>SJYV01019824.1:216278-228658 GCA_006410875.1 Neotragus pygmaeus
CTCTGCTGTTTAGGCCAGTGGTTTTCCACCTCAGCTACGTATTAGAATCACCTGGGTGTCCAGGCCACATCGCAGTCCTCAAAATCCAGACCTTTAGGGATGGAAGCCAGGCCCCTAGCTTGTGAAGCTCATCAGACAGCTCCACGATGCAGCCAAGACTGAGAGTCACTGCTGCAGGTTGTCCTGGAGTGAAGCCCAGCAGGCGTCCCTTTAGTGGCCAACTGGGTCTGGCCCTGATTCTTGTTGAGTGGGTTGTTTCCTAGTCACACTAGAGATGACTGTGCAGTGGTGGGACTGGGGCTGCCTAGAAAAAAGCAATTGGTCAGTCTGTTTAGGACATCAAATTAAAAGGCCATCTCACATTTATGTTTCAAATGTAACGTGGTCCTTCTACTTTAAATGCTTTATTAAAATTAACCTTTAAATGCCATCTGTCATCTAAGGCCTATAGACCTCAACTATTGAGTTGCCTGAAAAGTTTATTTGGGTTTTCCTACTAGACATTATAGAAAAACTCAAACATTTTGGCCAACCCAATACTTTTATGGGTTAAGCTGTGTCATGCACAGTGCTGTTTGCCTAGGATGTGGAGTGGAGGGGGTGGGCCATCCTCCCAGGCCCCACAAAAGGAGTTTCTTTCTGAGATCCTTTACCAAAATCAGGCTCTTATATTCTGACAGCACTTCATTCATTCCAGTATCATTAGCACTGGCAGAGAATTAAACTTATTTGAATGCTGTTGGTCCTGGAAGGGAAACAAAGCTTGGTAAACACACTACAGGCCTCTAGGAATTAATAGGGTGACTAAGGTTTCCATGCCACCACTTCACGAGGAGCAGGAGTCCCTTGACTGGTAGATATGGTTGGGCATCTACTTTTCTCCTGAGTAGTGGCCAAGGGAATAAACAGTGAGTCTGCACAGAAATCCTTCCTGTTGGCATTGGTTCTATAATTGGCTGATAGCTACGTCCATCACAGCTTTAGGTCTTGTTCGACCTTTTCCTAGGTCTGAACTCACCGGGTATCTTGGGAACCAAACCAAAAGTCCCGTGTCCCAGCATAAGGTGGTTCTTAGTTTTTTTTTTTTAAAGTATGGCAAGACTAAGCTTTTAACAACAAACGAGCTTTGTTGTTAGCATATATGTCTTTTTTTTAGTTTATTTATTTTAATTGGAGGCTAATTACTTTACAATATTGTATTGGTTTTGTCATACATCAACATGAATCCTCCATGGGTGTCTTTAAAGAATCAGGCCAGATGTTGGGAAAATTCGAATTTTGTATCAAACCAAAATTAGAGCTCGCAGCCCTATTCCTATGTTCCTAGGAGCTTCTCCACTCCTCTTCTTGGCCATCTGAGCTCTAGAAACAGCAGACAAACTGATACTTAACTAGCTTTATTATTTAGTATGTCAGGAGTTAATTCAATTTGAGATTTATTTTACTCCTTGATTTTATTTGTTAGTCTAAGGTGATACTGCTAATTAGGTAAACAGTGTAAAAATTTTTTTATATGTTTATGATTATTACATTTAGAGACAAGCTTTTACTTGCTATACATCATGACTGACATTTTCACTCCAGGGATTTTTATCGCAAGGCCAGTTCTAGCTAAATTTGTGAAACAGACGAGCTTTGTTGTCCGTCTCCATTCACATCTATCCTCCTTGCTGTATATGCCTCTGAGGCTCTCTGTGGCACTTTATATCAGTTATTAACTTTTCCTCCTTGTCTCTTAGGGATCTCTGGAAAGGGGCCTGTGAGCTGAACTTATGTGCCAAATTGTGTCTAAGTGTGTATTTTATCTGGGAAGAATCCAGAGGTTCCACTGGGTTTTAAAAGGTTTGGCAATCTAAAAATAATGGATAAATCAACCTGGTTTATTACTTGTACCAATACCAAGGCCATGAATGCTTTGACAATTTGATACATNCAAATTGTGTCTAAGTGTGTATTTTATCTGGGAAGAATCCAGAGGTTCCACTGGGTTTTAAAAGGTTTGGCAATCTAAAAATAATGGATAAATCAACCTGGTTTATTACTTGTACCAATACCAAGGCCATGAATGCTTTGACAATTTGATACATTGTTCTCTAATTATTCAATCTGCTTTTTAAATATTTTTTTTTTTTTTTTTGAGGACAAACCCTTAACCCAAAGACATGATTTCGATAATGAGAATTTTAGGTTCAGTAACTCAAGAGCACGCTTCAAATCACCAGTAGGTGTCCTCAGATTCCACCTGTGCAGCTGGTCACCTCTTGCTTCTTCCTTGGCGGAGTTCAGGAGCATGGTCGGTCTGCAGAGAGAGTTCTAAAATCACCTGGACTTTTTCTGTTGTATTTCTGTTATATATATTTCTTTGCCTATAGTCAGTGGCTGTATTTTGATTGAGTGTCATAGACCCTAGAACATCCTGTCACACGGTGATTAGAATTTAACCTTAAGGATCTCAAGCTGTGAGCCCAACTCTCTCTCTCTGCATTTTAACTACACTTGATTTTTAAAGTGTTTCAGCATCGACTGTGGTTTTATCCATGATCTTGTGATTTAGGAGCAAAGTGTTTTGAAGCTTAGCTCTAATATACGGTTATCGCTGCTGAGCATTTCTTCCATTCTCTCTCCCTTATTTTTTTTTCATTATATCCTCTTGTTTTTCTTATTCTGTATTGCAGTCACTTGAGGCCTTCCATGTTACAGCAGCTCCTGCGACGTCTAGTTTTTGATGTGCCCCAACTCAATGAATACTGCAAAATGCCTCTTAAGGTAAACCTCTCTGTTACAGAAATACAGTCTATGGGGCAGGAAACGTGCCTTGTAAAACATGATCACAACAGAGGGAGCAAAATACATCTGAAATGGGTTTTACCCCTTTGAATTGATAGCAAACTAAATATAACCTCCAAAATCAAGCCCTTTCTTTTTTATGATTTATTTGTTTTTAATTGGAGGATAATTGCTTTGCAAGATTGTGTTGGTTTCTGCCATACATCAACATGAATTAGTCACAGGTATACGTATGTCCCCTCACTCTTAAANTAAATATAACCTCCAAAATCAAGCCCTTTCTTTTTTATGATTTATTTGTTTTTAATTGGAGGATAATTGCTTTGCAAGATTGTGTTGGTTTCTGCCATACATCAACATGAATTAGTCACAGGTATACGTATGTCCCCTCACTCTTAAATCCCCCACCACCCCCCAATCCCATCCCACTCCTCCAAGTTTCCCTAGAGCACTGTGGAGCGCTGTGGAATCTCTGACAACATACAAGCTGTTGTCAACATTCAACATACAAGCTTCCTGAGTGTAGAGGTTGGAAAGAATAATTCTGCTGGATTCATTAACCACTCCAATTTGCCTTAATCGATTTCCACCAATTACTTGTTATTTAGCAGAGGTTAGTGAGGGGACTTGGATCTTTGTACTTTCCTGCCCTAATTAGGTTTTCAGAAGGTTTTTAATCTCAAAAAGCTTTGAAGTCCTGTGATTCTTCATTTAGGTACAGAAAGTAAAATGTCCCTTTTCTTTTATATACTTTGTTACACTTTTTTTTCCTTTTATAACAGATCTCTAAATTTTTTTTCACTTCTTTTCTCTTATTAGTAAAAAGTAAGGCCNTTTTTTTTTTTTTTTGCAAAATGTTTAATGTATACTTTATTTGAGGAAAAATTAGTCATCCCATCATTATTTCATACGGTTCTACGTATACTGTTTGTGACAGGTTTAAGAATTTATTTCACTTTATTGATTGATAAAATTTTCTTTAAGACATTATAAAAGAAAATAATATGCCCAGTTTAAGTGACAATAGATTGTTAGGAAAGATAATGAGATATCATATATATAATATATCTATATGTATATCTAAATATTTTACCAAAGAACTCTCAATGTTTGAAGGATACAAAGAGGAAATATAAGTTGCTAGTAATTATGTAAAAATAATTAAAACTCATTAATAATCAAATCAAAACTGAGGAGCAGTATAGTGCCTCTTTTTCCTCCCAGATGAGCAAGAAGTCTGTAGTGTTCAACCTCAGAGATACGAAGGCATTGGTAAGACAGGCTCCTTATCCACTGGCAAGTAAGTAAGTGTTAGTCGCTCAGTTATGACCAACTCTTTGCGACCCCATGAACTGCAGCCCACCAGGCTCCTCTGTCCATGAGATTTTCCAGGCAAGGATACTGGAGTGGGTTCCCATTTCCTTCTGCAGGGGATCTTCCCAACCCAGGGATCAAACCTGGGTCTCNCCCCATGAACTGCAGCCCACCAGGCTCCTCTGTCCATGAGATTTTCCAGGCAAGGATACTGGAGTGGGTTCCCATTTCCTTCTGCAGGGGATCTTCCCAACCCAGGGATCAAACCTGGGTCTCTTGCACTGCAGGCAAATTCTTTACTGACTGAGCTACAAGGGAAGCCCCCTATCCACTGGCAAAGAGAGTGTAAATCAGTGCAACTTTTCTGAAAATTAATTTGACAGATGTCAACAAGAACTTTAAGTTGTTCAAACCGATCTAGCAGTTCAAAGTCTAGGCTCCTCTCTGTAGGAATAATCAGGAATGTGGACAGTGATTTGTTTATTTACATTTTTAAAGAATTTTTTATATTGCTAGGACCTAGAAATACAATTGATTATTTATTTATCTTTGGCGCTGTGAGTCCTTGTTGCTGGGCATAGCCTTTTTCTGGTTATGGCGAGTGGGGGCTACTCTCTAGCTGTGACGCGTGGGCCTCTCCTTGAAGTGGCTTCTGTTGCTGTGGAGCACAGGCTCTAGGCACCGGGCCTCAGTAGTTTGGCATGCAGGCTCTAGAGCATGGGTTTAGTACTTGTGGCTCACAGGCTTAGTTGACCCATGGCATATGGAATCTTCCCTGACCAGGGATTGAACCTGTGTCCCCTACNGTATGAATGACAGGATGCTTGTAGACCCAAGAGGGCAGAGGTGAAAAGCCCGGGCCTTAGAGCCAGAACAGACTTGCGATTTAAATCACTTAGCCTCCCTTTTACAGGCTCACTTACTCCACTTGACAAGTAGGCTTTGCAGCCCCTCGTGGATGCCACGGAGACCCCACCGACACCATAGGTAATGAGGCAGCTGGAGCACGTTTAACTTTCTGTAAAGGGTAATTAAATGAATTGGTAACCACATATTAGCATGAGGGATCGGACTGTGTGAAGCACATACCCAAGGTCGGACCTTCCCAAGAAACCTAGAATCGAATTGGAAAGACTGTGGGGAACATCACTTCCTAGAGAGGCGGGGAAAATGCTGCTTCCCAAGTGCACAGTGTGGGCTGAGAGACAGCCCAGGGTGGCTGCTGGGGGCGTGTCGCCGGGCTAGGGGTGGGGAGGGGCAGCCCGGGCCGGGGCGTGCTGCACAACCGCACGGCCATGGGAAGACGCTTGTTCTGGGAAGGGAGCAGTCCTGGAGGGGCAGTAAGAAGTGAGGCACACGGGGAGGGCCTTGAATGCCAATCAGGGAAGGCCACAGGTGTCTCTACGGTGGGCCATGGTGCCAGCCCCAGAAGCACGTTTGATTGATAGGTGGATGGACCGTTGCTTTAGAGGAAGGTTCGCATGGCTGTGTCTTGACTTGGAACATCATTGACTAGTTTCCCTGTTTTTCAAATTGTTGCAAATGGAAGCAAACAAACACTGAAGGATCTTCCTTTTTCTTTTTTAATCGGGATATAATTGGCCTGTAACATTGTGAAACTTCCCTGGTGGTCCAGTGGTTAAGATTCCAGGCTTCCACTGCATGGGGGCATGGGTTCAATCCCTGGTCAGGGAACTAAGATCCTGCATGCCACACGGCAGGGCCAAACCCACGAAACATTGCATTAGTTTTAGGTGTGCAAGGTAATGATTTGATATATATATGTATATATTATGAAATGATTACCACTTAAATTCAGTTAACGTCTATCACCTCACAGTGACAAATGATTTTTACCTTTTCTCATGATGAGAACTTTTAAGATTACTCTTAGGAACTTTAAATATATAATACTGGATTATTAACTGGAGTCACCATGCTGTATATTACACCTCCAGGACTTACTTATAGCTATGAGTTTGGACCTTTTGACCTCCTTTATCCACACTCCCCCGCCCACGCCTTTGGTAGCTTTCAGACCTGTGGGCTTTTCCTCATTCCAAAAATGGAATGTTTATGAGGCTCACCCATACTGTTGGGAACGTCCATGGTCACTCATTTGCTTTGGGTAATAAATACTCTGGGCACAGCCAGGGTTCGCCCAGGCTAGTGTATCCATTTTACTCCTGATGGGCACTACGGCAGTTCCCAGTTTCTGGCTCTTACCTGTGATGTTACGAATAAATATTCTTGGACAGGCCTTTCTGGGGACATAAGGACATGCTTCTCTTGGGTATGTACCTGGAAGTGGCCTTGCTGAGCTCCCCATCAAATATACGGTCAGCTTTAGTCCACACTCTGCCCGACTGCCGTCCAAGACCAGGACACTCAGTCAGACACTTCTAAGGGGGTTTTGGTTTCTCCCATCCACTTTACAGATGAGACCAGAGAGAGGGCCAGTGCCCGTCCTGGGCCCCGCAGCTCCCAGGTGACAGAGCCCGGTCCAGACCTGGGGCCTCGCCACTCTGTGCCCAGGCCTCTGCCCACATGGAGAGAGAGGGTGCTCAGCCCACCACTCAGATAATCTGACTTCAGGTCCCCTTCCCCACCTCTCTGCTTCCCCCCAGGCAGGATTCTGGCTCCATATCCTTTCTGAAGGCCCTGGGCAGTGCACTCTGGGAAAAACAAAAAGGAGAAAAGAGTGAAAGGAAACCAAACATTGGAAAAGAAGTGTGTTTCCAATAAACTGGGCCTTTCACCGGTAGCCAAAACATTACATTCCTGTGCCCCGGGAGCAGCCGGTCGGCTCTGCCTCTCCGGGCTGTAAATTTTGCAGGCGCTGGGCTGGGACTCTCGCCTTGTCCGGGGACACAGATGGACAGTGTCCTTGGGGGCTTTGGGACCCCTGGGCTTGGTGGGGGGACATGCCACATTTTCATTGGGTTGGCTTGGCCCCCATGGGCCGGGCAGCTTGGCCCTTCTGAGGGAGCAGTGTGAGAGTTACCGTAAGAGACTTTCCTCGCCTGCCCGCCCCCTCTCTTGCTGGGGTGCTTTGATGGGTTGGAGGTGTTTATAGGCTTGATTCACGACCGAGTTACCAGGGTTTTCCACGGAAATAACTTATTAAAGGGGAGGTGCACACAGCGACATTGAAGTCTGGAGAGGGGCGTGCGCATCAAAGGCGCCCGCAGCCCCGCCAGGCAGCCCTCCCTGGCCGGGAGCTCCAGACGAGGGCCAGGAGGGGCAGGGAAGGGGCTGGCCTGGGCTGCGGGAAAAACACTTGGACTTAAGCAAATACTCCCCAGACAAACCCAAATTCAAGTCCCTGGAAAAAAAGAGGGGGATGGAGTGAAAGCCTAGCATCCGTGGGCAACCCTCCATGGGACCCTCCTGCTCAGATTTGGGGACACATGTGAGTGCCCAGATGACGCATGGTACCCGGACTGACTGCTGTCATGCCTGCACCTCCCGTTGGCCCCAGGCTGGTCCTTGGTAGGACGTGCTGAGGCTGTGGGCTTCCTGTTGCCTTTCACCAGGAGAAAGGGTGAGAGGGGTAGAGAGAGTTTTCTCATTCTCCCCCTTCCCGATGGTGCCTCTCCTTTGCTTTGACTGCATCTGATTTGTCCTTTGTGGCTCAGTGAAAGCCTGCCTTTTCCAGGAAGACGTCAGGGATTGTGTAGTTCTGAGTGGCTTCTCTCTTTTCTGAACTTCCTGTAGCTTTCATCCCTACACCACTCTGTTGCTCTGGGTTGATTTTGCACTGATTTCGTCTGCTGTTTCCAGGCACACTGAATGCCTTTTGGGTAGGGCGTAGGCCTGCCTCTCAGGGGAAACTGGTGGTGCTGGTGCTTGTCATTGCCCACCTCGTGCAGGAAGATACAGATCGAAGTCATTTCCTGCCACTCAGTTCTAGCTCTTTGGCAGTAATGATGACAGGAGCCATACGGGTAGTGATACTGATGGCTAGACTTTGAGTGTGGCAAAACACATTTGTTCTTAAGCTCATTCGGTCCCAATAGGGTAGCTTCTGTTATTACTTTGCCCTCATTGTTCAGATGAGAAAACTGAGGCTCAGATGGGAGAAGCAGTTTGCCCAGGGATGGCAAACAAGCTAATAAGCGACAGCACTGAGGTTTGAACACAAATCCACCTGACTTCAGAGCTTGTGTTCTTGGGTAAGTCACTTTACCTCTCTGGGTCACATTTATCGGACATTTATCGAACCGGTTGGAGAAGCAAGACAAGCCCTCATGAGGCTGAATGAGGTTTGTTTGGTTTGATTTATTAAGATGCAATCTATGTAGTAAAACTGTTTGAAAGGGTACCGTCCTGTGAAATGTGACAGTCATGTAGCATCATCATAATCAAGAGACCGAACATTTCCATCACCCCCAGAAGTTACTTGGTATTTCTTGTGGTCAACTCTTACTCCTCTGCCCAGGTGCTGGCAACAACTCATGTCTTTGCAAATGGCCTTTTGTAACTTTTTCTTTAACTCAGAATAATGCTTTGAGATTCATTTGTGGTGTTGCATGGATAGATATTTGGATTATTTCCAATGTTTTTGGCTATAAACATTTTGTACTCAGGTTTTTGTATGAACATAAGTTTTCACTTTGGTAAATACCTAGGAGTAAGATTATTGGGTATATGGCAAGGTATGTTTAACCTTATAAAGAATTGCCAAATTGTTTTCCAAAGTTTGTACCATTTTACCATTTCACTAGCAGCGTAAGAGAGTTCCAGTTGCTCTTCATCCTCACCATGTCTTAGTATGGGCAGTTTATCTTTGAGTTATTCTAATAGATATATACTGGTATCTCGTTGTGGTTTTAATTCACATTTTTCCTATTGATGAGTGATGTGAACTTCTTTTCATGTGCTTATTTGCCATCTATGTCTGTGATATAGTGTCTGTTCAAGTCTTTGCACTTTTTTTTATATTGGGTTGATCCCTTTTTTATTGAGTTTTGAGAGTTCTTTTATATATTGATTATCAGTCCTTTAAAAGATAAGTATTTTGTAAATGTTTTCTCCCAGTCTGTGGCTTATCATTTCCTTTTCATAATGGAGTCTTTTAAAGAACAGAAGTTTTTAATTTTTGCTGAAGTCCAGTTGATTAATTGTTTCTTTTCATGTTTTTGTGCTGTATGAAGAACTCTGCCAGACTTAAGGTCACAAGGATTTTCTCCTATGTATTCTAATAAAAGTTTTTTACTTTTCGGTTTTACATTTAGGTTTGTAATCAGTGTTGGGTTAACTTTTGTACAAATTGTGAGATAAGGGTCTAGTTTCTTTCTTCTTTTTTTGTGGCCTATGGAGGTGCAATTATTCTAGTACCATTTGTTGAAAAGACTTACCCTTTCTCTTTTGAGTTATGTTGGCCTTTGTGTTAAAAATCAGTTGATCGTTTATGTCTGTTCTCTTTCTGGACTCCATTCTGTTTCACTGTCTGTGTGTCTGTCCTTTATCAGTCCCATCCTGTCCGGATTATTGTAGCTTCATAGTGAGTTTTAAAAAATTTTTGTTTATTTATTTTTGGCTGTGCTGGATCTTTGTGGTTGCATGTGGGCTTTCTCTGGTTGCAGAGAGCAGGGGCTTACTCTTTAGCGTGGTGCCCGGGCCTCTCGTTGCAGTGGGTTCTCTTGTTGTGAAGCATGTGCTCTGGGGCACGGGGGCTTCGGTAGTTGCAGCTCCCTGGCTCCAGGGAACAAGCTCAGTAGTTGTGGCACATGGGATCTTCCCGGATCAGGGCTCTAACCCACTTCTCCTGCATTGGCAGGCAGATCCGTTACCACTGAGCCACCAGGGAAGCCCCATAGTAAGTTCTGAAATTGTGTAGCGTGAGTCCTCCAACTTTGTTCTTTTTCAGTGTTGTTTTCGCTATAACAAGCATTTGCATTTCTATATCAATTTTAGAATCAGTTGTTGGTTTTCTACAACTACTGGGATTTTGGTTAGAATTGCATCAAATCTGTAGATCAGTTTGGGCAGAATTGACGGCTTGATATTATTGAGTCTTCTAATCAATGAGTAGGGTATATCTCTCCATATATTTGGGTCTTTGATTTGTCTCATTGGTGTTTTGTGGCTTTCAAAATATGGGTCATACACTTTATTATTAAATTTATTCCAACTTTGTTCACAATTCTCATTACTATTATAAATTGTAAAGCATTTCCCCATTATTTATTACTAGTATTGAGTTTATGCACTGACCTGGTATGCGGAGAATTTTAATGGCTTTGGTGCTTGGTGCCATGTTTCAGAGGAAGAGTTGCAAAGTGGAGAATTATTTTCTCCTGGACTCTTCGGAGCATCACCTATGCCCCATGATTTTCCCTGAGATAGTCGAGTGTGAATTTATCCTACCAAGACCCACGTGACACTGGCGAGTTGCCTCAGACTTTGGGCATCAGCGTTCTGTCTGTGAGATGGAAGGCAGTGGAGAGGACTGAGTCAGGCGACCTGGAGAGATCCCCTGCAGTTCTGAGCCTGCTGCTCACAGAAGCCACAGGCTGGGAGCTTTGGAAGAGGACTGAGTCCTTGCTTCAGGGAATCCTCCCCTGATTTCACAGAACAGAGGAGGCAGGGGACTTGCCTGGGGTTGCACAGTAGTTGACGAGAGGACAGGGCCCTGGTTCTCAGACGTGGATAGGGAGAGACAGCCCAGCACGGTAATGGGGAGGGAGGGAGAGGGAGGGAGAGGCTGGCGAGGCGGCCCTCGCTGCCAGCAGCCAAGAGGCCGCCAGGAGCTGTGACCCTCAGAAGTAGCCAGTTCACGTTTGGCTGTTTTCAAAGTATAAAAGCGCCGTGCTTGGAAATGCGGGTTTTGGCTGACCTCGCCTGAGTGTGGAGTTTAAAGGCCTTTGTAACTCTTTGGTTTGGAACCGGGTCTGGGCACGGAAAAGGGAAGACGCTGGAACCCGTGAGCCTCGTTCCAGTCGCTCTGCCTGTGGGAGACAGAAGCAGCCTCCTCTCGCCTTCACTGTAGACAGCCCCAGATCCTAAAGGGTACCAGCGGGGCGGGATGGGCAGTGGAGGGAATGGGCATCCTCTGCCACACAGGCCCCTGCCTGGCCTGAATCTAACAGCCCCAGGAGCAGTTCAGCTCTTTATCCCCAACAGCTTTGATTTTCATGGCATCTCTCAATTCTCATCCCATTGGACAGATGAGGAAACTGAGGCTCAGAGAGTTTTCACTTACCTGCCAGCATCTCAGAGTAAAGAAGTTGTGACTCAAACCCAAGTTTTCTCTGAACTCAGAAGCTGGCATGAGGGGAAAGGCCGCTAATGGCCATGAGGTTTCTGCGGGGGTGATGAAGAAGTCCTGGAACCAGATAGTGGTGATGGCTGCCTGACGCTGTGAATGTTCTTAATGGCACTGAATTGTATGTTTAAAAATGGTTCTAATGGTTGACGTTTATTATGTGTATTTGTGGTCTTTCCCCCATCCGTGCTGCCTCCAGCGTAGCAGACTCCTTGGTGTGTCGGAGAGTGTGGGCCTTGCTGCTGTGCCTCCTGGCTGGTAGGACTTCTGAGGGTCCAGGCAGGAGGCCAGGTGGGGGCTTTGGCCAGTGGCTCGCCATGACTGGGCTGGCCTTTCCATGCCATCCCCTTCTTTAAGAATAGAGAGACACTTGAAACCTGGCGGCATCCCCAAGAAGATGCTGGGATACTGTCCTGGAGCTCTTGATCCACACAAAAGAGGTGGACCTGGGTGACCGTGGCCCGCCAGCCACGAAAGCCACGCCGGAGTCTAGGGCTGGGCTCGAGCCAGAGCAGACGGCCCGGTGCCTGCCTGGCTGGCCTGATCTCTGTCCCTTGGCACTGCTGAAAGTTACGACTCTTTCCCCCACAAGAGCCTTCCCCTTTGGGAGGAAAATTAGGGAAGGAAGTCAAAACCTTAGAGGCTGACATTTTTTTTTAGACACACATAATGAAGGATGTAGGGGGAAATGATGGGAGGTACTTTAGCCAAAACAAACACACATTAGAATAAATAAAAGGGGCTAAATGAAGCCATCTTAATCATTGTTACACGAGTGAGAGTTAGCTCAGGTTGGCTTCTGAGACGCAGAGGCTGAGATGGGGCTTTGGACACACTCAGCTTACTAGGGGGCGTGTTCCTGGGAGAAGCGAGTGAGGGAAGTGGGATGGGGCAGCAAGGGTGTGGGCTCAACTGGAGTTTAGCCTCAGCCTGTTCCACGGGGAGCTCTGAGACGGGCACTGCACCTTGAGGCAAGGGGTCAGCTTTTTGTTCCCATCTCACTGGCTGC
>SJYV01019824.1:228869-239152 GCA_006410875.1 Neotragus pygmaeus
CCGCTGTTAGCCTGCCTTCACCAAGTTCAAGCCTAGAGAAGGCCTAGCATCTGCCCTGAGGTGGGGACGTGGGATTCCCAGGAGACCTTTCAAGGGAGGAGCTGTCTAGCCCCTGGGGAGGAGGAGCTTGGGGGAGGACTAAGGGCCTCTGCATCCCAGCCTTCCTGTGCGGTCTGATTGGAACACAGCCCCGATCTCACGTGCTCCCCTTCCCTTAATATATATTTAGATTTGCGATGTGACCAGCTTTAGATGAAGTCACTAACATTCAGGATGGTATGGCTGTAGCAGGTCACCAGCTTTAAAGTTTTTCAGGTTTTCATACAGAAGTCGAGAGCAGCAACACAGCTGCAGTCTGGTGTTGGTTGTGAGTATGTGCTCAGTCATGCCCGACTCTTTGAAACCCCATGAACTATACCCACCAGGTTCCCCAGTCCATGAAATTTTCTCCAGGCAAGAATACTGGAGTGAGTCACCATTCCCTTCTCCAGGGGATCTTCCCAACCCAGGGATCAAACCCCCATTTCTTGCATCTCCTGCACTGGCAGGTGGATTCTTTACCACTGCGCCACCCGCACTTAAATGATCTTCACTCCTGTCTCCCTTTGGTCTACTACAAGCAGATCAAAGATTGTCCCTCACCCCACGTGTTTCAGCTGAGATTCCTTCCTGGCGAGGTTTAGGAGAGAATGGTGATACGGAGCAATCTGCTGACACTATCAGCTTGTGACCCGCATTGCCTACTGGGGGGTCCAGCCAGGCTGCTGTGCCCTCTCCAGGCACAGGCTGGGTCAGTGTCTATAACGTCTATGGCCGACAAGCTTGTAGACTTTTCTGGCCTAGTGAGAACCACTTTAACCTTTAGATATTCCTGCAAGTAGCTAATTATGAGATACTGATTTAAACCTTGATTTAAGGTTTACAGCAAATGGTGACTTGAAGGCTTTACAGACTGTCGCTTTTCTGTGACAAGGATACCTCAGTTTCCACCAGAATGCATTATAGGTCTTACATGCTCCCCATTTTGGTTAACCTGGGGAAATACGTGTGTTGGTTTTTGCCCCCGCCAATTGGTGAGCGGTTCTGCTGGTGGCTGTGGTTCTGGTGCTATGCTAACACGGCCTTTGTCTTTTCTCACAGAGGTATGACCCAGATCTTTTCCGGATGGCCCTGCCCTGTCTCAGTGCAATAGCGGGGGCCCTGCCACCAGATTATTTAGATACCAGAATCTCGGCCACATTGGAGAAACAGGTCTCAGTGGACGCAGATGGCAACTTTGACCCCAAACCCATCAACACCGTGAAGTGAGTCCAGAGTCATCTCTAAGCTGGCCCTCTATTTGACCCCATGGCCAGTGTTTCTCTTTCAGAAGAAAGCTAGAAATTTAAGCTTCCTTCCCTCCTCTCCCTTCCCTTCCAATGCTGTTTGCCATATCCCTTGACACAACAAGTCACATCAGGTGCTGGATTCTGACCTCAACTCCTGAAGGTTTAATCCATCCATATCTGATTATATGTTATATTATTCTATTCTGCACTTCTTTTTGGAGGGTGGAGTTGGTTTATTTATTATAAAAAATGGATTCTCTCCACATATGTCTCCCGAGGCATTGTAAGTGTCCTGACAAATGATGCAATTAATTTATTAATGAGTTTTTTGACAAAATCTTTGCTCTTTGTGAATTAGGCCTGTACAGTACTAATAGCATCGTACATCAAAGCCCCTCCTTAAATCACACTCAGCTGAGCTCCCACAAGACTTCAGGATGTGAGGGCAGAGCAGCCCGGGGGTCAGAGGGGTGTCCTTATTTAAGAGACTGGACCTGCCCTTTACCAATGAATGCTGGATTTTTGGAATGACTCCACAATAATTCCTTTTAATTTCTCCCACTGTTTCTCCAGCATGCCTCACTGGTGGCGATTAGGCCATGGACAAAGTATTAGACAAGATCTACTCGATTTTGCCTTTGGCAATTCTGCCCAGTTATGATTATGGGTCATGGAGCATACAGGCTTCATCTCCAGCTGCATTTTCAGTGAAAAGCTCCAAACCTGCTGTGATATAAGCAGGGGAAAGCAGGCATCCTGTTATGGACTCCTTGGACTTCTGTTTTACGGCAGTAGTTCTCAGACAAGAGCCATAGTCTGAGCCTTTCTCTGGAGCTGTCAGTTTTGATAACATATAAAATTCATCTTTGGGGAAATTAAATACACATTCCATCAGCAGAACCTTGAGCTGAATGAATGGTGGGAAATAGAATTGAACCTGCTATAAGAAAGAGGTAAGGGATGTGGTATACCTTCAGGCTGGCCAAAGGGAAGGCAGGTATTGATTTTGGAGAACTTGGCCCCATGAAAACATCAGTGGGCCAAAGGATGCCGAAAGGTGTGACCACATAGATGCTTTTATAAACATTATAAGACAGTGTGAAACTCTAGCAATTGTGTGCTAATGATGACTTGTTCCATGCTAATTTGAGAGCTCTGATTTCCTCAGATAGATTTCTGACATCAGNAAAAAAAAAAAGATGACCTGGGCTGAATTATGATCCCTTGGACTGGGACTGGTATGATAATCCATGGTCACATTAAACTTCAAGGAAACTGGATCCTACATGGGTCTTCTGGACTGATTAGAGCCCATAATACAAAAATGGCATGGGAAAGGCAGTTATCTAATTGAAAGGGTAAGGCATGTTAGTGGGAGAGAAATTCCTGGGGTTCCACTTTCTTTCAATCCCTGCTGCACCTAAGTCACTTCAGTTGTGTCCGACTCTGTGCGACCCCACAGACGGCAGCCCACCAGGCTCCCCCTTCTCTGGGATTCTCCAGGCAAGAACACTGGAGTGGGTTGCCATTTCCTTCTCCAATGCATGAAAGTGAAAAGTGAAAGGGAAGTCGCTCAGTCGTGTCCAACTCTTAGCAACCCCATGGACTACAGCCCACCAGGCTCCTCCGTCCATGGGATTTTCCAGGCAAGAGTGCTGGAGTGGGGCGCCATTGCCTTCTCCACTCTGGTGGTCTAATGGTTAGGATTTCTCCACTTTTACTGCTGTGGCCCGGGTTCAGCACCTGGTCAGGGAACTGAGATCCTACAAGCTGCACAGCACAGCCCTCCCCCTAAAAAAGATTCAAATTCCAGAGAGAATGAGTCCAGTTGGCCTCATCAGAGCCAATCCTCAATGACAATTCACATAAGACTACACACAATGCAGGAAGACTTGCCCCTTAAAGGGAAGCAAAGGTGTATTACCAACAGAAAGGGTAAAAGCTGTGGGGCTAACAGAGATGACAGATGTCCCCTGGACTGTCGTGATTCTAGCATTTAAGCATGAATCACCAGACCTCAAAAGGTAGACAGGCACTATTTTGGATCCCTAGGTACTCTAGCTACCCACTCCTACCATCCCCCGATTGGAGTTGTGAGATGGCAGGGCAGTGTTTTTGATGAGTGCATTCTCACAATCTGGCCAGGGCAGGTCTGGCCCAGGAGCCGAAGTGGTTCTTAGGAGCCGAGGGAACCTGGGGCAGCTGGAGGAAGGCCGCCTGAGATGCAGAGGCTGCTGCAGAGCCACCCTCTGATTAGCCGTGGGTGTGTCTGTGACCTGGTCCTGAATATGCCACCCCTGGAGCTCAGGAAGGCCACCGAGTCTGGTGTTCAGCTTCAAATCTGGAGTCAGCTGTTTGATCACATCCAACTTCTGTCGGTTGATTGTTAGTTCTATCTTTTTGGCACATCTGACCGAAGTGCTTGGGGAGGTAGTAATTTTATTTTTCTCCTCCTTTCACAGTTTCTCCTTGCCTGAAAAATTGGAATACATCGTCACCAAGTATGCTGAGCACTCCCATGATAAATGGGCCTGTGACAAGGTAGGGATTATCATCCAGCCAACAGTTGTCAGGGGGGTAAAAAAACCAGCCCAAGAACATTAAAGTGTTCAGTCTAGGATATCTGCTTGACGCGTCTAAGTGACAGACTTGCCACACCAAGAGCATTTATTATTTTTGAGTGGCCATTTCCCAGGGATGGTGCAGGTTGGAGAAATAGGTGGTGGCAGCTGCTGGTGCAGCTTTTCTTGTCTCTCAAGAAAATGATTGATTCTGGGAGGGCTACTGTCTCTCTTCCCGTTGCATTTCCTGGAGTTGGTGCTCAAGCACATGCTTATGTATGTTTGACATAAATGCGTAACGTGGGGCCAGAAGCTTTTATTCAATTTTTTTTTTAATGTAGCATTAGGAAAGGGAAAATTGAATGGAAAGCTTTCCTCTCACGTTTTGCCGGCAAGCTGAATTTTGGTCTAGGGAGGACACCCATCTTCCCATGACAGGCAGTGCTGAAACTTCCAGACTCTCCCTTATTAATAAGCCCGTCCATCTGGTGTTTAAAATTCTTCACCACATGAGGTCAGGCTGCTTAATAAGTTTAATTGCTCTGTCAGCCCTTTAATGCTGGCAGGCAAAAGGAGAAGAATGTGCCAAAGCCATCCCGGAGTCCCGTAGGCAGCCAGTTAAGCGCTGGGGCCATTGCTCAGCTGCAGTTTACAGCCCGAAACGGTGGGCCCACCTCCACAGCAGGACTGCAGAAACCACCTCCCTGGTTGCACGCTGGATGAGATATAGCTTGAAGCCTTGGCTCAGCCTCTGTCATGAGCTGGGCTCAGCTCTGATTCTTTCCTGAGCTCCTCTTTGGGGCTCATGACAACAGCGATCATTGTATCTGTAGAACGGGCTCATGATTCTAGAACAGAGGTTGGCATGCTTTTTCTGTGAAGGGCCAGATAATAACCATTTTAGGATCTGTGGGTCAGATAGTCTCCATTGCAGCTACTCATCTCCGTGGTGGTGGTGCAAAAGCAGCCGTAGCCAACATGTAAATGAAGGAGCGGCCTATGTAACACAGTAAAAACTATTTCTAAAACAGAGACTCAGCTGGATTTGGCCCAAGGGCTGTCTAGCTTGCTGACTGCTGCACTAGAGCCTCTGTTTTCTCAGCATGCCTTCGTATGCCCATCTGGGCAGCTTTGACTCAGGGACAGGGACACCTCCATGAATCATCCAGTGCATCCCTAGGTCACATGCATTTTACCTTTTTAGTCACTCCTGAATTTATATAGTTCTGTCTGTCCAAGCCATGGTCTTAGACCAGGCTGCACTCACCTTTTGCCCAGACAATGTGATGACCTTTCAACTTGTCTGTCCACGTGTATTTTCTCCAGTCTGCTCTTCATGCTACTGACAAGCAATGGTTGCAGTATGCACGTTTGGTCAGATTCCCCCAAATGGATCATGTTCTCCAGGCCAGTCCCTTTTCCTTGTTAAAATCCCTTAATAGCTTCTAACTATTTTAATGTAAAAGCGAAAATCCTTTTTGTGGTCTGAGAGACCCTGCCACCATATCTAGCCTCATCTCTCTCCCCTCATCCTCTGCCTTCCAACCACATGCCTCTTATTTAGGCTCATTCCTTCCCTCCCTTCCCCACCCCCATCTCTCTCTCTGTCACACACACACACNAGAAACTATATGTTTTTGGAACCCTGAAGGTGCACTTGTGCAAGCTTTGGAGATTGTTCTTTTCAGGTAAATAAACTTCCTAAGGTATATCTTTAATTCATTTAGAAAAATAATTTTTTTTTTCTTTGCAAGTTTAAGATGGTTTGTGAGTCTCTGATATTCATACTAACTAAAAACTCCTATACAATTAATAAAGAGAGAAGAAATGTCCAAGAGCAGGCAAATCAACTGCTAGACTGATTATTGTGTTTTCAGAATCTCCCATCTTTTTCCATCTCTTTCTTTTTTCCCTGTTACAGACCAGGATAAGAGTTGGTTCCTAACGGTTGGATGAAGGCTTTGTGAAACCTGGAGAAACATAACAGGGGTGAGATCTATGCTTTGAGCTTGAGGAGGGGTGAACCTTAAATGTCCAGTAGCTGAGATTTAGGAATGGCATGGAAACTGATTAAGCTGTAGTCAAAGCTACCAACAGGAAAGGAACAGGGTGGGAAGAGAACAGAATGAATTGAAGGAGAATTGAAAATGGGAATTCCTGAGGGTACCTGATTACCCAGGCACTGCCTCACTTTCTGATTAATGTTTTGTGTCCACCCAAAGAAAGTCCTCATCTGTCCTCTTGCATCTGAATTCTAAGCTCAAACGCAAAGGTTAAGCCTCTTGGGAGACTCTGGAAGCAGTGCAGCCTTTTCAATGCGGACGGTTATTGTTTTTGCCTCAGGCATTTTCACCTGGGAACCACACGGTGGCAGCGTTGCACCATTCCTTGTGAAAGCGTAGCCCGCAGCGGGATCGCAGGCAAATTCAATTGCTGAGCAGTAACATGGGCGGTGCAGGATGGGGTTGGTTTAACCAGTGAATATTATACTTGCATTTGGTACTGCTGATTGTGTTTTCCATGATAAAATATAGCAGACTCCAGGAAGGGTAACACATTTTCACTCCTTGTTAGAACGCGCGTGTAATTCAAGCAAATAACCTACCTGGACACATCTGAAATAAGGCTCACTTTTCTCCAGGAACAAACTAATTAGTTTTAGTCTATCCAGCCAACCACCTGCTTGAGAACATTTCGTGTCATAAAACGAACCACCCACCAAGACATACTATGAAAGGCCCACACACATGGGCAAGCTTAGCTCTGAAACAAAGCCTTACAATCTACACTGGTGGGTTCTCTTGGAGGAAACTCTATTTTCTAATCTTTTTGTTGTTCAGTCACTAAGTCATGTCCTACTGTGTCTCCCATGGACTGTGTGTAGCATGCTAGGCTTCCCTCTCCTTCACTGTCTTCTGGAGTTTGCTCAAAGTCATGTAAACATCACCATTAAAAATTCTGTTCAGAGTAGTGAAAGTTTCCTAAGCAAATAATAAATGTTGGGCATCTTTTTCTTCTTCATTAGGAATAATCTCTGAGAACACATTCAGGGTGGAGTTCTTTCAGCAGATTTTTTTTTTAAATTGTAGCTGATTTACAATGTGTTAATTTCTGCTGTACAGCAAAGTGGTTCCGGTATACACAGAGATATATATAAATATATTCTTTTTTAAGATATTCTTTTCCATTATGATTTATCAAAGGATGTTGAATATAGTTCCCTGTGCTATACAGTAGGACCCTGTCGTTTATACATTTATATATAAAAGCTTACCATGGACGGAGAAGCCTGGTGGGCTGCAGTCCATGGGGTTGTNAGAGACAGGGTTAGATCCTTGGGGAGCTAGGTCCCACGGCCCATAACTGAGCATGCTGCTACCATGACCTGCTGAATACATAATTTTTTTTAAGTGATGAAGTCCTGAAACATGCCACAACATGCACAAATGCTCAGTCGGGTTCAGTCGTGTCTGACTCTTTCCGACCCCATGGACTAGCCTTCCAGGCTCCCCTGTCCACAGGATTCTCCAGACAAGAATGCTGGAGTGGGTTGCCATTTCCTCCTCCAGGGGAATCTTCCCAACCCAGGGATTGAACCTGTGTCTCCTGCACTCCTGCACTGGCAGGTGGTGTCTTTACTGCTGAGCCACTGGCGCCCCCTCCACAGCGTGGAGATGCTGAAAACATGATGCTGAGTGCAGGCAGGCTCTTTAACCTCTGCACCACCAGGGAAGCCCCGAGTGACAGAAGTCACTTGCAAAAGACCACGTCACACACGATCCTGTTTACGTGCAATGTCCAGGGTAGGCGAACACAGAGAAAGTGTGCCAGTGGCCACCCGAGGCTGGGTGGGTGATGGACAAGGAGACAGGCTTCTCCCTGGAGTGACAGAAGCATTCAGGAGTTGACTGTGTTGATGGTTTGACAACTCTGTGCCTGTATTAACGCCACTGGATTGCATGGTTTAAACGGGTGTATCGTATGGTATGTGAATTATGTCACAATAGAGCTGTCCTCGATAAAATCAGATAGTAGTATGTGGGGTGTTTCTTTTTATAAAGCATGATGGAATGAGGTAGCTGGTGGCTACTTCTGGTCAAAGGCTTCCCTGGTGGTTCAGTGATAAGGAATCCACCTGCCAATACAGGAGTCAGGAGTTCGATCTCCGGGTCAGGAGAAGGAAATGGCAACGCACTCCAATATTCTTGCATGCAAACGCCATGGAGAGAGGAGTCTGGTGGGCTACAGTCCATGAGGTTAAAGAGTCAGATGTGATTCAGAGGCTGAACAACAGCCACCAGCACCACCGGCCAAACAGTCACAGTGGAAGAAACATTTAAATTTGAGCAACAACTGGCCAAAACGTGGCTCCCTGTTGCTATCACAGTCAACAACCCAGCTTCTTTTAAAAAACCTCCCAAAACTCACACTGAGGAATGTGCTCATTGTCAAGGCCCTTTTTCTCCTGCTGCTGCTGCTAAGTCGCTTCAGTCGTGTCCGACTCTGTGCGACCCCACAGACAGCCCACCAGGCTCCCCCGTCCCTGGGATTCTCCAGGCAAGAACACTGGAGTGGGTTGCCATGTCCTTCTCTAATGCATGAAAGTGAAAAGCGAAAGTAAAGTCGNCTCAGTCATGTCCGGCTCTTAGCGACCCTGTGGACTGCAGCCCACCAGGCTCCTCTGTCCATGGGATTTTCCAGGCAAGAGTATTGGAGTGGGTTGCCATTGCCTTCTCCGAATGGACACTATAGAGGTCACCAAAATGATGCTTCAGGAAGCCAGAGGGGAAGAGAGACAATTGCCATTTCAGTCCTGCTGTAGATTGAAAACAGCATCAGATTTGTTCCCCAAATCTTCCTTTGCATGCCATGCACTCCACTTCCCATTAGCAAATTAACAAGCCAAGAAAGGAGTTTAGAAACCAAAGCTGGAAAGACCTCTAGGTCAAGTCCTCCATTCTTTGTCAAGCCAGGGTCAGCCTCCTCACCCCTTGAGCCCTTTCTAGTTCTTCCTCTACTTGAAATTTCTCAAGCCTACATTTTCCTTTCTTTACCTTTATCACACTACTTCTAGTTACAATTTCTTTTGTCATGCCAGCTAATTCACCTCTGTCTTTTGCAGATGACTATACCATCTTTAGTCTCCTTCGATTTCGTTCTTTTATCTTCCCTCCTAGTAAGTCTAGCCCTTTGGCTATGCAGTAATTCTTTTTGACTTGCTCCGAACTCTACACACTGTTCATCTTTCTCCCTGTGAGGTCCCCAAAGCTTGAATGGACCCTCCTGAGTGTGGTTTCACCCTGGACTGTATAAGGAAGCCAGTATTATCTCTCTTTCTTAATATGGACTAATTTTACCTGCATCTTCAAAAAGTGTTCTAAGAGTTTACTTTTGCTATGAGATTGCCTCTATAGAGAGGAATCTTATTTAATTATTATAATCTTTCATCTGTGCCTGGAAGTATACTACTCTCTAAATCAGCACTGTCCTATAGAAACGGATAGTAATTTTTAAAAATGGACACATAATTTTAGATTTTTTAGTAGTCACATTAAGGAAAGTAAAAAGACAGGTGAAATTAATTTTAATAGTATTTAACTTGATATAACTAATTACTTCAATACATAATCAATATTCAGTTCAGTTCATTCAGTCATTCAGTCATGNTGCCTGGAGAATCCCAGGGACAGGGGAGCCTGGTGGGCTGCCGTCTATGGGGTTGCACAGAGTTGGACAGGACTGACGCAACTTAGTAGCAGCAACAGCAGCAGCCTGTCTGTTCATAGCTGGCATGTAAGGTCCATGAACACAGGGAATTCTTGTTTGCATCTCTGCTTTAGTTCCATCTCAGCATTTGTTGAACGAATGATGCAGATCTTTCTGAAAAGTCTTTCCAGAAATTATTGTAGCTCAGATGTTGCATGCTCATGGAGGCAAGTTCCAAATTCAAGGGGAAATGAGTCAGATGGTGAGTCAGATCACTAAGCCAGAAAAACCATTAACATTTGGAAAACAGAGTTGACACAGGGAAAATTGCTGGTGCACTGAAGTCACATAGCTGTCTCTGTTCCCCCCTGGGGTTTACCCATTTCCAACCTAGAGGTATGAAGGATATGGAGCTGGATGCCTCCTCCATGGAAAAGAGGTTTGCCTATAAGTTTTTGAAGAAGGTTCTGAAATATGTTGATTCGGCTCAAGAGTTTATTGCCCATTTGGGTAAGTATCATTGTGAAATATCACAAAAATGTGTGCTTCTAATATCAAAAAGAATTTGATATTCATTTTTCAAGGAAGGATGTCTTCATGCCATAGTTGTTCATGATTCTTTTAGGCATATGGTTTGGGGAAGGACACAGTGACTGAGATATTCCATCACCGCCCCCCCCCCCCCTCT
>SJYV01019824.1:239309-250172 GCA_006410875.1 Neotragus pygmaeus
CATCACCGCCCCCCCCCCCGTCTCTGGTTTTCCTTCTGGATTTGATTGAATCATTTGTCATTTTTAATATAACTCATCCTATTCTAAGTGTTCCATCTTTTTGCTTCGTGGCTCTGAGATTATGACTCAAGCTCTCTAAAGCTGCCTTCTCATCACTAAGGTGGTGAAATGGATGGTGATACTCTAGAGAGTTGACACAAAAAATAACCACCTCTCACAGTTGCCAAGTACTTTGTAAAATATTGGCTATTTTGTAAAAATCAAATGGCCTTTTCATGACGAAAAGCTACTCTGTCTCTAAAATGCTGTGACTGTTTCGGTTTTCTTTGCTCTGGCCAACTTTGTGTCACTTCTGTCTTTGTAGAAGCCATTGTCAGCAGTGGGAAAAATGAAAAGTCTCCCCACGACCAGGAGATCAAATTCTTTGCCAAAGTAAGTGAACCTGTGCATTCAACTAGATTACTTTCTCCTCGGCAGCTGCACAAATTAGGGTACAAGTTGCACAGATTCAGCAAAGATACTCAGAACTCCAGTAATGGCTTTGATCATACAGAACTGTTTGTTGTGGAACAGTCCTGTGGCAGGTTGGTGGTCCGAGGAGGTGGGCAGCCTGCTTTGCTTCATGCCATCACCCAGGGACTCAGGTTCTTCCTCTCATGATGTTCTTCCATCTCCTAGAATGTGATCCCTGACAGTTTGGTCCAAACAGACACAACTGTACCACATCTGTGAGAAAGGGGGAAAGGAGAGGGGAAGGAAAGCTGCTGTTGTATTAAAGTTCTATCCCAGTGGCTAGAACATAATCATTTTAGCCTCAGCTAGCTGCAAGGGCAGCAGGTAATGCATTTTCTAGCTGGGTGACCCCATTCCCAGCTAAATTTCAGGGGTGTGTACAGCTAAGAGAAAGAAGGGGAGAGTGAACATGGAGGCCAGTAAGCCATCTCAGTCACATAACCTGAGAAGCAGAGCCAGGATGCTCCAGGCTAGTGGTGCTAGCCCACTCCTCACTGTTGAATGCCATGCCCAAGAAGCCACATCTGAGCGCAGGCTAAGTCCAGGACACCCCTGAAAATGTTGACTCAGGGCCTCATGTGCGCTTCTTTGGGTGCTTAGTATCTCGCTCTGTCCCTTTACATGTACCCAAGGCCTCTGGTTACAGGAATAGGAAAAGACAATGGATTGGAAACTGAGATCCAAGGATAGTGTTTCCTGGAAATTCCAAGACCAGTGTTCAGAGGCTTTTTGCTCACTGAGAAGGAACTTTTTCAAAGGAACCAGAGGAAGGACTTTCACCAGCTTCCTAGAAGTTTATCTCTAGTGGATCTTTCAGTTCATCTCTGGTGGATCTTTCAGGTTCTCCTCCCACTGGTTGACCAGTACTTCACCAATCATCGCCTCTACTTCCTGTCCTCCCCTCTGAAGCCCCTTAGCAGCAGTGGGTATGCCTCCCATAAGGAGAAAGAAATGGTGGCCAGGTGAGTCTACAGGAGAGAAGGGCATGGTACTGATGTGATTTCCATGAAACCCCAGATTCCTGGAACTTAAATGGTGAACCTTATGGAGAAATGAGCTGTGGCCTGACAACTGGCAGCTCAGAGGTTTTCGTTATCATCTTTTTTATGAAAGTGACTTTATTCACACTTACCTGTGTATTATTTTGGCAGCCAAGAGAAGTGTACTGTTTGTGGGTATCAGTAGGATTAGGGGGTGGATTTATATGCTCAGGTCAACTTCCATCCTGAAATATATTTAGAAAAAGGTCAAGGTAATTCTGAAGGTTGGGAAAAGCAAACACACAACATTGAGAAGAAACAGATTAACACTGCTTTCAATCCCATTCTTATCAGGTTTTTAAAGATTAAATTGCTTTTAAAGAAACATTTTATAAGTCTTGGTATGAATGATCTGAGATTTGAAATCTAGGCTGGCATAATTCAATTTAAATTTCTAACAGGAAACAAATTTTAATCAAAAGTGTCAACTTGCCTTCTCATTCCACTGGGTGAGACATGGGGGTGTCTGAGCAGAACAAAGCGGGGTGCTTCATGATCAGGCTTTGAGGTGGATCCCACCGTGCCTCAGCTTTATGATTTATGAGTGACAAAAGGTGAGTTAGATTTCTAAAGAGCAGAGAGTTAAGGATATGCACGAATAATTGCCCACCTGTGGAAGTATCATTGTGAAACATCACAGTGCTTTAATTTCTAAGAACCGCCCAGGTATTATGATCTCCATTTGCAGATGAGGAAACTGAGGTTCGAGCAGGTTCCTTCCAGTGCCTAAAGTGACCCCAGATAGTAAGTGAGCAAGAATGAAAGCCCACCCCTCTTTATCCAGATCGAGGAGCATTTTCTCTATACTGAAATTACTTCATTTACTGATATCTGTTAAACAGGGAGAAGCCCATGCTGTCAAAATGAGATGCACTTACAACCAGTTACTGACCTAACATTTCCTAGATATTTCCACGAAGCACTAGTGTATTTTATAAGAAGGAAAATGAGGTGCCAAGTGAGATATTCAGATAAGCCAACAGAGGGCAGGTGTGTCTGCTCTCTTCATCTATTTTTCTTGGATTATTAATTCATGGAAATGTAACATTTGTTCAGCCAGGCACCATTTGTCGTGGCTGGAATACAACCTGGAGCTGATCAGCCTTGCAAATAGCTTTCAGATCCTCAGCATGCCTGCCGCCCTCCCACAGCCGTGGTCGTCTCGGCCGTGAACACGCTCCCACTTACAGGCCCCTCTGGTCCGCAGCCTCCTCCCACGCCCCGCCTCTCCTGCATCTACTGCCACGTGTCAGTGCTTTCCAGAGTCTCTCCCAGGGGACCTCTTTATCACCTTCTAACTGAGAGGAGACTGAGGTGCCTGGGGATGCTGGGCCTCATAACTCTTGGCAAAGAAGAGTGCTTCTACATAAATGGTGGGCCCCAAAGGTGACCCCCAAAAAAGGGCCTTTGGAAATTTCAGGCCCTGGCTTTGGCCTGCCTGAGAGCACTTCTGACAGCAAGGGGAGCCACATTTGTATCAGAATCAAACAACCCAAGGATCTGCTTTAGCTCTAAAAACTGTTGTTTGTACAGAATGGGTCAACTTGGAAGCATTTTGCCGGAAATAACTGGGTTTATCAGCCCCTAATTCTGCAGACTAAGAGAGTCATGTGATGAGTCTCTGCCTACAGATGAGAAAGCTAAAGCACAGAGGAGTGAGGTGGCTTCATCATGACAGCCAGCTAGTCCTGGCAGACACACAGGACTCATGTTCCTCCAGGATCCCCGCCAACTCCATGAGTTTTCATCAGATACATAACTCTGGGGAAAACACACACACACACACACACACACACACACACACACCCTGGGAAGAGAGAAAAGGCCCCAGTCCATATTTAATTTCACACTTGCTGCCTGCCAAGTTTCTGTTAACTTATTCTGAGCTCTCCTAAGCTCGAGGCCAGGGTTTCCAACTTATTTCCACGGCACAAACAAATGACTAACCAGGAGAGACTTTGGCTTTGGTTTCCAATAGACAGCCCAGAAAGGCTCAGGACATTCACTGAGAACCGTTTAGAAGTGAATAAGTTTTCATCCCCACCAACACATAGATGGATTTCTTCTTCATTTGACTTTCCCACAAAGACTTCTGCCCTGTGTCAGAGCATGAGTTCTAAGACCATGGGAAGGACTTCAGCTGGATCTCACCTAAGAATCCCACAGCCTGTGCTGAGTGATTTTATTCTACGTTCCCTCTTCCTGTTCCTCCAGGAAGGACTGTCCTCTGAAAGGGTTGCTAAGTTCTTGTCTAGCTGTGCCAATGTCAAATAATGTCAGCATTCTCAGCAGTCTCCTCCAGGAACCCAGGTCAAATGATGGCCATAGTGCCCTAGAAGGGGGGCCATCAGGAGAGTGTTCAGAAGCACCTATGGGCTCTTTGCTGACTGCACAAAGCACTCTATTAGGCCCTGTGAAAAGTAAAAGAGTCAGACACAACTGGACTCCAACAGGTTCCATAGTAGAAAATATGGGTAAAAGCATGGAATAAGGTCAAAAAAACACAAAAGCATGGCAGGTGGGATTTCCTAGCTTCAAAGACATGGATCAGACAGCAGTTAAGCCTGTAGGCTAATGGAGATGACAGAGAGAAGCCCTTCCTTGAAATGTTTCTGCTGCAATACAGTATTGCCCATACCTGAATCTTTAACTTTATTCCAATCCCACTATCTTGCCAACCTCCCAACTAAGGCCTCACACCCCTCACCCAGTGAAGACAGTAAAAATGGCTTGCAATCCATTGCAACAGTGGAAAACTCCTTCCAGAATCCTCGTTTATCCAAATGCGGATGTTATCCAAATGAATGTTTTTAGTACTCTATAACAAGAGATGGTTTGCAACAGCTGGCTCATTGCAAAAATATCGTAGCTATTGCAGAAGGATTGTTTTCTGTAACATTGTAGATGGCCTGCAAGGTACATTTCATGATTCTCCAATGAGACAAGGGGAACCGCAGGTTTTTCTAGTGTGGTCCAGAGGACACTTTGAGGGGAACACAGTCCATCTTCCTTGGGGGTGGGCATTCTGTGCACTTTGTTTTGCTGTATGGGGGGCTGAGGGATGAGGTTTAAATGGGTCTGCCTTGAATCTCTGTCTCTTTCCCACTTGGGTTTTTTTCTGCTTTAGCCTGTTCTGCAAACTTGCTGCTCTGGTTCGACACAGGATTTCCCTCTTTGGTAAGAGAAGTGTTGCTAAAGGCTGCACATCCTGTGATTACCCTGAACTCATGTCCCACAGACAACCTGAGCCTTAGGACTAAGGTGTCACCTAAATTTGCCATAGAAAATTGGGCTGAAGCATGATAAATGACCTCTGTACCCATCAAACAGCTTAGATTTTCCACGCCAATGAGTGTTTTAAGCTTTGCCTCTAACATCCATCACAAAGCCATGTGTCAGGCAGGAGATAAATGCCTTGGCCCCAAACAGAGCCCTGGCACTTTGCTTGTTGGTGGTTAATTATGCTGGGCTGTGGTTTGTGCTTATTGAGAAGATTGGGTTTAAATGACAGGCTGAATGGCTTGGGGAGTAACAGGTGATATTTTTGATTATAGGGAGCGATTCTACGACAATGGTGAGCTGTCTTCACATCTTAGCTCAGACACTTGACACAAGGTAAGTGTGCCTGGCATTTTCCAGTATTTTCTCAGGACTCCCGCTCTGACTCTTTCTCTTCACTTATTATTGGATGGAAGAGGAGACGGGCCACCACTCTGCAGGAGCCAGGGAGGGAAGGGAAGACAGGGAAAAGATGGAAACCACCCTGATATCAGCACACTGTTTCTCAGCTCATGATGGAGAGCCACTGTCGTGGCAGATACTGAATGCTGAAAGCTGAGCATTTGAGCAGTTCTTGTCTTCTCTGACTGAGAAGTTCATCTTTCAGAAGATAAAACAGACAACGTGGCAAAATACCACTTTGTACCTAATTCTCCACAAAAAAAGTAAAAGCTATCTGATGAGTGGTGAGGCCGTAAGGATCCTGGGATAGGGACTCATAGCACTCTGAGTTCAAAATGGCCAAGGAGGGGATGGATTATCAAAAGATCAAAGACAAAGATAGATTCCTGCCCGAGGGTGAAATAGACACTGCCTGAGGGTCTGTAGGAAAAATGGCTGAACAAGAAAGGAAGTCTTCCTTCCTTTCACGTACTGGATTGGCCAAAACGTTTGAGTTTTTTTAATAAGATGTTATGGATAACATTGTGTATATAACATCAGATATATGTGTGTGTGTGTGTACATACATCATGATAGTATAAAGTATTTGATGAGGTATAAAGAGAGGCAGTGCAAAGAACTGGAGGGAGATTTCCTTAACAGACGCGTTAAGTAGGACTCTTCACAAAGTCGGGAGAACATGCTTCCCAAAACCCAAGGCAGAAGAAAGCAACAACCTAAAAGAGTGGTTGGATGATGAAAACCTCTGTAAACTAAAAATGGTTTTAAAAAATAGTTAAGAGCACTTAAAGGGGATTTTCAGGTTTCTGAGAGAAACACGTTGTGGAGGTACTGAACCTCTTAAAACTCTTGTACGTGTTCACTTGTGTCCAACTCTTTGTGACCCCATGGACTGGAGCCTGCCGGGCTTCTCTGTCCGTGGGATTTCTCAGGCAAGGATAGTAGAGCGGGTTGCCTATTCCTACTCCAGGGGATCTTCCCAACTGAACATTTCTTGCATCTCCAGCACTGGCAGAAGGGTTCTTTACCAGTGCACCACCTCGGAGGTGCACTGGTAAAGAACAAACAGCACAAAATTTGCAGGGTCAGACCAAAGCATTCCAGGGGTGCAGTTGGGATGAGGAATCTTTATTCCCAAAATTTGCAAAATGCCTTAAGAGCGGGTTTTCTTCCTGCAAAACTAAACAGAACCCAAGTCAGTGTGTTTCATAGTCATTCCTGAGAAAATCTGAGGAATATGGTTTATAAATACTTACAGGATAGGAACAAGCCTCACTGACTTTATTTCCTTGCTTTTATGTTTCTGATTGGCTAGATGATAATTGTGAAAATGCTGTAGATAAAAAGCATCTGGCCTTGTAGCAAGCCTGTCATAATCTTGTGAATAAGATGTAGAAATATGGAAAATAAAAGATAACTGATAGGCTTTGTTCCAGTTCTGAGTTTTATAAGATAGTTTTGAGGGAAAGCCCCAGATACCCATAGCTAATCTCCATTCCCACATGGTTTTTTCAGTGGTCTGAATAAGCTGTTTTAAAAGTGGGTAACCCTTCTTCCCTCCCCTTCTCCAAGCTGGAACATCCCTGCAAAGTGATAGAAACCTAAGCTTCAGTTGATTTAATTCTTTGTCCTCTTTTTCTAAGAGGTCCTGCATCACAGGAGAGCTAGTATTTCTAACTAGTCCTTATAAAAGTTGTTGAGCTCATGGGGAGCTGAAGAAAAGTTCTCTCTCTGTCCTTTTAATTAGATATTTCCAGAAGAATGTAGCCAGCTGTAATATTATATAGATAGCAGGTGACCAATATCAGTTTCTCTCTAGGTCATCCTGTCCATTCTCTAAGAATTGAGCAGTATGTCAATATAAAGTGTAGACAGCAACCCAGAGCAGTACCACCAGTATATATGTGCGTACTCAGTCACTTCCAACTCTTTGTGACCCTGTGGACTGTAGCCCGCCATGCTCCTATGTCCATAGGATTTTCCAGACAAGAATGCTAGAGTGGGTTGCATTTCCTCCTCCAAAGGATCTTCCCAATGCAGGGATTGACCCTGCATCTCTTTCATCTCCTGCATTGGCAGGTGGATTCTTTACCACTGTGCCATGTGGGAGTCCCAAGAGTTGAGCAGTCGTGCCCTCATATCAAGCCTGCCTTCCAGTTGCTGGCCCATGCTTCAGGAGGCTGTGATCCCAGTTTCTTTTTGGATGCTAATAATTACTGCAGTGACAGGGGTATCAAATGTCTGCCCGGGTTGCACTGAAAGTTCCCAGACTCAAGAAGGGAGTTGGCCAAAGGTTCGGGTTAGGCTTCTGGTTTTGAACATTGTTTACTTACAGGACGGTCATGAAGTCGGGCTCAGAGCTGGTGAAAGCCGGGTTACGGGCGTTCTTTGAAAATGCAGCGGAAGACTTAGAGAAGACTTTGGAAAACCTGAAGCTCGGCAAGTTTACCCATTCCAGAACGCAGATCAAAGGTGTCTCTCAAAATATTAACTACACCACGGTGGCTCTGCTCCCCATCTTGACGTCCATCTTTGAGCACGTGGCTCAGCATCAGTTCGGGGTGGACTTACTCCGTGAGTTGACCTGCCATCTGTCATGGATTCAGGTGTACCCAGCTGCAGATCCTTAGGAAGTGTGTGGTTTATTCCCTTAGGCTGACCTTCAGGGCAGAGTAGAGACAACCATTCCACACTTTTTCCTTCCTAATTAAAAAAAAAAAGGAATAGACTCTTGGAGGGGAAGAGATCCCCAAATATCCATTTATAAATATTTCACCTTTTCCCATTGTACTCAGGACCAGAGTCTTCTACCCACTGGTTTCACTCTCAGCCACTGTGTTCTCTCTTAATTTGAAAAGGTTATCTGTGAAATCTGCGGAGATATAGGTTTGCTCCCAGACACCAATTTTCGTATTAAGAAGCTTTAATTTATTCCCTGTATATCAGGAGCAAAGGAAAGCTGCTAACATCCCAGTATCTGAGCCACCAGAAGAAAGACCGTAGTTGGTTGGTTTTACTTTGCGTTTAGTACCATGTTCAGCCCTCTTATTCTGCCACCAAGCTTCAATTTCACACTCTAAATGGTGGCACATGGTTGAATTAGTTTAGCCAGTGGCCAGTAGCTAAGGCTGTGTCTTCCATAGCTCTCAGAAGTGAAAATCAGTTATTTCCTTGGGGTTAGGGGGAGAAGTAGGGGAACATCCAAACTCATTATTCTGTGGCATGGAAACAACACACTTTCTTGTTGAAAAATAAGAAATTAAACTAGTTCTTTGTGTTAAATTAGTTCAAGCCTTATTGTGAGTTCCATACATTAATAGAGGCATGTAGCCTGCCCATTAAATTCTGAGTGCTTAAGTGAAAGATGCCCTTCCCTTGAGAAACATGGCAAAATCATAATACAATTGAATTATCTTTTGTAAAACATCTATCAGAGAAGCTGGCACAGGTGGACATGAGGTATTTTGCTCTGTCTTGTAAGAAGTAGGAACATTGTACGTCTCCCTGGAAAAGGAACAAAAAGCTCACTCAAGCTTCAGATTCCTTTCATTCTTCCTTTCAAAAAAAGGAAATAGTGCTCTGGATAAAATTTGACTGCTGTGTCTCCCTCTATTGGAGGGAAAAAAATGATTCCTTTCCCTGAGAAGCTATGTGATCTGTATCCGGGGCTCCACAAAGGACCTGGGATGGCACAATGGTGGGTGTTATCCTTTTGGTGTTTTCTCTTCCAGCTCAGCAACTGGCATTTGAAAAGAGAGGGGCTCTGTTTGTTAAAAAGAGAGAAAGTGAGATCTTTGGCTCTTGGGAGAAGCCAGCGTGTTTTCTGCTTGCAGATCCTTGCTGTGTGCAGGAGGTGGACCTCTGGGGTTGATGCACAAGGATGACAGTTCTTGTTTGTTCTTTTCAGTGGGTGACGTTCAGCTTTCATGCTACCATATACTGTGCAGCCTCTACTCCCTCGGAACAGGAAAGAACATCTATGTTGAAAGGTAATGAGTGAACAAAAGAGGCTAACACGTTCGGGCTGAATGTGTTACTGAAGTCTTTAAACACTTAATAGTAGCATCTTTCCAATCCAGCAGAAGCAAAATGCTCACTGAAATAGCTTAGTGATTGTGAGCCTCGCTTATGAAATGTTTATGGCAGTATTTAGAAGTGTTAATGAGGCTTCTAAGATGTATGACTTCCGTGGAGATAGCTGGAGAATGTATGTGGCTGGAGGAGCAATATAGCCAAACTAAATCATGTGCTGCTGGCCAAAAAATGTTGAAGAAACATCTCTTTCTTTATAATCACAGCTTTCAGAGAGCTTCCAGAGTTCCTGTGGTTAAAGCTTGTTGAGAAGCTCAAGGGACGTGAGACGGTTGCTTTAGTGTTTAATGAGTTTCTATGTGATACGGCCCTGGACCTTTACCATTCTTGGCTGTCAGATAAGCTATAATTTTTTAAAAGTCCACACTTTGGGAACAAAAATGCTACTCAGTGGTCTTGAATCTGAACAGGCTGACTTTCCAAGGTGTTTGAGTTCCCACTCTGCTCTCTAATCTGCCTGGAGCAATGGAGGCCTTAGGGCACCCCTTGCTTTTCAGAATCAAATGTCATGTGTTGTGTGATTCTGTTTAAATCCATGGAGAAGATCAGAAGGATAAACACAGTGTTAGCTAAACTCTAGATGTAGACTTATCCTTGGAAGATTTTTTTTTCTCCTTTTTTGCCTTTTCAAATAAGGAAACTGGAAAGAATTTGATCTGTGCTTAAAATTGCTTAATCTAAACATCCTGTTGATATCCATGATCTGCAAACCTCCTCAATTTATGATCCTTTATCAAACAAACCAGTGATAAATCCTTGTTTCATACCTAAACTTACACAAATTCTAATTGCAGTTTCTCAAAAAAGCAAAAAGACTTCGGCTTCTTCAAGAACTCAGGATCTGATGACCTGAAGTCATGTGCTAATAACCAAAGCATGTTGAAGAAATGTCTATGTCTTCATTATTACAACTGCTAAATAGCTTCTAGAGTTCAAGAAATTAATTGAAGAACTAACAGCTTATTTATTTTGATTATGAGTTTAATTCCTTAGAGTTACATAGCTTTCCTTATTGTTTTATATGAAATATAGATAGTCTTATCCTTTACTAGGAACTGGGCAGGCAAAAGTTATAAACATATTTTATACCAAATCAAGAGAATTAAAATTTTTAATATTTAATACAGAATTTCACTTAGGGAAGGTGTCTTTACTTTCATTAAGCATTTGTGAATATTTTCTCAACATCTTTCCTTATTCTCTTGGTTTATATGTGTGTATGTGCATGCTGACTTATCTTTGGTAGTGTCCAACTCTTTCCTACCCTGTGGACTAGAACCTACCAGGCTCCTCTGTCCCTGGGATCCAGGCAAGAATACTGGAGTGGATTGCCATGCCCTCCTCCAGGGGATCTTCCCAACACAGGGATTGAACTTGCATCTCTTATGTCTCCTGCATTGGCAGGCAGGTTCTTTACCACTGGTGCCACCTGGGGAGATCCTTGTATGTACATGCGTCTATTTGTGTACGTGCTTTTGGGGTACAATTTTTTGAAAACCTTATGCATTACTTTCTTTTGTTTAAAAAAAAAAAAAAA
>SJYV01019824.1:250214-263319 GCA_006410875.1 Neotragus pygmaeus
AGTAGCATCTTTCCAATCCAGCAGAAGCAAAATGCTCACTGAAATAGCTTAGTGATTTTGAGCCTCGCTTATGAAATGTTTATGGCAGTATTTAGAAGTGTTAATGAGGCTTCTAAGATGTATGACTTCCGTGGAGATAGCTGGAGAATGTATGTGGCTGGAGGAGCAATATAGCCAAACTAAATCATGTGCTGCTGGCCAAAAAATGTTGAAGAAACATCTCTTTCTTTATAATCACAGCTTTCAGAGAGCTTCCAGAGTTCCGGTGGTTAAAGCTTGTTGAGAAGCTCAAGGGACGTGAGACGGTTGCTTTAGTGTTTAATGAGTTTCTATGTGATACGGCCCTGGACCTTTACCATTCTTGGCTGTCAGATAAGCTATAATTTTTTAAAAGTCCACACTTTGGGAACAAAAATGCTACTCAGTGGTCTTGAATCTGAACAGGCTGACTTTCCAAGGTGTTTGAGTTCCCACTCTGCTCTCTAATCTGCCTGGAGCAATGGAGGCCTTAGGCCACCCCTTGCTTTTCAGAATCAAATGTCATGTGTTGTGTGATTCTGTTTAAATCCATGGAGAAGATCAGAAGGATAAACACAGTGTTAGCTAAACTCTAGATGTAGACTTATCCTTGGAAGATTTTTTTTTCTCCTTTTTTGCCTTTTCAAATAAGGAAACTGGAAAGAATTTGATCTGTGCTTAAAATTGCTTAATCTAAACATCCTGTTGATATCCATGATCTGCAAACCTCCTCAATTTATGATCCTTTATCAAACAAACCAGTGATAAATCCTTGTTTCATACCTAAACTTACACAAATTCTAATTGCAGTTTCTCAAAAAAGCAAAAAGACTTCGGCTTCTTCAAGAACTCAGGATCTGATGACCTGAAGTCATGTGCTAATAACCAAAGCATGTTGAAGAAATGTCTATGTCTTCATTATTACAACTGCTAAATAGCTTCTAGAGTTCAAGAAATTAATTGAAGAACTAACAGCTTATTTATTTTGATTATGAGTTTAATTCCTTAGAGTTACATAGCTTTCCTTATTGTTTTATATGAAATATAGATAGTCTTATCCTTTACTAGGAACTGGGCAGGCAAAAGTTATAAACATATTTTATACCAAATCAAGAGAATTAAAATTTTTAATATTTAATACAGAATTTCACTTAGGGAAGGTGTCTTTACTTTCATTAAGCATTTGTGAATATTTTCTCAACATCTTTCCTTATTCTCTTGGTTTATATGTGTGTATGTGCATGCTGACTTATCTTTGGTAGTGTCCAACTCTTTCCTACCCTGTGGACTAGAACCTACCAGGCTCCTCTGTCCCTGGGATCCAGGCAAGAATACTGGAGTGGATTGCCATGCCCTCCTCCAGGGGATCTTCCCAACACAGGGATTGAACTTGCATCTCTTATGTCTCCTGCATTGGCAGGCAGGTTCTTTACCACTGGTGCCACCTGGGGAGATCCTTGTATGTACATGCGTCTATTTGTGTATGTGCTTTTGGGGTACAATTTTTTGAAAACCTTATGCATTACTTTCTTTTGTTTAAAAAAAAAAAAAAAGCAAAAGTCAAAGAAAGGTCGCAGGAACACTGGAGTGGGCTGCCGTTTCCTTCTCCAAGGCATGAAAGTGAAAAGTGAAAGTGAAGTCGCTCAGTCTTGTCCGACTCCTAGAGACCCCATGGACTATAGCCTACCTTTACACGTGTTAGGATCATAATATTCCTTTATAACTTTGTCTTGTTGGATGAAGCTAAAAACTGAATTTCTTTAACATACAACTCATATATTTTTAATTTATCATTAATTAAAATAATTATTAATTCTCTACTTCTAAAAAGATTACCAAGTTTACTATATTTGCATTTCTGGCACTTCCTACCCTTTTTACCTTTCATTTTTTGCTGTGTAATTCCTTATAACACATACATTTACCCTGGAATATTTTAGGACTAAAATCCCTTGAGTTGTTTACCTTGGTTTATATTTAAATGATTCAGTGTGTAGCCAGTCTTTTTAAATTGTGATTTGCCCATTCTAAACCTTTTATTTTAATTTACCTCTTGGGTGGCCAGATTCATCTTATGTTGTTGTTTCTGTAAGAGCGCTTACTCTTGAGAGTTGGCATGTTTTGTAATATCATCCGTCGACTTTATATGTGGACAGTTTCCATGGCATAAAGTCCTTGGGTCATAATCTTCCTCCCTCAGAAGTGTACAGACTTTGCTTCCCTGTGGTCTGACAGAGTGTATGGCCAGGACCTGGTGATCTGTTCCCTGCACACATGACTTTGCTGCTGCTCCCTGGGTTTTTTCTTTGGTCTTGAAGCTCTTTCACTTCCCTGTACCATGTCCCAGGGTTGTCCTTTCCATATCAAGCCCTGCACTGCTTCTCAGAACTTAATATCCCACCTCAGGTTCCAGAATTGGATCTTACCTTATTTAATGAGTCTTCAATTTTATTATATTGTTGCTGAGGTTTTTGGTGTCAGCTGTTGTTCAAGGAGGGAAATTATTTGTATGTATTGACTTTTTCCTTAACCTTCCTCCCTCATTTTCTCTGTCGTAACTTTTAGCTAATTGCTCTTTTCTAAAACTTTTTTGATTTGGTCTGTATTTTTCAGTGTGAAGTTGTCACACATTTTCTAATTTCAGTGTAGGTCTAAATTTCTCCTCAATTTCCCCCAGCTCTTGTGGGTTGTAGAGGGGAGAAAATATAGTGAAACCTACCATTGCCATTTCTCTGCCATGTTTTACTGAAATTTCTTGGCTAGCAAATGTCTTATAGGGTTGCAAAGGAACCACTCAATATTTGGTTTCCAACTATAGCATGAGTGCATTGTAAATAGAAAAGATTCCAGACACCTCCATGATAGGGTTGACTGTGAGGAGGAAAAAAGTCATTGAAACAGATTAGAGACCTTTTGGGGGGGAATATTTTCTAATTGAGGCTAGACTGAGACAGTCACCAGCAGGTAAATTTTCAGATACAAAATTTCAGAGTAGGATGAAGGCTTTTACCATGTGTATTTAAGCATGAAGAATGCTTAAAATTCTTTAACCTGAATATACTTTGATTGATTTTATTACTGTTTATTCATTTGGTTGCATTGGGTCTTCATTGCTGCATGCAGACTTTCTCTAGTTGCAGTGAGTGGGGGGTTACTCTCTAGTTGCCATATGGGGGCTTCTCACTGAAATGGCTTCTCTTGTTGAACAAGGGCTCTAGAGTGCAGGCTCAATAGTTGTGGCACATGGGCTTAGTTGCCCCAAGGCATGTAGTATCTTAGTTCCTGGACCAGGGATCGAACCTGTGTCTCCTGCTTTGGCAGGTGGATTCTTAACCACTGGACCACCAGGCAAGTCCCTACTTTGATGAACTGATAGAGCATTTGATGGGGATGGATCAAGAAGACTAAGTTTGGTAACTGACTACATTAAGCATTGAATCTCCATTTTATTTCAAATTAAAACTTTGTTTTAAAAAAAAAAAACAAAAAAACTTTGTTTTTGCCTTCACACTTCAGAGATATTTATATCTGCCTTCCTGCTCTGCCTGCTTTGACCAGTTCTTACCTGATCAAACGTTGCTCTCCCCAGACTGTTGAGATCACTGGTATTGCTGTCTAGAACCTTGCCATGCCTCCACTTTCTGCCCCTTTGCTACCTGTTGCTTACTCTCTTTTGCATCCTCTGGAATTTACACAAAGGAATTTTCAAAACTGCAAAGCACCAGATAAGTGCAGGGATAATTATTATTACTAGAATGACTTTGTCTCAGCCTACATCCCTGATGATAGACTGTTGAGAAGCAGGTCCTAATCCGTGGAAAAAAAGTTGAGAGACTGACTTGGGAATTAACAAAACCTGAAATACAAATTGAACTGAAAGGGAATGAGAAGAGGGAGGAATAAATTAGGAATTTGGGATTAAAAGATACACACTACTATGTATAACATAGGTAAACAAGGACCTACTGTATAGCACAGGGAGCTATTAATATATTCAGTATCTTGTAATAACTTATAGTGGGAAAGAATACACACACACACACACACAAGATCACTTTGCATTGTAAATCAACTGTGGAAGTGAAAGTCTCTCAGTCGTGTCCAGCTGTTTGCGACCCCATGGACTGTAGCCTGCCAGGCTCCTCTGTCCATGGGATTCTCCAGGCCAGAATGCTGAAGTGGGTAGCCATTCCCTTCTACAAGGAATCTCCCGAACCCAGGGATTGAACCCAGGTCTCCCGCATTGCAGGCGGATTCTTTACTTTTCAATTTAATGGGGGAAAAAAAATTGAAGTCTCTTCAGTCTGTCGGCATTGACCAAGTACTGTTATATGAAAAATACTGTTTTTAACAGTAATAACTGAGGGGGCTTGCAGGGAGAATGCGTTTCTCTATCCAGGGGTAAACTCTTCCAGTGTGCCCTTTGGTTGCTATGGAGCTGTTTCTGTAGCCCTTGCTCTGCTCTGCTTGGTCCACACCCACAGTGCCCCCGGGAGGTGCTAATAACCACCAGTATTTTAGCAGCAAGTTTTGTCCAGCTCAGTTGGTCTTGGACCTGGAGGCGAAGGTCATCCCTCTGGTATTTCACAGCCAGGAGCATTAACTGGCAGACTTCTGGGCTTTTACAGAAAGAACTTTTCTCAGTGAGGCCAGTACTGTTGTTTCTCCCTCCAGCTTATTAGCATCGTTGTGTGCTCCAGACTAGAAAATGCCTGTGGTGAGCTGGCAGAGACTCAGCTTGTCAGCNTCGGGGGCCAGAGCGGGGAGCAGCGCAGGTGGGAGTGGCACTCGCAGGTATGGACGCTGCAGAGGGCCACGGTTGGTCTGAGGTGGAGGGTTCATAGAAGAAATCTGGTGAGGGTGAACTCTGGTGGATGCGGGGGCTTGAGGTGTTGCAGACCTGTGGGCAATGAGGTGATTCGGGATGGAGAAGTCAGCGAAGCCCAGTGAAGGGCGTTTTGGGGAAGGACCAGCTCACCGGGGCCGGTGATTCACGCTTCCGTGGACAGTCGGAACGAGTGTGACCCCAGCTAGCTTGTGAGTTCTGCTGTTTCTCACATTGGGGTGATCGAGTTTCCAGGCTTTCAACAGGGACACACCGTGCAGCTTAAATAATAGATGCAAATCAAGGGTAGTGCCTGGGACACCTGAGAGCTGTGACTAGACCGGGTGCTTCTAATTTACCTGGAGCCTTGGCCGCGCCAGCGTTGGTGGGCGCTGTCTTCTTTAAAAACCCCATTTCGGCAATCTAGACCGTGTATGGAGATCCCACCTGTACAGAGTTCAGGGTTGAGGTTTATTCGGACTGGAAAACATCACAAATATTTAACATATTTTAAATCTTGTGGAGTTTTAATGTTTAAAAATCGAATCCTGTGGGGTTTTAAAAAACATTTAAATCTTTCTTTTGTGATTACTTCCAACTTAAAGTTACATAGAGAACTAGATGTTTTCTAACAGCCCATTCTGTGAGTATGACAGACAATTGCAAATTAACTGTGGAAGGTAGATTGTATCTGTTATGACCCAGGCAAGAATACTGGAGTGGGTTGCCATTTCCTTCTCCAGGGGATCGTCCCAACCCTGGGATCGAACCCAGGTCTCCAACATTGGAGACAGACGCTTTAACCTCTGAGCCACCAAGGAAGCCCTCTGTTATGACCAGATACTGCTAAATTGTAGAACTGCAGATGAAGAATGAAATTGAAAAGGCCCTAAAAAACTGGAAAGGGAAAGAAGAGTCCTGGTAAATTGGAAAGTGTGTGCACTTAAAAAAACAAACCAACAAGCTCAGTGAAACTTTTCTTCATTGTAAGAAAACTCAGAAGATAGAGAAAAGTATAAGGGATGAATATTAAAACTCCATGTTATTTCACCAACTCTGATATTTTGATATTTTGATGCAATTCTTCTTTATTTTTGTTTTTTTTGCATAACTAAATGTTGTGGTGGTTTCGTCACTAAGTCATGTCCGACTCTTGTGACCCCATGGACCGTAGCCCGCCAGGCTCCTCTGTCCTTTGGATTTTCCAGGCAAGAATACTGGAGTGGGTTGCCACTGCCTTCTCCAGGGGATCTTCCCAACCCAGGAACTGAACCTGGGTCTCCTGCACTGCAGGCAGATTCTTTACCAACTGAGCTACCAGGGAATTCTAAATAACTAAATGTACATAGTACTTAATTGGGGTCATATTGTTGTATTACTTTGTGTTTTGCTTTTTTCCTTTTGTATTTTTAGCATTTTTCTGGATCATTTAAAATTCTCCCTAAACATCTTCGTAAATGGTGGTGAGTTCATCAGGTGAATTCATTCTTTTATCACTTAGGAGCAGTTCAGCTGTGTGCCAGGTCTTGTGCTTAGGGAGGAGATTCATTGTTGCTCTAGGTTCTCAGACATTTTTCCAGCCCAAAGCAGCAGAAATCTTGACAGTGTCTGGGGTGCTAAATGTAGACAGACTATTGAGTGCAGCATGTAATCAGGTCTGGGCTGCTGTGACCAGGTCGTCTTTATGGCATCATGTCTCAACTCTCCCACACGTTTCTGTGGAGTCCTGAGGCCAGGAGGTTCCCAGATATGTGCCTCAGGGAATGGGCCTCAGCATCTTCCCTGTGTTGGGGGTGTCCCTGTGGAACTCTAGTGAGGGGTGGGGGTGTGCAGTGCTCAAGTTCCATTCTCAGATCTGCCCACATCTTAGGTGACTGAGCGGCAGCTGCCCTAGGTCTCAAGGGGGACTGTCTCATAATTAACTACCTGCCAAGGTTTTAGAGGCTGTCTCTAAGTTGTCTTAGACCTCGGGAGCCNGAGTATAGAATGTTGCTTGCCAAGAACTAGGGGGAGGGAAGAGTGGGAAATTAGTGCTTAATGGGTACAGAATTTTAGTTGCGAAAGATGAAAAGTTCTTGAGATGGCTGGTGGTGATGACTGTTCAAGAATGTGAGTGTACTTAATGCCACAGAACTATACACTTAAAAATGGTTAAAACGGTAAAAATTTTTATACACTTATTTACCACAATAAAATAAATAAAATTTAAAATTCCGTTTTCATGAGAATTCTTTTCTTACACTTGGAATATTCCTTTGCAGTCTTCTTTGTAAGCTGTTCCTACTGAATACCTTATATCTAGTATTTTTTAGGGCTGTGTTCTCGTTTTAAATACCTCCCTTGAATAATCTTCTCTAAACCATGACATCAACTACTACCTTCATGCTTAAGGCTTCTGAATCTGTGTTCTAGCCTTATGCCTCTGTACCTAAATTTCCTACTGCACCCTGAATTCCTCCCTATGTGAACAGCCCCCACAGGCACCAGAAAGGCAAATTGAAAGCCTTCTCTCCGTCCACATCCACTCTCTCCCTAGTACTGCCTCTTAGTTAACATCTACCAATAAAAGGTTGGTTAATCTTTCCTATAAAGGTCTGAACAGACAGTAAAGGTTGTGTGGGCCATTTAGACTTTATCACAAGTATTCACCTGCTGTTGCATTGTGAAAGCCAGCTACAAACAGACGTTAACACAGGAGTGTTGTTGCATTTAAAAAAATTGATTTAAGACACAGAGGTTTCAATTTCATATCATTTCCACATTTAACACAATATTACACTTCTTTTATTTTTAACCTATTAGAAACATAAAAACCATTCTTGGCTCATGAGCTATAAAAAATGAGAAACAGGCCAGATCTGGCTCCTAGGTTGCAGTTTGCCAACCCTGACCTAACTTAGAACTTGGAAACCATCTTTAATCCTGCTTTCTCCTTTTTATCTGCCATATCCTATCCAATAAGGTTAGCCATGTCATTTCTGCTTTCCAGATCTCTCTAATCCCCTTTCTACTTCTGTCACTACCACAGTTCAGTCCTTCAGCTTAACTTTGGAAAACAATACTCTCTTAACAAGTCTGCCTACATTAAACACTGCCCTATGAAACTTCTTTTCCCAAGTTCTGCCAGAAATACCTTTCTAAAATGTAAATCTGTCAATGGAAACTAACCTGTTTGAAAATCCTCAACAATGGCCAAATTATAACATCCCACCTATTTAGCTCTGTACACAAAAATCATCATAATCTACCCACTCCATTACCTTTTCAATTTTGTTTCCTACCATCCCCTACCTCCCACTTCAGGCTTCAACAACACACTGCATTCTGGCACCTTTATTCCTTTATGCATGATCTTCTGCCAATGAGGAATAAATTCCCACTATTTCCTTGATGAATTGACTCATTTTGCAAACCCAGTTCAGGCACTGCCTCCTCTGCAAAGCCTTTGGCCCACGGGTCCCGTATGTACCAGTTGTTTTGGCTTCTGTACTACCTCTATACCCTGTACTTTTCTAATGTAAGTCATATTTCATTACTGGCTCACAGGTCCTCTCCCCTTTACTCTTGTTTCTCTAGTACCATGCTTGACATAGCTGGCAAGTAAATATTTAAAATCCAATATAACGATAACTTAATACTCCACAAGTTAAGATACAAAAATAACTTAATGGTAAACACAAGTCCTTTTACACAGAGCAAACAATTCACAGTTTCACCTATCAGCACACCATTTCTCATGTCCTTCCCTTTGCATCTGTTAACCCTTCTCCTTAGAACACCCTATTCACCAAGAAAAACTAGCTAATATTTATTCAACACTTCAGATTAATATTAGGTATTACATGCTCTAAGTGACCCACTTTAGTACTCCTATACTGACTAAGACATATCTAGCCCATTATACCACACTTTTTATATCATAATCACGTATTTCAGCTTGTGCATACAGTTTGCATGTGACTACCTGGAAAACGCACTCTACCTCTGTAGTCCTAGCACCTATATAGTGACTAACACAACACCAAATAGATGTATGATAAATGTTTGCAAAGTAAATCAATCAAGGATGAAAATGATACCTAATTCCTCTTTACATCTTTAATTCTTATCACACTGATTAGAAAGTATTGGTTGAAATAAATGTAAAAGCTTCTAACTACTGATATTTATAGGTCTTTAGTGGTTTTAGTAAAACACATTTTATATATTTCCACTTAAGGCCTTTTCCATATGTATAATGTGAAATTTAGCTTTAAATGCTGCTTTATGATCAATACTAACTCTTTCTAGCAACATTTAATGAAAACAAATAGTGAAAAGGATAATGATCTCGATTTCAAACTCAATATTTAGCATGTGTGCACACTTAAAAGTATCTGAACTTCAAACTCTATTAAAGTTATTAAAACAAATATAACCATGCAATAAAGTTTAATAGATTACAATACCGCTTCCATTTTTAGGCTTCTTTTGCCCTGGTTTCTTCTTTGAGGCAGCCGCTTCTGAGGGGGGAGTCGGCTGTTTAGTAACTGGGACAGGTTCTACTTTTTTGCATGGAATCTTTGATACATCACTTTCTTTGGTGACCTGCTCTTCTAGTACAGGCTTGTGTTTCTTTTCCTTCTTCTTTCTTTCTCTAACACCACTTGGACTTTCAACCACATTCAATGGAACAGGTACAACTTGCTCATCTTCTACAGCCAAGGCATCAGATAATTTAAAGTCCCGGGGTACACTCTCAGAATCGGATTCATGGAGGCTTCCATTTTGGATTTCTTTCTTTTTATTCTTTTTCTTTTCTGCCTTCTTTTTATCGGTTTTGGTAGGAATAAGCTTTTGTTCTCTTTTCTGTTTTGCAAGAACTTCATCATATAATGTTTCTTTCATGAAAAGCCAGAAGAAGAGGAAAATTACTGTAATAACCACTGAAGGAATAAGAACAATAAAATATGTTGACTCATAAAACTCCATGGTGCTTTTGTTAATGTGATCCTATAAAACCTAAATGTCGGGGAAAAAAGAAAAAACAAAAACCTGGGTCAGTCTTATAAAAATTAAACACATAAAACCTCTGTTCTTTCAAGAGGTATTCAGATTTAACCTGATCTACGAATCTAAACAGGTTAGTTTTTTAAGTCATATACTTGATTACTTTACAGTTCAAATATATACTATATACTGTAAAAAAAATTTTTTGCTAACTAGGAATGTAAGACATCCTTCTATTTTTCAAGCATGTGAAAAGATTCTGACAGAAAAAAGTAGCCATTCATTTTTCTCCAAAATATCCACTTTTGATACTATCAATATTTAGTTTTTCTCTTATTGTACAATGTTCATGAATATACTACATATGGAAATAAAGAGGCATTAACTATTGACACTCTAGATAGTCACTGAAAGTACACACTCTTAATAGCAAAGAAAATAAAGGGAGTTCAGTCCTTCACTCAGCTGTGAGCACCTTTATTCTAGCTAACCGTTGCCTCATGATATGGTGGGATCCATCAAGAATATGAAAATAAAGTAAAAATCAAAATGTTAGGATATGTCATTTGGCACTAAAATAAATTACAAATAAGTTGCTTCTCTTGATTTTTTTCCAAGGTACCTGTTACTGCAAAAAAAGTTATACTTCAAAAACAAAATTGGCAATCTCATTCTATTGAAATAATTTAAGCAAAATTTAAATGATATTAATATAACCCTGGACTACTAAGAGAAAGATTTATCAAGATGCAGGGGAAAGTGAATCACAGGCTAACAAAATACTAAAAAGAAACTTATATAGAATTGTTCTTCTCTAATAATTAATGAACTATCCAAAATTTTGTATTTATTAGACGGATTTTATTATGCCTAAGTGTCACTGGTCAACCAAAAATTATTTTTAAAAGATGTTTTACGCTTGGATTTTGTTTAATATTACCATCCACAGGCTACAAAGCCTGTTCAATTTTGGCTGAGGGTTAGGTTAGGAGAGAAAAAGGACAAAACAGTGAGTCAGAACTCTTATGGATTTTTGCTCTGAGGAAAGAAAAGAGGCTAAGACAATGAGCAGTAGCCAAAATGCTGGGGAAATGTCAAATCAAAGTCAGAAGGTCTTTGATGAATAGCAAGCTCCAGTCCATGCAGCATAGGTCTTTCTTAGCAGACAAAATCTATGACGAAGCAGATAAAGAAGGAAACCTTCAGAGAAGATAGGCCATGAGACCACAGAAACTCTGAAACACAGGTTCCTGATGATTTTTCTAGCTCCCTTTTCTAGATCTCATATGAGGCTAGAAGAATCATGATTTCAGTTTTTAGATTTTCAGGAGATTCCCTTCATACAATTCAATGCCCCTTCATTTGAGCTCTCTTTCTGGAACATCTAAGAGGAGTCCAACCAAAACACCAAGGCAAATTTAAAGTCAAGAAAATGTTTGCATTGCTTTAATCCAATATTCCTGATGATTTATCCCAAGACATATACAAAGAAAAGCATATGCAAAGATGTTCAGGGCAACATTACATATAATAAGAGAAGCTGAGACTAATTACATAACATCAGAATGGGTTGAATTAACAAGTATCAACTCAATAAAATATTGCTGTTAAAACTGTAAATACTGAGACTACTAAATTCAATTAAATACTGAATAATCAAAATTATAATTTTATCTGCATGATCAAAATATCTCATGTATAACAAGTCATTAAGATGAATATGTAAATTAAAGAACTGGGTACAGTCTCACTTGTCCTAATACTTTAAAATTTGTTATTTTAAGAGGAACTCATAAAGTTTTCAACCCCTTGTTTAAAAATGGCAAAATGAATAAGAACTATAGTAGCAATTAATATACTACAGTTCAGTTCAGTTCAGTTGCCCAGTCGTGTCTGACTCTTTGCCACCTGATGGACTGCAGCATGCCAGGCCTCCCTCTCCATCACCAACTCCCAGAGTTTACTCAAACTCATGTTCATTGAGTCAGTGATGCCATCCAACCATCTCATCCTCTCTCGTCCCCCTTCTCCTCAGGCCTTCAATCTTTCCCAATATCAGGGTCTTTTCAAATTAGTGAGTTCTTCACATCAGGTGGCCAAATATTGCAGTTTCAGCTTCAACATCAGTCCTTCGAATGAACACTCAGAACTGATCTCCTTTAGGATGGACTGGTTGGATCTCCTTGCAGTCCAAGGGACTCTCAAGAGTCTTCTCCAACAGCATAGCTCAAAAGCATCAATTCTTTGGTGCTCAGCTTTCTTTATGGTCCAACTCTGACATCCCTATATGACCACTGGAAAAACCATAGCCTTAACTAGATGGACCTTTGTTGGCAAAGTAATGTCTTTGCTTTTTAATACACTGTCTAGGTTGGTCATAACTTTCCTACCAAGAAGTAAGCGTCTTTTAATTTCATGGTGACTGCAATCACCATCTGCAGAAATTTTGGAGCCCAAAAACACAAAGTCTCTCACTGTTTCCACTGTTTCCACATCTATTTGCCATGAAGTGATGGGACCGGATGCCATGATCTTCGTTTTCTGAATGTTAAGTTTTAGGCCAACTTTTTCACTCTCCTCTTTCACTATCATCAAGAGGTTCTTTAGTTCCTCTTCACTTTCTGCCATAAGGGTGGTGTCATCTGCATATCTGAGGTTATTGATATTTTTCTTGGCAATCTTGATTCCAGATTGTGCTTCATCCAGTCCGGCATTTTGCATGAGGTACTCTGCATATAAGTTAAATAAGCAGGGTGACAATATACAGCCTTGACGTACTCCTTTTCCTATTTGGAACCAGTCTATTGTTCCATGTCCAGTTCTAACTGTTGCTTCGTGACCAGCATACAGATTTCTCAAGAGGCAGGTCAGGTGGTCTGGTATTCCCATCTCTTTCAGAATTTTCCACAGTTTATTGTGATCCACACAGTCAACAAATCAGAAATAGATGTTTTCCTGGAACTCTCTTCCTTTTTCCATGATCCAGCAGATGTTGGCAATTTGATCTCTGGTTCCTCTGCCTTTTCTAAAACCAGCTTGAACATTAGGAAGTTCACAGTTCATGTATTGCTGAAGCCTGGCTTGGAGAATTTTGAGCATTACTTTGATAGCATGTGAGATGAGTGCAATTGTGCGGTAGTTTGAGCATTCTTTGGCATTGCCTTTCTTTGGAATTGAAATGAAAATTGACCTTTTCCAGTCCTGTGGCCACTGCTGAGTTTTCCAAATTTGCTGGCATATTGATGCAGCACTTTCACAGCATCATCTTTCAGG
>SJYV01019824.1:271773-344313 GCA_006410875.1 Neotragus pygmaeus
CTACCTCCCCCCTCACTTCCTCTCTCTGTCCTCCCTGCCCCCACCATTCACTCCTCCATCCTTCTCTCTTCTCTTATGACCCTCCCTCCTTTTTTTCTCACTCTATCTCACACACACACACACACATACACACACACACACTTTCTCATTCTCAAACTGGCTTCTGGAAATTCATCTTTCTCCCTACTATCCAGTGTAGACTTGACTGGTCTCTATCTCCCTTACCCTCTCCCAGGGAATGAGCGCTTTAGATCACACACGTCTGCCCTAGTTCCAAAGCCTCCCTCCACTCCTCCAACTCCCTTTCCCTTAAGAGTCTCTGTTTTTTCCTTAATTTCACACATAAATTGGCTATTCGATCATAAACTATTTGTGGTTAAGTGTGCAGAAATGAAGTGAGTTTGAATGTATAGGAATTTCTAGATTTGTTTGTAAAATGAAAAGTTTCAGCTAATGTTTTAAAATAGATTAAAATATATAGAGAGAGCCTGCACGAGAGAGAGCATTTCAAACATTAGGGAAATGCACTGAGTTAACTAATCTTAGCAATATCTGAGGAAAGGAATAAAATTAGAACTTATAGCATGTAGAAGCCTTTGACCTAAGGTATATTTGAAGATCACAGCACAAGAAGGGAGATGCCCCATCCTTTGGGTCATGAGGTGATCCTGAACCACCTTAAATATTCCTAGAGTATGGTTTTTAGCAAACCTTTATTTAGGGGAAGCACATACATGGCCCCTTAGCTCAGTTCTCCTCGCTCTTTTTGTAACCATAGATCTTCTGGTGGTGATAGTGTGGTGGGTGGAAGGAAGAAAGAAAATCAGGGTCTTTGGTTATGTGACAGATTGTTTGCAGCCCACTCAAGTGACAGGACCGAGAGGGGAGGAGAGAAGGCATGCAATCTAAAGAGTCACTTGGGTGGCCATATCTGAAGACCATCTGGGTCTGCACACTCTGGAATGTGTGCAGTGTCTCACACTCTGGAATGCTGGTCTCTGAGATGATGTACTGCTTGGTCTGGGTGTAAGTCCTTTTGATCCAATTAACCTCCATCCTAACCTCCCGCCCCCTCTTCATGCTATGGTCAACTGGCTTCCAGAGTGGTTGGTTTTCTGTCATGTTGGCTAAGGAATGGGGGTGGAAGAGCTGTGACTAACATGCTTATGCTTTGGACCCCTGCTTACCCTGACTGACTTCTCCTTGTTTCTTTTCTCTTATCTTTCCACACAGGCCATGCAAGTAAAGGTACAGGTCAAATGCATGACGTGTCTTTTCTGTCCTAGTATTAGCGGGGCCAGACTCTGGCCACCCTCTGCACTGTGATCACCATGGGGGTGGTCCAGAATGGACTTTCCCACTTGGAGGTCCCCCAGGCCTGCTCCAGGGAAGACAACTGCCTGTCAAAGAGTGAATGTAGGCCTACCCACCCTTGGAAGGGGGAAGCTGGGGAAGCCAGCCAAGCCTCGCCCTATCCGAGGTCTCCTTGCCATCTCTGCTCCCTTCCCGGCTGCCCACTCTGCAGCCAGCACAATAACAGAGATAGGGATGCTGATCAGGGCACTGAGGGTCCAGGAGACTCCCTCCTCTTACCTACCGTCAGTGGTCCCAGCCCGTCCACACTATAAATGTCTGGCTCTTGTGCAGGACTCCAGAGTCAGAGAGTTTTCCAAGGACCAAAGTCAAGGATCTGAAATCAGCAAGCATTTGAAATAGCCGTGTTTGCATAACATGTGCACCCACTGGAATAAACCCTGGGACAATTTTCTAGTATCCCATACAGGTTATTGCTTGGAAGTATTTCTCTTTCTCTCCATTAACATATGTCTGATGCCACTGTCCCAAGACCTTTGCAGCAGGTCTGTAGCAGAGACAGGGAGATGTGCAGGAACCAGGTCACATGCAGCTCTTAGTAAAGAAAAATGGAGCCATGGCCAGGCAGATGTCGGTCTGGATGTTGGCCCGGACACATAACTGCTGTGTGTCCTTAGAAAAACATCACTTAACTTTCTCGAGCATCATGTTCCCCTTTATATAACTGACTTCTTGTTATCTCAGCATTGTTGGGAAGATTACGAATGCTTTATCTAAGTACCAGGCACATTCCAGCCACATCATATATGCAGCATTTATAGTTAGAACAACATGAGATTGGCCAAAGAAAATAAATTATTTAAATTGTATATCAAATCCACAGTTTTGCATATTTGTTGCATATGCATGTTGCTATTTACCTCTTAATGTCCAGGTAACTATACCTCTTTATAAATAAATATATATATATATAACTGGGTTCTATCCCTTATGGACAATTTGAGGTATTTTCAAGGGTAATTTAGACTTACAAGTTTTGCCTTAGGCCCAACCTATAAAATTTTATACCTGATGTTAGAACATCTAAGGAACCCAGCAATCTCTCAGTAAAGGTAGGAATTTCTGTAGGAATCAGTTTTCCAGCTGTGTGTCTAGAATACAAGACACTTTGTACCTTGCCCCACCCTCCTCCACTGCCCCTTCCCACTGCTGTCCTCGGTTTGACCTGTTGTTCTGGAGCACCAGACACAAGTTAAGAGTTGTCTGGCAGTATTTGGTCAGACTGGGCTTTGCAGGCCAGGGATTTCACTGTGGTTTCTGCAGTGTAACCACTTGAAGGCTTAGCCACCACAAGCTGGTTAAAAGAAGTCACATCCGTTTGGGGAATACCCATTAATAATACTCCTCCATCACACTTTGGAAAGTAAACAGAAAACCAATCCTCCATAAAGCAAATTCTACTCCAGCCGGGGGCCCCAGGTCTTACATGCCACTTTCAAAGGAGGGGTTTGGCCTCTCAGTGGCTCCCAGAGTGAGGAGTGCTTGTGTCATTGGAAGCCACTGTGCAATCACAAGGATTCTGCAAACACTCACGGGCACCTCTTAAAACAAAAGCTTTAATAAGCCCCAATTCTCCCCATCATGGACCCTGACTTCAATCTCTGCCTCTGGCCTCCCAGCCCTTCCTCACTTCCAGCAGGAGCCCACTCAGCTGGGGCAGAGTCCAGCGAGCGAGGTACCACGTGGGCTGGGCAGAGCCTTGTTTTCTTGGGTCCAGCCACATCCACCTTCTGTTGTGGGTGCAGAGGGTCCTCGGTTGGTTGCGTGGGGCTGCCACAACCCAGTGCATTGGCCTCTTCTTGCAAACCTCCCACTTCGCTGGATAAACGCCCCCAGAAAGGGTCCAGAAAGTGTAACCAATGNCAGCCACATCCACCTTCTGTTGTGGGTGCAGAGGGTCCTCGGTTGGTTGCGTGGGGCTGCCACAACCCAGTGCATTGGCCTCTTCTTGCAAACCTCCCACTTCGCTGGATAAACGCCCCCAGAAAGCGTCCAGAAAGTGTAACCAATGGAGGTCAGAGTCTCCCAGACTTGGGGTGGTCCTCTTCATCTCTCTGCACTGTTTCTCCTAACTTTGCCCCAGCCAGATCCCAAAGCAGCCCTACCGGCGGTCCCGTTTTCCTGCGGACCTTAGGATGCCTGTGCCCCCAAATGCTCGCTCCAGCCCTGGCCAGGAGCTTGTATTCTAGGGCAGATGCTCTCTCACTTGCTTACTGCTGCCCACCATCAGGATTCTCAGTTCTTCATTGCAGTCATTTTGTCAGTTAGCAAATCACTCTTTTTGTAAGAACACCACTTGTTCATTCCATCCAGTTGCAAGCGAGCAGAGACCGTGGGTGTCAGTGCTATGTGTCTGGTCACGTGGTTCCGTGAGCATGCGCACAAGGAGAAGGCGTAGCATCAGGGCTGGCCTTGAACGGCCCCTTGGTTGGCTTTGTGTATCAATCCTTTACTGTCCTTTGAAATGTAGAAAGGCCCGACCTATACAAGGGAGGACCTATACAGGAGGCAGGCTGCCTCCAACGTGAGGCAGTGCCTTTCCCAGGAATTGAGCCCCTGTTTGTTTCAACCTCATCTCCTAGTCTGGAGGACAGGACCAGGAGCGGAAGAAGACAAAGCGGAGGGGAGACTTTTATTCCATCCAGACCTCCCTCATCGTGGCTGCGCTCAAGAAAATGCTGCCCATTGGACTGAATATGTGCACCCCAGGCGATCAGGAGCTGATCTCCCTCGCAAAATCACGGTACAGCTATGTAAGTCACCCATCTGCTTTGGCGGAGCATTAATACAGGTGGTGGTGATCTGTGCTCAGCCCTCTATCCCTGGGGATCAATGAACAGACTTCAAGGTGCACAGAAGCAACACGCCATCATCTTTACAGCTGACTTGGGAGTCAGCACATGCTCTTTCGGATAAGTCTCTGTCTGTTCTCTCCTTTTGTTCTTGTAGTAAAGATCCCTGCAAAACTCTTAGTACATCCCTGCACCCCACTTTACATTTCCATGGTAACCTATAGGAATAACATTTCACATCTCTTTCCACAGAGGGACACAGATGAAGAGGTGAAGGAACATCTGCGGAATAACTTGCACTTGCAGGAAAAGGTGATGTAGCAGGAAGACAAAGAGAACTCACACAGGCTTCTTTCTGGGTGCCCGGTGCCCCACACCCACTTAGTTTACTCGTATTTTTCTTAATGTGTTCTCAAAACAGTCTCAGAGTACTTGTGCTTAATTGGTGGAACTCTCTGCCTTTAATTTTTCATTTTTTGGTCCTTGATTTTTGTTTTGTTTTGTTTTTTTCTTTGCCAGTTGCAAGAAGGTCCAGTAAAACATGTCTCCCCACTTCCCACTGGGTGAACATCAAACCATGGCAGGGGGGTTAGATTAGGTCTCAGAATTTACTGACTGTGAGGTGTGTTAGAGTGTAACAGAAAGCTGGGGGAAGTTTTAGCACTTTCAACTTTAGAGAATTGTGAACAAAGTAACTTTGTGTCTGAGTTTGTATAACCCCCACCCCAAAATCAGACAAAATCAAGACCAATTTTGATTTTAAGGCGATTTAAAATTTTTCCAAGTCTGCAAATCTGAACAGCTTTTTCCCAAATATGTTATGCCCTAAGATAGAAGACTAAAATGATACAAATAGCCTCTCCTTTCTACCCCAACTATATAGAAATGATGGGTAAAGTATACTATAAAAAAGGCAGTGAAAAGAAATTCTAAGTGCCAGAAAAAAGAAGGCAGTCTAAATCTTAGTAATGAAGAGTAGACAATGAAGTGAGGAAAACTCATAGAGCTTTCCTAACCAGATATATATCATAGAGGATAGGGTTTTAGTAATCTGGAAGGGGAGTGTGGACCAAATTTCCCATGCTTGGCATAAATTTAGAGCAAATCTGGATGACACCAAACTGTGGAAATCTCTTAAAGAGATAGGAATACCAGACCACCTTTCCTGTCTCCTGAGAAACGTGTATGCACGTCAAGAAGCAACATTTACAACCTTACATAGAACAACTGATTGGTTCAGAGTTGGGAATGAGTACGTAAAGCCTCTGTGTTTTCACCCTGCTTGTTTAACTTATATGCAGAGTACATCATGTGAAATGCCAAGCTGGATGAGTCACAAGCTAGAATCAAGATTGCCAGGAGAAATATCAACAACCTCAGATATGCAAATGATACCTCTCTAATGGCAGAAAGTGAAGAGGAACAAAAGAGCCTCTTGATGAAGGTGAAAGAAGAGAGTGCAAAAGCTGGTTTAAAACTCACCATTCAAAAAATGAAGGTCATGGCATCTGGTCCCATCACTTCATGGCAAATAGAAGGGGAGGAAGTGAAAGCAGTGACAGATTTTAATTTCTTGGGCTCCAAAATTACTGCAGATGGTGATGGCAGCCACCAAGTTGGAAGGAAGGCAAGCTATGACAAACCTAGGCAGCATATTACAGAACAAAGACATTGCTTTGCCAGTGAAGATCCTTATAGTCAAAGCTACAGTTTTTCCACTAGTCATGTTCAGATGTGAGAGTCAGACCATAAAGAAGCCTGAGCACCAAAGAATTGATGCTTTCAAATTGTGGTGCTGAAGAAGACTCTTGAGAGTCCCTTGGACTACAAGGAAATCAAACCAGTCAATCCTAAAGGAGATCAACCGTGAATATTTAATGGAAGGATTGATGCTGAAGCTGAAGCTCCAATACTTTGGCCAAATGATGCCAAGAGCTGATTCATTGGAAAAGACCCTGATGGTCGGAAAGATTGAGGCTGAGAAGGGAGCGACAGAGGCTAAGATGTTTGGAAAACATCCCCAACTCAATGGACATGAGTTCAAGCAGACTCCCAGAGAAAGTGAAGGACAAGAAAGCCTGGAGTGCTGCAGCCCATGGGGTCCCAAAGAGTCTGACATGATTTAGCGACTGAACAGCACCAACAGAGCAAGAAACTTACATAAAATGATCCTTGATGCAGTGACACCCATGAATTGCTTGTAAAAACAGCCATGAAACCACTCAGACTCTGCCTGCTAGAATATGGGCCAGTCAACACAAGTCCTGAATACAAGTTCATGTTTTTAAAAAACACACAGTGTGAAAAGAAATCCATGACTATTAGGCAGAAAATCAACAAAAGGAAGAATTCAAGCCTAAGGAACTACAGAAAGGAATTTTTTAAGTATTACAGAAATATTTAAAGAGATAAAGGCAGCCGTATAAGCTATAAATCAAGACTTGGACATTATTTTGTAAAGAAAGGAGAGGGGATGTAGAATTGAAAAAGACCTCACAGTGATTTACAAAGTTAAAAATAATCATTGAAATTAAAAATTCCATCTGTATATGGTATGGAGATTCCTTAAAAAACTAGGAATAAAAATTCCATATATAGGTTAAAAAATGTAGTAGATACAGCTGAAAAGAGAACTTATGAATTGGACAGTTGATTTAAGGAAATCATAAGGCAGCTCAGAAAGGGATGGAAAATATGATAGAAGGGTTGAGACATATAGGCTAGAATGAGAAGCTTCTATGAAGCATCTACATTGTTCCAGAAAGATAGAGAAAATGAGAGAGGAATTAGTAGAAAAGACTCTTGAATACTATGGAACCATTCAAGGAGACAGAGGCCTTTTCTATATGAGAGGTATAAGAGATTGCTCATCTCATGTATGTGCTTCAATCTGCAGTCTGATGATCCAGCTGTAAAGTGGCAACTGAACCTATACAAGGATGTTTTAAAGAGTGAAGAACCTTCCAACCCAGAAAAGACAGTGGAGCGTGTGCAGAGAATTTCAGCAGCTGTCTTCCACCTAGAGCAGGTAAGTAGCATCTACCCTGAGGCTTGAGGAAGCAAGACCGCCTTGCAGAATACAAACTTTCTCTTGACACTCAGCTTTTAGTTTAGAACACCCTGTAAGCACCCTTGTAAGAAAGCAAAAAGTAAGGCTCATCTTGGGTCATCCCAAAGTGTCATCTTGGTGCCTCATGGTAGCAAGACTCCTCAATGCTTAACCCTTCCAGTGTTTTACAAATTTTTGCCATTAGTTCAAATAACCTATCTAAGTTCCCTGCTCATTTGTAAAGCTACTATTAAGCAGTAAGCAACCAAAAGAAGTTGGGAGAAGAAAGAAAACCTAAGACTTTTACAAACTGAATCATTTAGTGCTGAGTACTTTGATTGACCACAGTTGAGAAATCAGATTTCTTCCAGGGTTGAGAAGTCTGTTGGTATTTTCTGCCACCCAGATCAGCTTAGTGTATACCTAGCCATGTGATTTCTTCTTAGGTGGAACAGCCTCTGAGGTCCAAGAAGGCGGTCTGGCACAAACTGCTATCAAAGCAGCGGAAACGGGCAGTGGTGGCCTGTTTCAGGATGGCCCCTCTCTACAACTTGCCCAGGCAAGTATTCTATCTTTCTCTCCTGGCATGTGAATCAGAGATGAGAATTAAGGTGTCTTCCTAGAGCTATGCTCTCTTCTGGCTCTGACACTCATGATCCCAGGGGTAGAGATTGGAGTCCTTCACCTGCGGAGCATTGCAGTCTGCAGTATAGTATACTGGCCTACAGTGGTAAGTATAAAAACTGAAAACAGATGAAATTTCCTAGGTCCCCCCAGCCTGCCTCATTTCACCTTTTTGCACTGTAAAGTCAGCTGTGTAAGCGTATGGAAGCTCTCTAGTTTTACCTAGGTAGGATTCCTTGTGCAGCTGTAAAGGCATACTAGAAAAAGGAAACTTTTCTAAAAGACTTTACCCCATATTCCATCCATAGATCAAGCAATATTTCCATGTTCAAGCACTTGATTGACACCAAAATTATGTTTCCTCAGCAAGTACAGAAATGTAACCCAAGAATCCTTCAGCATAATGTACTTGCCTTCAAAATGAAACTAGGGAACTGTTTAGAGATGCCCTAAGAGGCCAGTCATGAACATAAAGCATTACCTGGATGTTTAGTCTATACTCTGAAGTCAAAAATATGTGGAGGCTTTTCTGGAATGTGTGTGAACATGTGCTGCACCAGTAAAGGGCAGAGTATTGGTATGGACTAGGCCATTGTTGACCACTGAGGCCAACTCAGTGTCGTTGGTGGTGTGGCAGCATTCCCATCCTCAGACTAATCGCACAGTCAATAAGTCTGGGCCTATGATCAATAAACAAAGCTAGTAGTTGAAGAGCCACTGCTTGATCAATTTCCAGTCAATTGGAGTATCCTTACCTGGTCAGGAAAAAGAAACTGATTTGGTCAGGTAAATTCTGTATCACATGTAAATACATGTATTTCTTTGGAATCTCAGATGAAAGACTGTTCTATGCTTGACATTTTGCTTTCATCAAATTGTGTGTGTTGGCTATCATTTGCCCAGAGTGTCCCATATCCCTGTCCTGAGCCAGTTGGCCAACTGAACTCTCTGAATTAGGATCTTTGAAGATGGTGGAGAATCATGGTCTCTGAGACACGCAACTGCTCCTACAGGTCTCTTGAGAAAATAGACTAGTGTCTCTGGAAAGGCTGAGGCATCACAAATCAAATAGAATTCATTAATTTAAGAAAACTGAAAAATGAAGTCAGGCAGTCATGGGCATGAAGGTTGCTGAAGTCTTGGCAGACAAATGAAATTTATAGCCCGGTAGAAGAAGCAAAACTGCCTAGAATTTTTGTCTGTTTTCTAAAAGTGGTAAAACATCAGAAGGTATTCGCTTCCCCTTCTGGTAGAGAGCCATTCCCGGTGTGCTTTAACATGACCTCCAGAGGGCTTAGCTTTAAGCTTGTATCTCCCAGGCCAGCTCGACAGCAATTACATCTCTCAAAAACTAGCATTTTTTTCTAAATTCACTGAAAATGATAGTACCATCCTTTAGTATTTTGGTTGCTCCTTCAAGAACTCTGCCACTGAATGGATAATAGTAAGTCCAAGAATCCACTGTCTCCTTGATGAAACATGGCCACCCCACCCCTAACCAAGCTGTTTAAAAAAAAAAAACCAACCTTCATTTTACATTGGAGTATTGCTGATTAAGTGTTGTAGTTTCAGGTGGACAGCAAAGGGATTCAGCCATTCATATACATATATCCATTCTCCTCCAAACTCCCCTCCCCTCCAGAATACCATAAATCAATGAGCGGAGTTCCCTGTGCTTTACCGTGGTTCTTGTTAGTTATCCATTTTTAATGTAGCAGTGTCTAACACAGCTATTTTTGAGAGGCTGCCCTGGATTTCTGCCTAGCAGTTATACATAGGAGGATTGTATCCCTAGGAGGATTATACATAGATTTCATAATAACAACAATAAAAATGAACAAAAGGCTAGTGGTCAGTACCATGCTTTTTCTCCGTCTTACGAGAATCTAAACTGCATTGAGTCTTCCAAACTAACAGGCTAAAGGGATTTATTTTTATCATGTGAAAACTTTCTCTGCTGTGAGTTTTTAAAAGAAAACCTGTATGCTTTTCCCCAGACACAAAATTAACAATTTCTTCCTGAGCACCTTTCAACGGGTTTGGCTGGAAAAGGTTAATGAAAAAACTCAGTATGACAGGCTTATACTCATTTTAATGGTAATGTAACCTGTGGAGAGACCCACTCATTCTCTGCACACTTCTCCTTTCTTGACCATGATTTAACATGATCATGAAAACACAAATTTGTACAATTTTTTTTTAAAAACACCTCTGATTGGTCAGATTTTGAAGAAAGATGGTAAGGGCTATATTCTACCAGAAATTATAACCAAGACTTGATGAGTCTGGTCTTGACCTTCTTTTTCTCTTTGGTCCTCCTCACATTTTGGTAACCACTTACTTGCTCTTCAGTGGTTAATATTCCCAGAAGTCCGTCATGTCCTGTAGAGAGGGAGTGGCTTGTGCCAGTTTATTCGGTGTTCCCAGATGCCAGGGCAGCACTGGAACCCGTGAAGCATGCAGAAGTTTTGCTGATGAGTACACCACGCCCAAGCTTTAATTCCTGGGTACAGACTGGAGCCCTTGCAGCTCTGGTTCCTCAGAGGCCCTGTAAAGAAGGACGCTCTGCTGCTTTGAGTACATCTGAGACTACACAGCTCATCATCAGCATAATTTAGACTGGATTACCTGGACAGGTGATCAGTCAAAAGGAATCACCAAATTGCCTTATCCACAGATAACTCATGGCTGTTCCTCGACCTAATGAATTCTGATTAGAGGGGAGACGTGATAAAGACCTAGTGAGACCAGAGCAGGGTTAATGCGACCTCCAGGTCTTGAACTAACCATTGTTAGTTCATTCAGAAGGCTGTCGAAATAGTCAGGATCTGCCATGTTAGCAGGTCCTGGTTTCTTTGGAACAAATGCTTACAGTGTGCTCCTGGCTACCCTGACCAATCAGAAGATAAGAATTGTACAAAACTGCCTACTAACCGTTAACCGCCCAGACTAAAACAAGGTGTCCCGTGGACCCCTCTTGACCTCATTCTCACCCCTTCCGCTCAGGCACCGCTCTATTAACCTCTTCCTCCATGGCTATCAGAGATTTTGGATAGAAACAGAGGAGTATTCCTTTGAAGAGAAACTAGTACAGGATTTGGCTGTAAGTACTGACTCAACTGGGAGCAGATATGGGTGCGAATGAGTTTGATTTTTGTATTCATGTGTGTGCATTATAACTTTGAAAGATTCACAAAGAATCGGGTGTATAAATTTGAAAGGAACTAACTGTATAAATTCTCAGAGGAACCCCGCTAATAATAGTCCTAAAAGCCAGAGGATGAATTTCACTTGGAGGTGCTGGTCCTGTGATCCTCCTCCTCCTTATTATTAACAACTAATATTTCTTGGGATGCGCAGCTGTGCCTTGGAAAGCTCATGCCAAAAGTTTTGAGCACCCTTGGTTGCAGGAAGCCAGCCCCCCCTAGCCAAGGCCCTGCATTTCTGGTGGGTAGCTTCCCTTTGGGGAAGGCACATCTAAACACCCTTCCTGCATCTCACATTTCTGTGTTTGGCCTTTCTGAAGATTTGCCACACCTCGTCTCTCACAGGCTTCATGTGCTTAAACTACTTGAAACAACATGCAAGGGGTAAAGCTTACTGCACAAGTATCACTGAGCTTCATCCTGGTTCGGAAAGAAAATACACCCTCCTTTCCTTTGGCCAAGCCCTAGTTCTTTTCCTCTTTCTCCTTATTCCTCCCATCCTTTTTCTCTAATCTCTCCTCTCCATTAGTCTTACCCTGTGTATCTCATGTTTATACTTCCCATGTGACTTTTTCTGTATTTCCCCTTCTCCCTGGCTCAGAAGATAAAGCGTCTGTCTACAATGCGGGAGGCCTGTGTTAGATTCCTGGGTCAGGAAGATCCCCTGGAGAAGGAAATGGCAACCCACTCCAGTACTCTTGCCTAGAAAATTCCATGGATGAAGGAGCTTGGTAGGCTGTCCTGTCCATGGGGTCACAGAGCCGGACACGACTGAGCGACTTCACTTTCACTTTTCTTTACATCTCCCTCAGTTTCTTTTCCTCTTTCTGTCTTTTGTCCTTTAATCCTTTCTTGCTCATTCTCTTTCCATTTCTCTTTATGCCCATCAATCTTTTCATACGTTCCTGTCAGTGAGAAAGACATTTGCTTGATTTTCCCAGTTTCTTGATTAGTGTGAAGTTGACAATGAGCATCATTTCAACCTTCCCCTTCTTCTGAACCATTCACACAACCCATGTAGTTCTCACCAATTTACTGAGTATGGTCCACCGTGCTGGCTCTACCACTGCTGGGAAATCAACTTATTCATCTGGCATCAGCTGCTATTTCTGTAAAAGGAGACAGAGAAAAGACTTTCTCAGAGAAGAAAGTGCAAGGCTCACAGCTCCAGGATAGCATCTCTCGGGAAAGCAAGATTTTCAGGATAAAGGTTGAGTTCAGGAAAGAGAAGCATGTCACTGGGTTCAGTCTAGGATAATAGTAGACGCCAAGTGGCCCCAGTGCTTTGTAACTCTTGCCCCCACCCCATTCCCAGCCCAGCTCTCCAAGAGAAATGTCAGGTGTTGGTGGAGAGATACAGCCTCTTCAGTACTCTCCAGGACTTCCCTCCTGAATGCGGGTGCCCAGAGCTTGCATGAGAGTTCTGCTGACTGGAGTCTGGAGCGCCTCCCCTGCAATCAAGCTTTTGCTTTTCCTTCCATTTTGTTTTAACCCAAAATTGCAATGTTTATTTAGTTGGCTGAAAAATATATTTATACATATATATTTCACTCCCAGACCTTGCATCCTTAGGGCTTCTGTCCTGAAATAAATGTATGACATTGTGGTTCTCTATGTGCTTTGAGTTGATGCGCTCTGTGCCTGGGGCTTCACCTTTGTTCGCGTGCGGCGGTATGCCACGTGCTGAAATTCATGCCTGAAACCTATCTGACTCGGTTTGTATAGAAATCTCCCAAGGTGGAAGAGGAGGAGGAGGAAGAGGTGGAAAAGCAGCCAGACCCGCTTCATCAGATCATCCTCCACTTTAGCCGCAATGCTCTCACGGAGAGGAGGTCAGCACTGTGGAGCATCCTGCTCACATCCCAGGTGCAGCTGGGTCCTCCCCAAGCTGTCCTCCCCAAGTGGCAGTGTGCACAGAGCGGGTGCCAGATTTGAACAGCCCTCCTCGCTGTCTTGTTCTTGGCCATAAAGAAACCTCTAGGGGAAAATACAGAAACCATAGCCCTTTCATCATAATGTCTGACACTGAGTCTGAAGATGAAGCAGCCTGAAACTGTAACTTCATCCCTGAATTCCATGTCAAGCCAATAATGATTCAGATTTTCAGAGTGGTTTCTAAGAACTGGGGTGAGGGGGGAGGGCTTCTAATTAATTCCCTGATATATTAGGATTTATATGCCGCCCAGTCTTTTCTACTGTGTCCAAAGTCGGTCTGCTAAATATTTCCTCCATTCTTTCCAGCAAACTGGAAGACGACCCTTTGTACACCTCCTATGCCAGCATGATGGCCAAGGTACACTTGGTTTTCTTCCTGTCATTGTAGTCTTCCTGCTTCCCTTAGACCTCTTCAGGCACGTGAAAACTGTCACATTGAGCAACTGGCCTGGGACTTGGGTCATGGCGTGGGCTCTAGGCTTTGCATAATTCACATGCTCTGCAGGCAACATTAGTAAACTATTCTACCATCATCCTGTGAAAACAATGCTTTGCAGAAACAGTGGGGTCTGGTGCCTGGGTTCACATGACACTTCTCAGCCAGCTTCCCAGGGTTCAGACATCCAGATCATCCTCGAATTTTTACTCAATGCTCAGAACACGTGCAACAGTTCAATCATGACCGTAGGTGAAGGAAATCTAGTACATTTGAAAACAGGCTTAGAAACTAGAAGAAGTAACTAGTGTTCTAGAAGAGATGAAGTGACCAGAGAGGATGTTTCTAGGTCACACGGGGTCAGTGGCCTCTGGAATGCCCAGTGATTGAGTGAACCTACTGCTTCTTTGGTGGGAGCACTTCCTGTTGGGCAGAGATGGGGGTGTGTGGGGGAGGTGCAGGAGCACCCAGTCCTCTGGCAGGTGCTCCGTGGGGTCACTTTGGGATTCCCATCCTGGCTTTCCCTAATCTTATGGCCAAGCCTCTGACTCATGTTGAGAATGGGCTGGCTCTTTGCACCCCTATCTCTTGATTTACACCAGAACTTTACAGAGCTCTTTTTAAGTAGGAGAGTTCAGGTCTGTGGTTAAACCAGGGACGTCTGCTTTGACTATGTGATCTCAGCGTTCCCATCTCTCTTTTCTGAACTCCTTGGTAACCACAAAGGTGGTGTTTAGAGTAGAGTGTTGCCTACTGGGATCCAAATGTTCTCAGTTTTACAGAGTGCTGAGGCCCTGAGGTGCCTGTGAACTACCACCCATCCCCTGCCCTCACACGGTAGAGCAGAGTCCTGTTTACTAGGCCCACCTTTCACCTGACTGTTTGCCTCCTCCTCTCCTGGCTGCATGGAACCCAGAGTTGTCAAAGTGGGGAAGACGAAGACGAGGAGGAAGACAAGGAGAAAACATTTGAAGTGAGTTCTCACCAAGCTTGAAGCCAGCCAGGAGGGCCTTCGGGGGTGGATGCTGACATCAGCCGTGCAACTCGCCCCCCGTGTGTGTCAGGCGGCAAGTGCGCGAGTTGGCCTGGATGAGTGCACTGGCTGTGGTTGCTATCTGTTGGAAATCTACATCAACCCAAGTATGTAGCAACAGGGGCCGTGGAAGGGCACATTCAAACATTCAGAAGTGAAAATTCACAGCAGTGGAGACACTGGATGGTTTTTTGCACTATTATTCTGTAAATGTACTTAATGATGATCTTGATTTGGGGCAGTGTGGGACCCTGAATCTCTCAAACTAAAACTCCATTAGTTTACTTGTACTGTTCTGTAGACAAAGTATTCAAGAGGAGAAGTAAATGAATAAAGCGATTTCTCTGGTGGTCCAGTGGCTAAGACTCTGCACTCCCAATGCAGGCAGTCTGGGTTCGATCCCTGGTCAGAGAACTAGATCCTATATGGTGCAACTAAGACCCAGGGCAGCCAAATAAATACATGTATTTTTTAAAGTAAATGGATACAGTTCTGGAAAACTTTGGCTTCTAGCATGTCACATTCGTTAAGTGTGGTCTGAGCTTTCTGGATAAGTAGGTGTATGCTGTACTCAGATGATTTCCAGCTGAGCAAGTTTTCCTTAATAACACTGAAAACAAACCATTTTAAAAAACAAAAAAAAAGAAAACAAACCGTTTTAGTCTGAGGTCACTATTTTTTTTGGCTGGATCTTCACTGGGACATGCAGGTTTCTCTAGTTGTGGTACATGGGCTTAGTTGTCCCGTAACATGTGGGATCTTAGTTCCCGACCAGGGATCAAACCTGTGTCCCCTGTTTTGGAAGGTAGATTCTTAAACACTGGATCACCAGGGAAGTCCCTGAAATCACTTTCTATAATCATAGTGTCACTGGAGAATGGACTGTATTTTGTACTTATCGGTACAGAAAGTAGAAATTTCAGCATCAAAATGTGAGTAAATTACGGATGGATAGTTTTGGAAAACTGGGTCACATCTAAAAATAAACTTCCAAGATCTATTTTGTTCAAAATTATGTGTGTTGCCTTCCTAAGCAAGTAAAGAATCTCTCTCTCAACTCATCTGACTACAGTGAATTCTCTGGGGGTAAACAAATCCCCTTCCACTCTGCTATTTTTTCCAGGAGAAAGAAATGGAAAAGCAGAAAACCCTCTATCAGCAAGCCCGGCTGCATGAGCGTGGAGCCGCCGAGATGGTCCTTCAGATGATCAGCGCCAGCAAAGGTGAATTCAGAGACTTGTGCATGGGTCCCTTAACTAACACTGAGATGTCACCCTGTGACATGAAGTCATTATTAAAGAATCTGGATAAAGCCCAGTAGGTGTGATTTACCCTGTTTCCTTGGTGATTCCATCTAATCTTTACTTCAACAGGTGAGATGAGCCCCATGGTGGTGGAGACTCTGAAGTTGGGGATCGCCATTCTGAATGGGGGCAATGCCGGTGTGCAGCAGGTAACGGGGGCTCCCAGGAGGTGGTGCAGATTTCCTGGGGTATCTCCAGTTAACTAGTTTTCTGTGAGAATGGTTTCAGTGTGTCTGCCCTCTGATGCCCTCTTGCAACACCTACCATCTTACTTGGGTTTCTCTTACCTTGGGTGTGGGGTATCTCTTTATGGTTGCTCCAAACCGTGAACTCCCTGATGTTCAAGCTGGTTTTAGAAAAGGCAGAGGAACCAGAGATCAAATTGCCAACATCCGCTGGATCATGGGAAAAGCAAGAGAGTTCCAGAAAAACATCTATTTCTGCTTTATTGACTATGCCAAAGCCTTTGACTGTGTGCATCACAAGAAACTGTGGAAAATTCTGAAAGAGATGGGAATACCAGACCACGTAACCTGCCTCTTGAGAACTCTGTATGCAGATCAGGAAGCAACAGTTAGAAGTGGACATGGAACAACAGACTGGTTCCAAATAGGAAAAGGAGTACGTCAAGGCTGTATATTGTCACCCTGCTTATTTAACTTCTATGCAGAGTACATCATGAGAAACGCTGGACTGGAAGAAACACAAGCTGGAATCAAGATTGCCGGGAGAAATATCAATAACCTCAGATATGCAGATGACACCACCCTTATGGCAGAAAGTGAAGAGGAGCTAAAAAGCCTCTTGATGAAAGTGAAAGAGGAGAGTGAAAAAGTTGGCTTAAAGCTCAACATTCAGAAAACGAAGATCATGGCATCCGGTCCCATCACTTCATGGGAAATAGATGGGGAAACAGTGGAAACAGTGTCAGACTTTATATTTTTGGGCTCCAAAATCACTGCAGATGGTGACTGCAGCCATGAAATTAGAAGACGCTTACTCCTTGGAAGAAAAGTTATGACCAACCTAGATAGTATATTCAAAAGCAGAGACATTACTTTGCCGACTAAGGTCCGTCTAGTCAAGGCTATGGTTTTTCCTGTGGTCATGTATGGATGTGAGAGTTGGACTGTGAAGAAGGCTGAGCGCCGAAGAATTGATGCTTTTGAACTGTGGTGTTGGAGAAGACTCTTGAGAGTCCCTTGGACTGCAAGGAGATCCAACCAGTCCATTCTGAAGGAGATCAGCCCTGGGATTTCTTTGGAAGGAATGATGCTAAAGCTGAAACTCCAGTACTTTGGCCACCTCATGCGAAGAGTTGACTCATTGGAAAAGACTCTGATGCTGGGAGGGATTGGGGGCAGGAGGAGAAGGGGACGACCGAGGATGAGATGGCTGGATGGCATCACGGACTCGATGGACGCGAGTCTGAGTGAACTCCGAGAGATGGTGATGAACAGGGAGGCCTGGCATGCTGCAATTCATGGGGTCACAAAGAGTCAGACACGACTGAGCGACTGAACTGAACTGAACTAAACTTCCAGTTAACACCTGTCACTCTTTGGGGAAGAGAGGTTGATTCTGCTGCATGGATGGCCACCGAGAATCACCTTTGCTGGAGTTTTGTCCTCAGTGGCCAATTACGTTGAGTAGCTGAAAACAGATAAAACCAGGACTGGGAGTCTGCAGACAAACATGTGCTTACTAACAGGGGGTTATCTAGGGTTCAAAAAGAAAAACATTACATTTGTTTCATCATTAGGTGATTTTTTGAAAAAATATACTCTAGAGGAAATTTTCTCAACCTTTGGTTTTCATTTCAACACTTTCATTTATTAGTTGCCTTACTGTGAGCAAGAAGCTTGATCAGTTAAGTGACGTTCATAACCCCACACATTGTTTGTTCAGTCATTCATATTCAGTCACTCATATTCATTTATTCATATTAACAGCTGCTTAGTGATCACTGACTATGTACTAGGGCCAGGCTCTCTTCTGTGGGTAGAGGATGTAGCAGTGGATCATGAAAATAAAACTCCCTGCCACCATGCATTAAAAGAGAACACACAGAGATACAGTTGAGTACCTGGCACATGGAATTCATTCAACGATCTGACCTGGAACTGGCTACAGATGATAGACATGCAGTAGTGTCTCCTGAGCACTCAGGCTCTGGCTAAAAATAAAAGCATTTGTGTGCACAGGAAAATGAAATTTCAAAGACTGTTGGCATTCCCAGGGCCTTTGAGAATTTCCAAATCCATAACTACCACTATTACACATAATTTTTCCCAGGCTTTAATTTGTTGCAAACCAAATTTCTCATTAAGAACTACCATTTCAGAGGCACCGCTCGCTTTCTGTTCTCTTCCATCACCACCCCATCAGTTGACTCTTACAGAGCCTTTTAAAAAGCTAAGAAGATTCTTACTATCCCAGACCAAGCTTCTAGCTTGCCAGTAATAGAGAACACAGGAAACAGTCTCTTTGTGAGAGATACTGTGCTCTCAACTAGTCTCATTACTAGCTAAGCTCCTTCCTCCAGTGCATTAAACATTGCATGAGCTGTTCAGATTTTACCTCAGTAACCATAAACATTACTAGAGCCTAGTCCTAGAACCTGTTCCAAAGAGAAGAGGCTTCAAACAGTAAATCTTTGAAGTCAAAGATCTACTGTACCATCAACACCAGTGGACCTTTATAAAATAAAACATCAGCCCTAAGAGATTCTAGTTCTTTAAGTAGAGAGTGGGACTCAGGCACATGAAAGGCTTAAGTCCACAGGTGGAATATTTTCATGCTTACCCAGGGTTACAAAACCACCTCCTGAATCTCACTTGGTGTGCCTGAATGATGGGGAACTGCCATCTGTCCATCACAATTAGGAGGGTCAATATTTGTGCCAGAGTTTTCATTGCTTTTCCTTTTCAAATGTGTCTCCCTTACAGAAAATGCTAGATTACCTAAAGGAGAAAAAGGATGCTGGGTTCTTTCAAAGTCTTTCTGGTCTTATGCAGTCTTGCAGGTAAATATGGGAAAACCACCCATAGCACTTTTTTAAAATTATTCACTTTTTAAATTATTCATTTAAAAATTATTCAGGGAAAGGGGCGTGGGATGGGAGAGTGCCACATAAATAAACTGGCTTATCATGGAATTATTGAGAAAAGAATACCTACTTCAGAAGAGGATGGGTATTATTCCTCTAGCCTTCAGGATTACCTTCAAATAGCATTCAGAAGGGAAAATGTAACACACACACACACACACACAAATAGCATTCAGAAGGGAACATGTAACACATCCATACACCCCCACCCACACACCCCCACATCCCCCCACACACACACACACCCCTTACCTGTCTACATCTGTTTAGTGTTTGAATTGCCCTTACCTCCTTTTTTTGTTACGTTGTTTTCTCTGGTGCTGAGTGTGAGTTTCTCTTATTAAACCTGTATACTCGTAAGTCAAACTAGCAAAGAATGGAAAAGAGGAATACCTCAGTGTGACTCAAGGCTCTGTGTTCATTAGATCCATCAGGTACTTTGTTAGTCTCTATCCTTAACAATTTTTTTGAGCCTGAAGAAATATTTAGTAGGTACATAATTTGACAGAGGTACATCCTGATGTGAGAACATTTTGACATTGTCTGAAAAGCAAAGCATTAAACTTTCCATTTATGTTACCCAGTTGTGTAAGCCTCCTCTCTGACAGATGAACAATAGGTAACCAAAAGTCATAAGGTTACCATACTCACTTGTTTCAGAAACAAGCCAGCAGTCTTTCTAAGAAAAGTGTCAGCTTATTCAAGATTCACATATATATATATATTGAATCATCTGCAACTCATTCCAAAAGAAGTCAAAGTTATAATTACCTAGCTCATTTGCCTCCAAATAATAATTCTTAAAATTGGAACATTGGTCCAATTAAAAATTTGGGGGATGGACTTTTTACTTGGTGAACTTCATAATATTGCTAGTCATATTGGGCTTGGGTAAATATTGTACCCCCGGGTTGTAGGGAATATATCTGAGCTGCAGTACAATCCCTTGTGTTCAGCTCCATTTTTCCGTCACCAACAGCCAATTCGTTTATTTCAGGAAAAGAAAATGTAATATTGCCAGACCTGACTCACTGAGGATAAAATAGTACATGTGGACTCAAAGATGGCAAAAATCAAGGCAGTTCAGTTCCATATTGCTCATGAAATTCTCAGTTAAATTTCTGAGCTCCCTTAGTAGTCTGTAGCACTTAATATTGCTAAGCTAATTTATAATGATGTCTTAGAGGGATAGGAGACATACTCTTAGAGGCCAACTGAGTCTTACCAGAAGTTTTAAGATATTTTAATGGCTTTTTGCTGATTATAAAAATAATACATATTTGTAAAATAGTGAGCCATTCAAGAAATTAAAATTTGAAATGGGTATTTTGGGATGGAATAAAGGTCAGAAATGTCTGCTACACAGATTGTCTCCTGAATCAGCAGTGATGCTTCAAAGCAGCTATGTCCAAATGTCCTGTGTCCATATTCTCCTCCCAAAATTGAAGGATGGTGTTGTATTATTTTTTTTTACAGACCCTTTTTACAGCAGGATCTGGGAAAAACCAATATGAGGGCAATAGGAATTTTCACTTTCTCTGTAAAATTTATCTAAATTCCAGAACATATGTGACTCCCTAAAAGGGGGAGGGGGTGCTGGATTTTTCCCTAGAGTCTTTTCAAGCCAACAGTCATTTTCTTTGCCCAGTGGTTAAAGGAAGAGGGGAGTTTACAGAATCTTACTGGGCTCTGCCATAGGCTTCCCTAAGGTCTATATTCTTGTGAAACTTTGTGGTCTTAAGTCCTATGAAATCATTCATACTGTGGAAAGAGATAGACTCTCTTAGAGAAACAGAGTGAGCCTCAGTTGGAAATCGTATGATCCTTATCCTCATGACCACAGCTTTGTGGCTGACCTAGGGGTTCCTGGGTAAGCAGGAGGTGGTGGTGGTTGTGACTGGGAAGGTTACGGAAGGTGAGGACCAAAGGAAAGCCAACTTGTCACAGGCTCGGGAACACATAGGGACACCATGGCCTCTCAAAAGCATTATCTTGGCGACTATTGGCTCCTGAAGCATAGAGTAGAGGAGGTGGCCCTTCAGAATCTGAAACTGTTGCTCTCTCCATGGATTTTTATCCTAAGCACTAAAAGCCACAATTCCTTGTGTTTCTCAGAAAAAAAAAAAAAAGTAGATGAATGTGGGAAGAACATGAATTAGTGCAGTTTAAAGTAATCTTTCACTTAAGAAATCTTAGATAAAGGTTATTCCTTCTTTATTTGGAAAGCCTTTCTAAATCTTCAACCATAAGAAAGGACTCCAACTGGACAAACAATGACAGTCACTGTAAATGTGTCTGACCCCTGTCCTTGCATGTGTCAAGAGCTGTGAGCTCCAGGCACTGCTTGTCCTAAACCCAGATAGACTCAACTGCACTGTAATGTGTAATGTAATTTATACTAATACAAGGACAGGATATTCTTAGTTGATGGCTACATTGACATTAAAAACCCATTTTCCCAGTGTGCATAGCCCTGAACCTTGTTTTCTTTCGTCTGTTACAAGTGTCCTTGATTTGAATGCATTTGAGAGGCAGAATAAAGCTGAAGGCCTGGGGATGGTTACTGAGGAAGGAACACGTAAGTAACTGATGAAGGTGAAGGCTGCTCTCTTTCCGATTGAAATCCTGGTTAACTATTTATGGTTAGAGCTCCTGCTCACTGCTACTTAACCTCCAAGGACTTGCTCCATTTTAGCAAGATATTTCCATCCGTAGTTTTGATAAAGCACATCCAGGCTAATGTGTCCACAGAACCAGTCTTAGCTAAAGACGCTCTATCTTGATGTTTGTGGTTTTCTTACTCTGTGTTCTTCTGTTTTTCTCTTATCACCAGTCATCGTTCGTGAGCGTGGTAAGTTTGAATCTCTGGCCTGAGTTCCTGCCATGTGTGTGGGTCCTAAGGGATCTTATTTAATTGGCCCAGCACAGACACATTTTCGGCTTGGTGGTTGCATGTTGAGTTTAAGGCAGCAGTCTGTCGTTTAATTAAAGAAGTGTCTTCCATCTTTTAAAGCATGGGTTGTGGACTGTGAACTGTTACTGCCAGCAGCCTAGTTGTTTTCCTTCCAAGTGCATCCCGGGGCTGACAATCCTAGTTTTGTTGGGCATTGCCTCAGTTCCCATTTAAATTGGATTTGTCACTATTCATCCAATGTTCCCTTTCCACACAGCTCTGACATAGTTCGTTGAGTATTTCTGCAGTCATGTGTATCCGAAGGTATTCTGTGTTGAAAAAGCAAACAAATGCTTGTCCATATTCTGTGTTTTCAAGGTGAAAAAGTACTCCAGAATGACGAGTTTACACGAGATCTCTTTAGATTCCTACAGTTACTTTGTGAAGGACACAACAGTGGTAAGTGGAATACATTGATCCGTCAGGGAAAACAACATTCAGGTGCAAAATCAGAATTCATTTCGTGTTGCCACCCTTAACACAACCAATTGCTAATTCAAGGACAACAGTTAATCCATTCCTCAGTTAAAACAATGCGATGTAACATGAGCTTTAAACTTCATGGCTGGTGTTATTTAGTGCCATCCAGGCTAAGTTGCTTCCTTAAGTTGCTTCAACCTTCAGATGTTGAAGTTAAATGCCTACCCCTTGCTGTCAAGTTCCTCAGAGCTCATGAAGTCCAGTTTCTGGTGTCACTGGGGTGAGTGGGCTCAGGGTGGTGCTCTGACCACCACGGGACCCAAACAGGGTGCCCTTGTCAGGCTTTCCACATAGTGTGTCTCTTCTGAGCTTAGCTGAGAGGGTAAGACTTGCTCCTCAGGCATGACAGGGATGAGCTCTGACCCAACCCTGGTGTTCTCAGATTTCCAGAACTTCCTGAGGACTCAGATGGGCAACACCACCACCGTGAATGTCATCATCAGTACCGTGGACTACCTTCTGCGTCTGCAGGTGAGTGGGTGCTGGACGGTAGCACACCTGTATACACTTCTAGAAACTAAAGACAGTTACAGAAGGCCAGGGACGACTGAGGCTATGGTCCAGCCTGAGTGCAGAAGATACTGTAATCCATGTCCACACACTTATGGGAAATCAAATACCTAAATGTGAGTTTGAAGACTGACATGATAAGAGGGAGCAGTTAAATACGAAATCTATTCTAACCTGCTGGTTTACTTCATTTTAGCTGGTATAAACTTAGCCACAGGAGACAGGGATCAAGACCATCCCCATGGAAAAGAAATGCAAAAAAGCAAAATGGCTGTCTGGGGANGTCTCCTAATCTTGATGGTCCCTTTAATCTTGCCTCGATTGTTTCTTGTATGCTCCTCCCTTGATCTGCCCTTTGGAGCTCAGGGAAGGTCGTGGAGGCTGGAGTCTCTCCTACAAGAAATAGGGAACAGAAAGGCCTCTATGCCGGGGAGCCTCACTGGGCCCTGCTCAATTTCACCTCTTGCTAATTTCTCTTAGCTGTGTACCCTACCCAGCTGTTTAACATCTTCCAAACCTGACATTACATCCTGAGTCTTTGCTGTGTTGCTTCTTGTTTCTGTAAGAAAATAGAAGGAATCAGAAATGTGTAACAACTCCGGCCCACTCCCACCCTTGCATCTAGCAATGTTCCTCCATCTGAATACACTACTAGGCTCCATAACTGGATGGACAGTCCAAATTCCTATCCAAGACCAAAATGGCTACTTTTACATCAAGTTCCATTTTGCTCTTGGAATTGTCCTCTTGTAAAAGTTTCCTGACTCAACTTGATCATTTTTGTCTACTTACAAACATTTTAATAATCGCCTTCCGGGAAAAAAATCTTGATCATGTCTCCCTCCGAATACTATCCCATTGCTCTGATCCACTCCCATACAGAAAAACTTGCATGTGTGCTACTCAATCTTAAACCCGAAAGTCAGACTTGATCCCCAAACTCCACTTAAACTTATGCTCTGCATCCTCAGGAGCCTCCATGTTCTCAAATCCACTTTTCATTTCTCAGTCTTCATCTTACTTCACCTGTGAGCAGCATTTGATAACTCATAGCTGATGACTTACGCTCTTCCTCATGAAGCTCCTTTTCTTGCCTTCTGGAATTCCGCTCTCTTATGTTTCTCTCCTGTTTTCTAAATGATTCCTTAGTCTCCTTGCTGGCTCCTCGCCTATCTTAAAATCCACTAATGGCTTCCCATCTCAGAATGAAAGCCGTGGACTTTGGAATCTTACCGTGGTGTACAAGGCCCTGCGTAAACCACTCCCACCCACGTTACCCCAGTTTCGCATTCAGGACTTTTTTGGNGAGGCCTGGCATGCTGCGATTCATGGGGTCACAGAGTCGGACATGACTGAGTGACTGAACTGAACTGAAACTTAGCCACAGTGCTCCAGAGCTATAAAACAGCCTGTGAGTGAAAACAGACTTTCACTAGGAAAAAGAGATACAAAAAGTGATGGGAAATGAGTGTTCAGACATCACTTGGTTTAATTGTTTGAAGGATAATCCAAATTATTTCAAGAAGATCTACACAAACATAAAAAAGGATTCTCTTTTCTTTTTGCTAATTTCTCAGCCTGGTTCTGCCAGTTACCAGTTCATGATCTGGAGCAATCTATTGAGCCTTCTGTGTTCCCTCATTTATAAAACGAGGAGCATACTGTCTCATTGGGTGGTAGTAAAGATGAAGAGGTTTAATACCTGTAATGTGCTCAGAACAGTGCCTAGTACTGACAGTGCCAGCTATTATGTTGCTGAGTATTTGGGTGATCATATTTATCTTTAATGTAACATTTTGCATTGTGAATAAATTGTCCTATAACATGGTCACTCAGCTCCGGCTGAACACTGTCCTCTCTTTCACCTGTTCTTTCCTGCGGTAGGAAAGTATCTGTACTTGGGATCTGACGTCTCTGTGCTTTTGCATAGAGTCCCAGGCTCCTGTCGTAACAAAGTGGTCACGGAAATGTAGGATGCTCTTGTGCTCTTCCTGAACACGAGATTTAGCTTCACCTACTGATATGTGAGACATACTAAACTCTCCTTGTTTATTCTTAGGAATCAATCAGTGATTTCTACTGGTATTACTCAGGGAAGGACATCATTGATGAATCTGGACAGCACAATTTTTCCAAAGCCCTGGCGGTCACCAAGCAAATCTTCAATTCGCTTACAGAATACATCCAGGTATGTGCTACGAAATGTTGCTTGCAAATGAAGGTAACATTGTTAATATTCCCATATTCTATATTCCCTGCAGAATGTCTGCACATGTGGACTGTGGAACCAGCTCTAGCACTGACAATATTTCTTATCTATCAACAGGAACCAATAGTACCTACACTCTATGAAAAGCTGTAGTTTATGGACCCAACTATCACTTGTATATAGCATTGTCACACTTGATTCATATTGATTTAGTTAACATTTTGCTTTCCCTCCTAGACTGAAATTGTTTTGCAGACAGAAAATTTCTTAGGTATTATAAAATTCTTCATTTCTGGCACGTGTGGCACATCTTAAGTGTTCAGTAAGCATGGAGAGTGGAGTGGAGAAATAATTGATAGTATGAAGGAATAAAGGGACCAATGATACTACCTTGAGCCTTGATGTTAAAAACAGAATTCATGAGAGCCTACTCATTTGTCAGAAATCAGCTCTATGGAAAAGGAACTTCAGAAGTACATAAGCTAAGTACAATGACAGACAAATCAACAGGTGAATTTCAGGGTGAATATCTACATCTTACAGCATTTTTTATTACATCTTACAGCATTATGTATTCATTGCCTGCAGTGGTCTCATGAAAGGAATAGAGGACGTCCTCACGCAGAATTTGCTGCAAAATCAGTAATCATATCATGATCCTCTGTGATGGAATCTAAGATTTTTAAAAGATCTATATGATGAGCCAACTGCCACACTCAGATCATATCTGCTTACTGAAGTAAACACAAGACTAAGACTTGAAAAGAAGAAGGAGTTCAAGAAGAGATTGATCCATCTTTACTTAAGGATTATAAAAAAGATAGGGAGATACAGCTAGGAACGTGTGACCAATCTGAAGTTTCACAGCATATGAACTACTTGTGAAGATCACTGAACAGATTGACGAGCATCTGATTTGCTCTCTGCAGAACCCATCCTAAGCGCCAGAAAATTCCATGGAGCACTTAACCCAAAAGTAAAAGAAGATTCACCCTTATTTGGGGTGAATCTGAGATTCTTTAACAGTCAGTTTTATTTCAAAAAAGAATCTAGATGTGTCTCGGGATCACATACCACATGTACATGAACAGTGAATTTTAAACATGCTTAGTTGATTTAGGCATGCAGGCAAAATTTCTCCTGCTAACCTTTTCCCTGGGAATTCAGCCAAGCCTTTTCTAGAACTTGATACTAGAACACTAGTATCAGTGTTCCTTTTGAATATTGATTGCGTGATTTGCAGAGTGATAAGGAACATAGGCAGAATGTGACAGAAGACAATATATAAAAAATGCATAAAATAGTCTCATTGAAGAGGTAGAGAGTAAGATGCTGGCCTAAGAAACTTTGGAAATGAGAACAGTCTGAAAGACCAAAGGCAAGAATAAGCACTTTAGTTGATGTTTTTCCCATGTTAATAATTCTGATACTGTACATACAGTGAATTGGCCAAAAAGTTCGTTTGGATTTTTCCATATAATTGTACAGAAAGCCCTGAATGAACTTTCTGGCTAACCCAATATAATGGAAATGAGCCAGGTTTCTCACTGATGAGCAAGCAGAGGAGACTAGAAGATCCCTATGGAAATGAAGAAGAGTTAGAGACACCCATATGCTAAACTCATGTTCATCTTAACATAGATATAAATGGTTACATATGGAAATATCTATGGATATGTGTATATACATGGATTAGTAAAACACATCTATTTCTGCTGCTCTGTCAGCCAGGAGGACGTAAGAAAATGATACCCCAGTAGCAGCAAATACAACTAGAGCCCAGTTCTTGGTTCCTAATACCACTGTCCATTGAAAGGAAATACAGCTCCTTAGAGAAATGGCTGATTCTAGAACTAGAGCAAGAAACGTATAAGATGAGCCTGGAGAATCCTATAGTGCAAGAAAATGCTAAAAATAATGGTGGAGGTATGTCAAAGGGATACAGGAGCCAAATGAAAGAGCTCCCAATGGCCAAAATTAGAAAAGCTAGAGCTACAAAATAATGTAAACAAAGTAATACTGAATTATAACCCAAAGCATAAATGAATATGTGAAGCCTATACTGATATAAATAAGTGCTAAATAAATAAGAACAGACAACTCTCCATTCAGAAGAATTCCAAATGATTTATTATTAAAAAGAAAAGAAATAGTGGTTCAATAATGATCTTCAAAAGTAGGGAAAGTTATTAGCATAGAAAATGCAGAATGGTCATCAAGTCATCCCTCTCTGGCTTTCAGAAAAGATAGAAATGATATACCTGACATGTAGGTTAATGATAAGAAAGTAGTTTAACATTCATAATTCAGATTTTTTTTTTACTTGAGTAGATAGCCATGTGGCCATCACATTTAATGAGTAGCTTTGCCTGCAGACAGTGGAAACACATGGGTCTTGTTTTCAGATTGTGCTCCTTGGAATCCTGGAGCTCCTCAGAACCCCTCTTAGGCCAAGGTGCAGGGCTGGAGTTGGCAGGAGTATCCTTCAGCCCTGTTTCAACCAGAGCACTTACTTTTTTAAAAATATAAATTTATTTGTTTTAATTGGAGGTTAATTACTTTGTAATATTTTGGTTTTGCCATACATCAACATGAATCCGCCACAGGTATACACGTGTTCCCCATCCTGAACCCNTTGGCAGGAGTATCCTTCAGCCCTGTTTCAACCAGAGCATTTACTTTTTTAAAAATATAAATTTATTTGTTTTAATTGGAGGTTAATTACTTTATAATATTTTGGTTTTGCCATACATCAACATGAATCCGCCACAGGTATACACGTGTTCCCCATCCTGAACCCCCCCTTCCTCCCTCCCTGTACCATCCCTCTGGGTCGTCCCAGTGCACCAACCCAAGCATCCAGTTTCATCGAACCTGGACTGGCAATTCGTTTCATGTATGATATTACACATGTTTCAATGCCATTCTCCCAAATCATCCCACCCTTTCCCTCTCCCACAGAGTCTAAAAGGCTGTTCTATACATCTGTATCTCTTTTGCTGTCTCTCATACAAGGTTATCGTCACCATCTTTCTAAATTCCATATATATTCATTAGTATACTGTATTGGTGTTTTTCTTTCTGGCTTACTTCACTCTGTATAATCGGCTCCAGTTTCATCCACCTCATTAGAACCGACTCAAATGTATTCTTTTTAATGGCTGAGTAATAATCCATTGTGTATATGTACCACAGCTTTCTTATCCATTCATCTGCTGCAACCTAACAACAGAGCATTTACTTTTAAAATAATGTTAACATAAGAACAAACGCTAAAGAAAATCCCTGAAAATCACCACACTGTGAGATTCCTAGTGACTTTTCCTGGAAATAGGATGTCAGGATGGATTGTGGGGTGGGGCACACGCAGTGGAGCTGGGGGAGAAGTAATAAGTAACCTGGGAAAATACTGAGCTACAAGATGTGTGACGTTTGGAAAGAGCTGGTGTCAGATGCCCTTACTAAGGCAGATTTCAGAGCAGCCTGTGATGCTTCAGTGAGACGAGAATGTCCTCCTCTCCCCAGGGCCCCTGCGTCGGGAACCAGCAGAGCTTGGCCCACAGCAGGCTGTGGGACGCAGTGGTCGGCTTCCTCCACGTGTTTGCTAACATGCAGATGAAACTCTCCCAGGTACTGTGGCCTGTTCCCCATTCCCCATGTGTCATTGATGTGAAATGCCTAGTCAGTCCCCCCACCCCCTGGTCTTCCCACTGTGGATGTGGCTGCTTGACCACCTGCCTGGAAAAGCCAAGCAGGTCAGGTCTCATTTGTACAATGAGGGCCTCGATGGGAGATGGGAATGAACACCTCTTGGGGGGTCCCAGGCCGGCTTCTGCATGAACCCAGCTTCCTCCTTTGGGTACCTCCTACCTTCCCTCTCCATCATTGCCTCCAGAGTTGCTTTTTATGGTGCTGACCCCTTGTGCTTCCCTGTCACTGTTTGACTGTTTATGAACATGACCCACCACCTTGTCTGATCTGTTCAATGGCTGCCTGTCTCTGATTCACATCTCCCTCCTCTCTCAACCTTTGCTGCCCCCTCCTCCCCATCTCCGCCTTTCCTTCTCACTCCCCATCTCTCTGGCAAGATGAATTGGAATCACTCAGAGCATTTATTACCAACAAATAAATGTAGTGTCTGTAATAGTTGACCGCCTCTCTCCATGGCAACCCAGGAGGGAGAGCTTCGGGATATGTTTCAGGCTGATTAGAGTCACATTGGCAGCATTCATGTAAATAATGTGTATCTAAAATTTTCAAGGCTGTCACATCTGCCTCTCTCTTTTGGAATGTGCTATTTACCCCTTTCGTTTTTCCCCTTTTGACTCTGGCCTTATGGGAAGAAAGAGTTCTTGGGAGGCCTGCCAGTTTGGCAGTCATACATCCACTGCTGTGTCAACCCCACAGGGCAGTGTGGTGCAGAGTCTCTAGAGACAAAATCCTGACCCTGCCACCTCCTCATGGGTGTCTTCCGGGAAGTCACTTCCCCTTTCCGGTTTTTACTTTCATCATCTAGAAGATACTGGGAGTTAGAACAGATGATGACCTCAGAGGGCTCTTCTAGCTCTAATAGTCTACACTTCTGTGGTGTTTTGTGGATATCTGTGACACCCTCCGAAGGTGGGAGGAAAGCCTTCTGAAATCTGAAGGGCTAGCTAAAGAACTGTGTCCTGGTGAGAGAGTGTCTGTAAAAGAAGTGTGACCCAGAATCCATACATTTAATCTCACCCTCAGATTCCCCACCTCAGGCCTTCCAAGGGTTGTTTCACTTCTGTGACACGGGTATCAAACCCAGAGCCCACTTGGCAGTGCCCTTGTCTGCCATGCTGAAATGAAAACCAAACAGACTGGTATCAAAACCATCCGGAGGAATAGCCTCAATGATCCAACATTTTAAGGGATGAGTGGTACCCAGATCACCACTGATTAGAATCAGGAGAACCTAAATTAAGAAAAAAAGGAGAACCCGTTTGGTGATTGGAACCTTGATAATTTAATTGGATTGCAATAGTATTCCCCAAAAGCTCACTGGTAATTCTTCAGTATGAAAAATGGCAACCTAAGCTACTAGAGATGCCTAACGGGTCTTCGGTGGATTGGGTTGTTCAGTAGTTTTGGACAATTGGTGTATCTGACATGTTGTGTTAATAAAAGGAAAACTGTAAAGGAACTCTTCTGGATGAGCCCTGTTACAGCGAGCCTCCTGATGCTACAGAGAGAGGATGCTAAGATGTCCGCATCCACCATGAGAAGGGAGCTCATTCTGGAGATGGACACAGCCTTCACCTGACCTTCCCAGAGCAGGCTCTCCTTGCTCACTGCCCTGTACTTTGCTGAGGGATCAGATAGCTCAGGGGTATCTCCTGTTTCTGTTCTAGGATTCCAGTCAGATCGAGCTGCTGAAGGAACTCTTGGATCTCCTTCAGGACATGGTGGTGATGCTTCTGTCCCTCCTGGAAGGTTGGGCTGTTTGGTATAACTAGGCATTCACACGACTGTCATTGGTCTGAGCACTAACCGTACTAATCACGCAGAGTATCCTTCTGGCAGGTCATTGATGCCAGATGACATTGGTTAGAAAACCAAATTTTCAGAAACAAACAAAAGAAAATGAGTGAGGGGCACATGGCCTGATGGACAAAGCCTGAAACCAACTCATTTTGTATCAATAGGAAAGCCAGAATGAACTGGGGAAAACCTCCAAGCTTTGCTCTTCCCTATCCTCTCCCCTCCCCATTGCTTTTCAATACATCTGGCTGCCAGTGTGTATGCCAGCCATCTAGTTGGGCACCCTCCTAGGTCTAAGGGGATTAGAGGGGCACCACTTATCCCTATGTGTCCCTGATAATCTGATGACAAAGCCACTCTCCAGGCCCCAGGCCAGGTAAAAGGCACTGGCGCGGCCGTCTCCTCCTTCCCTGTGTTTCTTTCCCCCTTGCCTCCTAGTGGTGTAGTCTATGGCTTGCTGCTCCCTCCTACCCATTTCCAGATCATCACTGTCAGAAAAAGAGCTGACCGATTTGGGATAGCAGTCTTCTAAAAATATCTGCCTGACCAGTTCCATGATGACTTGGGTTTATTTCTGTATCTGTGTGTCTTTTTGAACCTGCCTCACAGGGAATGTGGTAAATGGAACCATTGGCAAGCAGATGGTTGACACACTGGTAGAGTCATCTACCAATGTAGAAATGATCTTGAAATTCTTTGACATGTTCTTGAAACTTAAAGACTTAACCAGCTCAGACACCTTCAAAGACTATGACCCCGACGGGAAAGGAATCATTTCCAAAAAGGAATTCCAGAAGGCCATGGAAGGGCAAAAGCAGTACACGCCGTCAGAGATAGACTTTCTCCTTTCATGCGCAGAAGCTGATGAAAATGACATGTTTAATTACATCGATTTTGTTGACCGGTTCCATGAGCCAGCCAAGGACATAGGGTTTAATGTGGCAGTGTTATTGACAAACCTCTCTGAGCATATGCCAAACGATTCTCGCCTTAAGTGTCTGTTGGACCCAGCAGAAAGTGTACTCAGTTACTTCGAACCATACCTGGGACGCATTGAGATCATGGGTGGGGCCAAGAAAATTGAGCGTGTTTATTTTGAGATCAGTGAGTCCAGTCGAACTCAGTGGGAGAAGCCCCAGGTGAAAGAGTCTAAGCGACAGTTCATCTTTGACGTTGTCAATGAAGGCGGGGAGCAAGAGAAGATGGAGCTGTTCGTGAACTTCTGTGAGGACACCATCTTTGAGATGCAGTTAGCATCACAGATCTCGGAATCTGACTCAGCCGACAGGCCAGACGAGGAGGAGGAAGAAGATGGAGATTCTTCTTACGTGTTAGAAGTGGAGGGTGAGGAGGAGGAGGAGAAGTCGTTTGAGTGTGCCTCTGCATTCGCGATGGCTTGCGCCTCAGTGAAGAGAAACGTGGCCAACTTTCTGAAGAGGGCCACCCTGAAGAACCTCAGGAAGCAGTACAGGAAGGTGAAGAAGATGACCTTCAAGGAGCTGGTGAAGGTGTTCTTCTCTTTCTTCTGGACGTTGTTCGTGGGGCTCTTCCACTTGCTCTTCACTATAGTGGGAGGAATCATTCAGGTCCTCTGGAACACAGTGTTCGGAGGGGGACTCATAGAAGGGGCAAAGAATATACGAGTCACCAAGATCCTGGGCGACATGCCTGACCCAACCCAGTTTGGTATCCACGATGATGCTATGGAAGCTGAGAGGGCAGAAGTGCCTGAGCCAGGCATCACTACGGAACTCGTGCACTTTGTAAAGGGGGAGAAGGGAGATGCAGACGTCATGTCAGATCTCTTTGGACTCCACCCAAAGAAAGAAGGTGGCTTAAAGCATGGGCCTGAAGTGGGTTTGGGTGACCTCTCTGAGATTATTGGCAAGGACGAACCCCCTACCTTAGAGAGTACTGTCCGGAAGAAAAGGAAAGCACAGGTAAGCACATGACTTGTTTCTCTCACCTTTCTTTATCCCCAGAAAAAGACCTGCCACTCTACCTTGCAATCAGTACTGATACCAGTTCTCTAGGAGCAGACAGTGTATTAGACACCAGCTCTTCCATGATGACCCTAATCTGATAATTCCAGCTTTGTCGTGTCTGAAGAGAAGAGACTTAGATGGCTGTCTCAATGTCTAGTTGCTGAATGGTCTTCCAGTTTACATTGTAAGAGTTCAAACTGGGTGATCCGTGACCTGCCACTTGCTTCCACACCTTTTATTAGGTTAGTTTGAAAGGCACACAGGTTCATTCAGTAACTGAAAGAGTAGAAAACCAGGTACACCATAAAGGGAGACCTTTGTGATGAGGTCGTATGTCTGCGGTCTCCTGAAAGATCCAGGTGTTAGCACACAGTTTACACAGTGCCCAGGTGTTTTGTCATGCTGGGGACATTTTCATCCTTGTGCTGCTCCCACTATCCAATTTGGACTTTGAGTCAGCAGACTACATTGAGTGAATAAGATAGCAAGAATTCAGAGCCCTTTGGCCATCAGAAGTTCTGCATGTTGCAGTATCCAAGTCACAGCATCATTCTAGCAGTAGTAGAGTATGGAGCAAAGTGTGAAGAGATCGGAGCCCAAAGACAACCTTTATTCATGAATTACATTACTGTTTACCAAATAGTTGATGTTCACTTATCACTGTTTTAGGCTCTGGGAATACAATGGTGAATGAGAAATGCATTGTCCCTGTAATTTAGTGAAAAAGGTTGGCATTGGACAAGTCAGTACAAGCATGGAAAATATTACGTAGGAGGCCCATCAGTGCTATGGAGATGTGTAGGAGAGGTGTGGAGAATCAAGAAAGGAAGCTTCAGAACCATAAACATTCTGACAGTATTACTTGATTGACTCTCTTTTCCTCCCTGGTGTAACCCAGGGACTAGAGCAGAGTTTGAAACATAACAAGGACTCATTCGAGGCTTGCTATATGTCAGGCTGTATTCCTGGGCTATGGGAACACATTGGTTAATAAGAAAGACAACATTTTTGCTTTCATGGAGCTTAACTTCTAGTGGAAGAAGACAACAAATAAGTAATTACCATTTGGAGCACATGCTGAAATGAATGAACAACATTGTGTGTTACAGAGTGATTATGGGCCCTACTATAAATAGGATGCTCAAGGTGCATCTGAAAAGGTGTCATCTGAACCAAGTCCTGAAGAATGGCAGGCACATCAAAAAGCAGGACAGCCATATTCCAGGCAGAGGATATGGCTTGTGCTAAGGTTCTGGTACAGGGAAGCATGTCTCAGGAAAGAAAAGGAGGTCTAGGTGTTTGTGTTGGAAATGAGTCAGATGGTATAAGATGAAGATGGAGAGAAACGTCATAATCATAATGGCTTTAAAGGCCATTTAATGTGGAACTTGAGAGCTTCCCTGATGGCTCAGCAGTAAAGAATCTGCCCACAATGCAGGAGCCATGGGTTTGATCCCTGGGTTGGGAAGATCCCCCGGAGGAAGACATGGCCACCCACTCCAATATTCTTGCCTGGAGAATCTAACAGACGGAGGAGCTTGGTGGGCTACAGTCCATAGGGTCACAGAGTCGAACATGACTCTTAGCACACAGAGGAGCTTAGATTTTATTCTCAGTGCCGTGGTCATCCATCAGAGAGGGTGGGGTGGTGGCAGAGGATTGAAGGCAGGGCAGGGATGCTGTCTGATGGAAGCGGGTTCTGGATTAGACCTACCGTGACTTGTGTTCCATCTCTCCCTGACCCCGTGGAGCAGTGGGACCACTGCCCCGGGGCTCAGGCAATGTCCTAGCACAAGTTTCGTCTTTAGACTGAATAATAGCAGGGATAGTTTCAAGCCTGAAATCTTTGATCTCTCCAGAGCCATGTAATGTATAGCGGGACACTTATGTTCTGTGATCCTGAGAACTGCCAAAGCATAAAGAGAGAGCGCCATGGGGATTTCTGACCATGCACCGTGGCTAGTGATATGGTTCGTCATCACGAACATATTTATTTGAGGAAAGTTAACCGATTGTTATTTTTGTCTAGGCAGCAGAAATGAAAGCAGCTCATGAAGCAGAAGGAAAAACAGAGTCTGAGAAGGCAGAGTAAGTTCTTGGTAGCTATTCTAATTGCTATGATCGATAGTTCTCAATAGTATCTACTATTCTGTGGCTATTGTAAATAGAAAGCTTGAGTTCTATTAACAAAAGGAACAGATATTGTGCAAGCTTTGGATACATTTCTTTTTTTCTTTTTTTATGACTGAGTAATATTCCAGTGTGTGTGTGTGTGTGTGTTTATCCATTCCTCTACTTATCACTTCAGTTGCTTCCGTATCTTGGCTATTGTAAATAGTGCTGCAGAGAACATTGGGAGGCATGTATCTTTTAGAATTATTGTTTTTGTTTTCTTTGGATATATACCCAGGAGTAGGATTGCTGGATCATATGGTAGCTCTCTTTTTAGTGTTTTGAGGAATCTCCATACTGTCTTCCACAGTGGCTGCACCAATTTACACTCCCACCAGCAGTGCACAGGGGTTCCCTTTTCTTCACTTCCTCACCAACATTTATTTCTGTTCTTTTTGATGATGGCCATTCTGACAGGTGTGAGATGATAGCTCACTGTGGTTTTGATTTGTATTTCCCTGATGATTAATGATGTTGATCATCTTTTCATGGGTGGATACATTTCTTTTTACCCCAGCTAGACCATAAACGCATTCTAATAACTGTGTTTACTTCACAGTTCAAATAGTAGATCAGGGGTTCACCATCTGACCAAGCAAATGATCAAACATTCACACTTAGCATCTTCATATAATGTTGACGATGGTGCTATCTATTGATAGTAATTACTGAATAACTGCTACACACCAGGCCTTTTGCTAAGTTCTTTTATGCGATACTTCATTTAATTCCTAAGACAAACTTGAAATAGGTACTATTGGCAATTCTCATGAAAGCTTAGAAAACAAAGGACAGCATTTCTGAAGGGGAAAAATTTTGATAAGGCAAATTTCCAGAAGACTACTAAATTTGTATGCACACCTGTGACCATGACTCATCAAAGCAGAAAATCAAGACCTGAGATTCCCGGGCTCAGGGAATAATACGTCTCCCACCCTCTCGGCCCAGATTTCTCTGTAGTCCCCCCGTCAGGGTCAGGCCTCCCTCTGCCCTCTGTGCTGAGTGGCGTTGTCATTCCTGCAGCATGGAAGATGGGGAGAAGGAGGACCCAGCCAAAGAAGAGCAGGCCGGGGCCCTGTGGGCAGACGTGACCAAGAGGAAGAAGCGACGGTGTGGCCAGAAGGTGGAGAAGCCTGAAGCCTTCACGGCCAATTTCTTTAAAGGGCTGGAAATCTATCAGACCAAGCTGCTGGTAAGCACTCTGGCCCTGTCCCACTCGGGTGGACCTCAGAGAGGTGGCCACTGACTTTGTCTCACTGTTCGATTAGTTGTGCTTCCTCGTCTTTCTCATTCCTCTTCCTTGCCTCTTCTTGATTACCTGTTTGTCCCTTCTGTGTTGGAGGGAAGAGAAAGTGAAAGTGTTAGCCACTCAGTCATGTCTCAGTCTTTGCGACCCCATGGACTGTAGCCCACCAGGCTCCTCTGTCTATGGAACTCCCCAGGATCCTCCTCCAGGGGATCTTCCCAACCCAGGGATCAAACCCAGGTCTCCTGCATTGCAGGCAGATTCTTTACCGGCTGAGGCACAGTTAGAGGGCAAAGAAAAGGGGAAATGCAAGCACTCTAGCTCCTATGCCCTGNGATCCTCCTCCAGGGGATCTTCCCAACCCAGGGATCAAACCCAGGTCTCCTGCATTGCAGGCAGATTCTTTACCGGCTGAGGCACAGTTAGAGGGCAAAGAAAAGGGGAAATGCAAGCACTCTAGCTCCTATGCCCTGCGCTTTCTCCAGGAGGGAGAGCTTTATGTGTGCCCTGTGGGGACTTGACCCATGCCAGTCAGAAACTTCAGAAGTAGTGAGATCATTTGGATGCAGAAAGGACATTCCTGTGGTGTGTGGTAGGTTGTCATACTAGTTCTCAAAAGCTCTGTTACTCCACAGGTCCTCAGCCCAGCTTGTAATATCCTTTCTCTGGCAAATTGCCCATTGACACCAGTTGCTAAAGTCCGGGACCACACCCTCCCAGCACCACTGGTGGGAGCCTTTTCCACGGAGAGTGAGCACTCCGCAAGCAGCTACCATTCCTGTCCTCAAGTGCTGGTGTTTCCACTGGGCGTGGGAATGGGGAGAGGGAGGAGAGCTTGGGCTGTGACTTTCAAAGGACAAGGACTCTTGGCCAGTCTGGCTCCAGTTGGGGTGGGAGCTGCAGGGTTCTTTTGTGGGCCTAGATCACTCATAATTTCCAAATTGGCTACTTCCTTTGTGGAGTAGACACACACACACACACACACAGACACNGTTTCTGGTATACAACAAAGTAATGCATTCGTGTGTGTGTGTGATTCATTCATATGTTCAATCATATATATGAATATATTTACATTCGTTCATTCATGTAGATACACATACACACGCACACATACATACACACATCTTTTCTTGTTCTTTTCCATTATAGTTTATCACAGGGTACTGAATTTAGTTCTTGGCTTTCTCTGCTTCTCCGCCCACATCATCCATGAACCAACAGCAGTCACTGATTCTGCACTGTGCGGTGCTCATGATCAGCCTTTGCCACCTTCCTATCCTGAGTCTTTTATTTCCTCAGTGTTGTTTCCTTGTTTAATAAAAGGGTAAGCAGCAACTGTATTTAATATCCTGTGATAAAGCATAATAGAAAAGAATATGAAAAAGAATGCATGTATGTGTATGTATATATATGCATATGTATATGTACATATATATATCTGAATCACTTTGCTATATAACAGAAATTAACATTGTAAATCAATTATATTTCAATAAAATAAATTTTTAAAATAAAGGAGAGGGAAAGGGTAAGCAGTAACTCTACAAATCATTATCAAAAATTTGCCTTTTTGTCTTGGAAATAAAGGAGCAGTGTGAGGGGTAGAGATATCATGAGATTTGAGAAAGCATTATTGGCAAAAGCAGTCTGGAGACCAAGGTCTCAGGGATGTTGCCAAGTAACTAGTAGCTTCCCAGCTGATGAGAAGCCCTGACTCTATCTGAACTAAGCCTTTGTGGCTTGTGGAGCTCTGACTATCCTGCTTTCTTATATCCTGAGATTCCAGTGGTATCCTCTGACCTTACTAACTAAAGTTTGTGTGTCTGGTGATGGTTGGGACAAGTGGGTTATTTTCCCAGTATTTCCTGTGTACATACCTTCTTTGCGGTACATCTTTATAACTGTGCCACCATTTCTAGGCTAGAAGCAAAGTCATAATTATAAGAGAATGGGAAGCAATGGTGGAGAACAAGTAAATGTGCCAGGCAGGAGCTCTTCTCAGAAGGTACATCAGGAAGAAAACTTCAGTAGCAAAAGACTGTATACAGAGCCCAGTGGGTCCTCTCATTCTATTAAACCATATTTCATTCACGAAGTTTCAAAGACATGAGAATATGACCCTAGCCATTGAAGGTAGTTGGAACTTTTACCCTATTATTCCAGCTGTACAATGTAGTTGATTGAACTAGAACAGTTTATTGTCCTTTCTAAATCTTGGTCAACCTCCAGCCTAAAGAGTTTTAGGAGACCTAACTCATTCAGCCCTGTGATTCATCTGCATATGGCCTTCTCACCAGCACAAGCCAGAAGGTCCAGTTTGTAGTACTGTCAGCTGTTTGAAGGCTGGCCCAAATCAGATCAGCTCTGGAGAGGGAGGTATATGAGCCAAAGGAGTGAAAGGTGATTTATGTAGCCTTGGACCCACAACTAGGCACCCTAAGAATCTCACTGCAAAGAGATTGCTGCCCTGACATTGGAAGGCCCATTTGTGAGATGTGCATGGGAGAGGATGCTGTCATTAGAAAGCCTGCTCTTGAGTACAGTGTCTTCCTGCTCCTAGGTCCCTTTGGTCGTATTCAAAAGAGAAAAAGAAATCGCCAGGAAGCTGGAGTTTGATGGCCTGTATATCACTGAACAGCCTTCTGAAGATGACATCAAGGGGCAGTGGGATCGCTTGGTCATCAACACGCCGTAAGTTTTTCCCCCACCCCAAAAAACGAAAAAGGAGTTTCTACTGTAAATAAAATAATACTTTTCAGCAGCCCTGGAGATTAATATAAGTCTTCCTTTGATTTCTGGGACTTGTTTTCTCCCCTGCCTTTTCACAAAGTAGCATCTTATTCCTCAAACAGTTGTTTGTATGCTATGCATTTAATGGCAGAGGATATTATCAGAAGGTGCTTAGCATATTTAATTAACACCAGACAGTCCAGCACAATACTACTTAATCTAGTTCTCCATGTTTGAGTTATAGTGTTTCCTTGGCCCAGGAGTTTGGAGATCAAGCTGATCAGCTTCTTCTTCCCTAAATGGCGTAGCAGTCCTGTGATAGCAGTCTCAGAAGTCTTCTCCTAAAATAGATGGCCTAGTGGATACCAGAACGCCTCCCAATAGAATTGAATAAGCAGCTCCATGGGCAGCTAAAATAGGATCATCTGGGTGATGACGTTAAGACCTGTGGCGCTAAGCCTGCCTTCTCGGTAGGCATGTGTGTAATTGCTAATGTGGTGGGAAAAGGCATTGATTCTGGAGGCAGAGAGCACGGAGTCAGCTCTGTCCCTTAGGTTCTGTGACCTAGGGCAAGGGAATCAAGTTCCATAAACCTCAGTTTCCTCTTTGTTAATAGACTGATGAGAATACTACCTCCTACAGTCCCGGGATGTCACATGGCTGTACGTTTTCCTTCACTGTTAAACAAAAAATGGCCATCACCAATAAGTCAGACAGAGAAAGATAAATACTGTATGATATCACTTATATGTGGAAATCTAAAAAACACAGCAAACTAATGGATATAACAAAAAAGCAGCAGACTCACTGCTGGAAGGACCAAGTAGTGATTTCCACTGGGGAAAGGAGACGGGGGAGGGGTAAGAGGGTAAGAAGTGAAAATGTTTAGGTGTGAAATAAGCTATAAGAATATACTGTACAAAACAGGAAATATAGTCAAATGACTAAGATTGTAAAGTTATGTATATTAACCACAGTAAAAATTTAGGAAAGACTGTCACCACTAGCAAAGGTGATGCTCTAATGCCAGTATATTCACAACAGGGAAAATGAGACCTGTAAGATAATGTGCTGAAAGAAAAGTAAACAGCAGGGCTGAATATATAAACAAAGCTAACTTTTGAAACACGGCTGCACCAATAAACATGTACATCTAGAAGCAGCAGCCCTGACTCTTGGGGGAAGAAAACGCTGCCTATCCAAAGTTAGTTAAGCAAATTGAGAGCCGCAGCTTTGCAGAGGCATTGCTGAGCTTTGTAAAATAGTCCCTAGTAAGGGAAGGCTTGACTATTAGGGGAAAAAAGGTGAGAGCCTGCAAATCAAAAGCATGTTTCTTCTGCCTGCAGGTCACTGCCAATCTCCCCACTGAAAACTAAGGGAAACTACTAAGACTAATTTCTGAGCCCTCATTATTATAGTACAAAAATTTTGAATATTAATTACAGAAAGCTTACCAAAGACAGATCATTTATCAGTTAACGCTTGTATTTGTGGCACAGGGTGATATGGCCTTAGAGTCCCAGTAAAAAGACAGTGCAGTTTCTAGAAATTTATCCTCAGGAGATAATGAGACAAGCACACTAAACTGTTTCGACAAGGATGGTTGCTAACATTTATTTGAAATGGCTGAAATACCCGTCCGTGCATAGGGAAATGCATGTATAAGGAGAACAGCTGTTTGAAAACATTTCAATCAATGAACCTTTTTCTTCACAATAATGGTATCATTGTACATGTAGTACTTTGTAACCTGCTTTTTTAAAGTTAACTGTTATGTCATAGAGAGCTTTCATATTTTTATGTTGTTAAATACATGTAGAAGAAGATATAGAATGCATGTCTAAAGTATAGTAATAAAATGAACTAGAAATCTTTAAAATAGGAACATCAGTGAAAACTTTGAAGTCTTAGATATTATCCTCCCTGTCCTCCCCAGACCCCAGCTAACCACTCTCCTGATTTTAGTGATACTCATTGTTTTGCTTTAGTGTATAGTGTTACCACTTAGGTATGTGTCCCTAAACATGTGGTTTCACATTAACTAGTTTTGAACTTAATATAAATGGAATCAAACTATACACATCGTACTATCACTTGAATCATTTGTTCAGCACTCCATTCAAAGAACTCAACTAGGTTGGTGTGTGTGGCTGTAACTGGTCATTTTCAAAACTGTGGCACTTTCCATTCGGTGAGTATATCGTATATTTAGCTGTTTTCCTGACAGTGGATACTTCAGCTCTTTTCAACTAGTGGCTGTTACAAACAGTGCTCCAAAGAATATTTTTATACCTGGTGCACAAGTAAAAGAGTTTCTCTAGACTAGGGACCAGGGGACGAATTTGCCAAATAGTAGGATCTGCGAATATTTATCCTGATTTAAATTAAAACAGCACTCTGTGAGAGTTCCTGCTTCTCTGTCTCCTTGTCAGCACTTGTTGTCCTCAGATAACTGCTAATCTGGAAGCTGTGTATTAGCATCTTCTTGTGCATTTTGCTAATTTCTAAGAGATTGGGCCTCTTGTTACTTTTCTTGACCATTCCTATATAGAAGTATCACTTATTTATGCATTTCCCTTCTGAAGGTTCTTTGCCTACCCCTCACTTAAAGGAATATTACCAAGTGGAACTGTGCTTTCTACCTTGCAGGAGTTTACATGCCTAGTCAGGGGATAAGAATATTGAGATCAAAGTAAGATCACATCCGGGAAAGGGGCTTGACCAAAGCCTTCTGTCACTGGCCCTTCAACATCACTTGTGGAATCCTCCACTTATGCCAAAATGTGGCCAAGGCTGAGTTGTATGTTACAGACAATTTGTATAAGATTTAAGAGAAAGGAGGTATCAGTGTGGATAGAGGAAGGGTGGCTTATTTTTGTTTTATTTTAGGTTCTAAATATAAGACATGAAAAATACCAAGTAGCAGAAAAATGGACAAAGAAGAAAATAAAAATAACAATTTCCATCTTCCATAGATAAAATCTATTAGCAGGTTACTTTGTAAGCCCAGCATTTGTTTTTGCTTTAAAGAATCATTTGGACATTTGAGAGCGAGACTGTTTCAAATATCCCCCCAAAAATTTTTTTAAGATTGCCACCCTGTTGTGGGAGAGGTGGCATTTAGTCAGGGTTATTCTTCTGAAAGGTCCGTGGACAGAGGGTGGCCCCCCTTCCTCATCATCAACTTGGGTGGCCTCTATAGAATAGGGGTCTGTTGTGTTCTTGAGCTAACAAGGATGACTTAAGGAAGACATAAGTAAGAATGCTTACATCAAGGGCAAAGGTTCCTTGGCTGCAAACTAGACTCAGATGGAACCTCTCTGGTAGGATTTAATCTTTCTGGATAGGAGCAAAATATTTTAAATGGTTTCTGCCAACACACCTGAAAGTAACAGTTTTTTCTTGACTCTAACAATAAGAAGCTATTTGCAGTGGAGCTGGTACAAGCTGCCTAGCAGAACGAAGTTCCCTCGTGGGCTTAAGGTTTGGATGGTGTAGGGACCATCTCCAAAGGAGAGAGGGATCTGATGCCTAGAGAAGGGGGAAGCTGTACCCCACAGGAATTATGCTGGAATGGAGAAGAGAGGAGAACACGCCATTAGGAAAACCCCCATGTAATTAGCTAGTGGGGATTTCCAGACTGGAAACTTCACAATTATGGACTTAGTCCACACTTCCCACCACTGTGACTGCAGCACCTACCCCAATTACTGCTGTAAAGTAGGCACTTGTGAAAGTGAAAGTCACTCAATCGTGTCCGACCCTTTGCGACCCCATGGTCTATACAGTTCATGGAATTCTCCGGGCTAGAATACTGGAGTGGGTTGCCCTTCTCTTCTCCAGGAGGGTCTTCCCAACCCAGGAATCGAATCCAGTTGTCCTGCATTGCAGGGGGATTCTTTACCAGCTGAGCCACAAGGGAAGCCCGAAGCGGGCACCTGATGAAGCTGTATTGCATGTGTTTTCTGGCTTTTAACCATAATTTTGAAGTAGAAAATGCAAAGTAGCTTTTCAGGGGTTTCAGATGAGAACTCACCACAAAGTGAGATCAGAAATCTGGTAGACCTGTGGTGGCTCTGAACTTCAATCAAGTCTTGAATTCTTCAATGAACAGGACAAAACCCAAAAAGATCATAGGTCCAGACACTCGAAAACTGCCAAGTTTCTTGATGTGCTTGCCTTGATGTTAAGAAAATCTCCTTTTTCATTTTGTTTTTCAGATCTTTTCCTAATAACTACTGGGACAAGTTTGTAAAGAGAAAGGTATGTCTTGTCAGGGTGGCAGGGGAATTCCATGACCTCCAAAGAAATGTAAATTTCTTCAAGTTCTGCATTAACAAACATGGATAAACTTAATGCTGCTTTTATGATGGTATCACAAGGAGAGTAAGTCAACAGAAAGGGCTTTGTATGAACTTATGTCATTTGGGGGTTTAGTTCCTATACTCATGCTTTAAACAGCTTAACACAGTCACTTTTCTATGTCCTAGGTTTTTTCCTCCCTTCCAAAATGATAGCCAGAAAAGCAGTTTTCACTGACTTGTCTTTATCGCTTCTGTTTTCCGTGGGGGTTACTCATTTTCTTTTGCATTTTGATTCATATCGACCCCTTGGAAGAGCCCAGAGTGTGACAGCTCTGGAGACATCGGAGCTGGAGAAAACACTGATGGTGGTGCATGACCCGAGCTCACCCTGTTCTCTTCTCCGCTTTAGGTGATCAACAAATATGGAGATCTCTACGGAGCAGAACGCATTGCTGAACTCCTGGGTTTGGACAAAAATGCCCTTGACTTTAGCCCAGTGGAAGAGACCAAAGCAGAGGCGGCCTCCCTGGTGTCCTGGTACAGAGTTTAGGAGTTAAACCTGAGTCTGGCTGCCTAGACCCTTTGTCTTTCCAGTCGTCCTCCTTGTGCTGGAGGCAAAACTCACAATCATATCTTTGTTGTCTCAGGCTCTGGTTTAGCCTAAGTATTTCTTCTAGGTTCTAATATATTGGGGCAGCAGGGGGATACTGCTTTAAAAAAAATGTAGACAGCCTTCATGCCTGATAGAGCTAAAGGAGAAAGACATTAAAATTTCAGGATGTGTGATTCAGCCACTCTCATTCTCATGGTGAACACATACAACTTCGTAAAGCTCAGAGCTATTTATAGATTTATTAAACCCTGAGAGAGAAAAGAAAAAACTTTTTTCCCCTTATTAAACACTTAAATCTTGACATTTATAAGCTTTGAAATGACTTGTTCCCCTTTAGGCTAAGTTCCATCGACATGAAGTACCATGTCTGGAAGCTGGGAGTTGTTTTTACTGACAATGTAAGTATGGCATCTGGGAAAGTGAAATCCTGTGCCCCCAAGTCTAGGGATGTCATTAGGTGCCACAAAGAAGCTATGGAGGCAGCCCAGGAAGATGCAGGGAGTTTTCGTGGAAGACAGACAGCCTTAGGGTGTTGGGGGACACTTCTCTCTCATGCAATAGTATAAGGCAGAGGGGGGCTTCACTTGGCAATTCTTGGGTTAGTTCACAGCCCAAGATGAGAAAAAGTGGGTTTCATGAATGCCTGAAAAGCTGCTCAATTTCTTCCATTCCCCAGTCCTTTCTCTACCTCGCCTGGTACACGACCATGTCAGTCCTGGGCCACTACAACAACTTTTTCTTCGCTGCTCATCTTCTGGATATCGCGATGGGCTTCAAGACTCTGAGGACTATTCTGTCATCTGTCACTCACAATGGCAAACAGGTATGGGGTTTATACTCATGCAGAATGGGAGGGACCAAGATACAGAGAGCAAAAATCATAACCAGTAACAGGTAGTACACTCGTGTATGACAGGAAGATGCGTGTTGTAGTGTATTATGTGCTTCTCATGGTCAAACGCTTGAATGAACAGTGATTGGTTTTGCAAAACTGCAGCCAGTTAAAAGGCAGACCTTGATTCAGAAACCTTTAACATTTAGATCAATGTATGTACTTAGAAAAGTCACTAGGTACTTCTGATGGAAGTGAAGTTGCTCAGTCGTGTCCGATTCTTTGTGACCACATAGACTGTAGCCTACACGCTTCAAATTAAGAACCAATGACAGGTATCTATGAAAGTGAAAGTGTTAGTTGCTCAGTTGTGTCCGACTCTGCAACTCCATGGACTGTAGCCCAACGGGCTCCTCTGTCCATGGAATTCTCCAGGCAAGAATACTGGAGTGAGTTGCCATTCCTTTGATCTTCCTGACCCAGGAACCGAACCCAGGTCTCTGGCATTGCAGGCAGATTCTTTACTGTCTGAACGCTAGAGAAGCCCCATAGATATTTATCTGCACACATATATATAGCTATATGCAGACATATATAGCTATATACACATGTATGTGTGTATGTCTACATCTGTATAGTATTGGCTATATATCTGTATAGTCATTGCTGTATATCCAGTCTCATCAATATCCAGTCTGTCTACTACAGAACTGTCAGGGTCAATCCCTTCATTAAAATTCCCAAATGGCTCCTCCTGTCAACAAACTCCATAGCATTTTACTCCTCATTAAGTGCAAATCCACGAATGAGACATGTTCCCTCACATCTCTAAATCTTTCTAGGAGAAAGGAGAAAAGAAGGTGAAGTTAATTACAGCCATGCCATTATGGGCAATTGTATAGCAAGTCCTCAAAAAATTAAGTATAGAACTGCCATATTATCCAGCAGTTCCACTTCTGGGTATATATTTCTCTCTCAAGGAAATGAAATCAGTATCTTGAAGAGATATCTATATTCCACATGTTCATAGCAGCATTATTCCCAATAGCCAAGATATAACAACAACCTATATCCATCCTGCATAAATAAAATTTGTTCTGGACATAGAGCAGAATATCAGTCAGCCGTAAAAAAAGAAACTTTGTCATTTGCAGAAACATAGATGAACCTACAGGGCACTATGCTTAGTGAAACAAGCCAGACCCAGGAAGACAAATACTGTATGGTGTCATTTGATGTGAAAGAATAAACAAGGCAAACTTCTAGAACCAGAGTAGAGCAGTAGTTACTAGGGGATGTTGGGGGAAATGGCAGTATTGGTCAAAAAGTACAAACTTTTAGTTATTAAATAAATTAGCATTGGGGGTCTAAAGTATGGTGACTACAGTTAAAGCTACTGAATTGTATACTTGAAATTTGCTTAGAATGTAGCTCTTCAGTGTTTTCAACACACACATACAGGAAACATGTGAGATGATGGACGTGTTCATTAACGAGCATGGTGATAATTTTATAGTGTATGCATATATTAAGTCATCACATTGCACACCTTAAAAAATGAAAATTCCAACCAGAAAAAAAAAGTTAAATTTTAAGCGCTCTAAAATGAAAGGGTGCTAGATCATCAGATAAAATGATGGTTTATTTCTTCTAGGCTTCTGGTAGCAGCAACAGTTTCTTGGTTGTTTCTTGGTTGACACTGGAAAGAATGGAGGGAAGGTAGAGATAGACATTTGCTGCCACAAAAGCTAAAAGTTTGGGGAGGTGATAACAGATCCAGTGATACAGATCTTTGCTTAGAGTGGTAAATTCTTCCTTATAGGATCTGGAGAGAAATAGCATTGTGTATTATTTTTCCATATGTGTCTTGGGAAGTTTTATCCTATAAAAGTGGCCTCTCCCAAAATGTGATTTATGGAATGCCAGTTCTCCAATATGTTTTTTTTTTTTTTTAATCAACAGAATTATTTTCTTCCCCTTTACTCCGATATTGAAAGCTCCCATTTTGTTGATTTGGCTTAGTGGCATTATACAGCAAAAGTACACCTTAAATGAAAAGTATAAACAATCATTTTCTTATATGGGCTTGCTGACTAAACTCTGACAAGATGGTTTTTAAAAAATGTGCCTAGCTTGTGCCAAGTGTTGCAACAGCCTCACAACCAAAGTAGGTGCTCATCTACCAAAGTAGATGTTATACTCACTTGAGAAAGAGAATTGAGACTCAAGGGAGGCTATTTCACGCAAGAGCACTTTAGCACTTCTAAACCAGCTTCTCTCTGTGAAGTCTGCTATTTAAGATATAAGTTATTAAATTCATTGTTCAAGAAGTCACTGAATATGTCATTTCTGGTACTTATCTTGCCCGCTTCCTTTTGTGTAGCAACTTGAGGGCAAAGATTTTATCTTGTTGATCTTCATCAAATGAAGCCCAACACCTATTCCCTGGCGTAGGCCAGACGAGCAGGTCTTCTGTAGACCTCATTTATGGTGCTTCCTAAAAGCCAGGAAACAAACAGGCCCTGTGACTCTAGCAAAGGTCCAAGGAGGTTTCTTCGTTACAAAAGATGTCACTCTGAAGTTACTGTAAGAATTTTTATGGTTGAGCAAAGCTGTGACAGTTACCCAGTTCATGGTTCCTTATGAAATATCGTGATGTGGGGATAGATACCCACCAGCCCAAGGAATCTGTAGTTTCCATTTTTTACAAACGTTATTGAAGTATAGTTGATTTACAGTGTTATGTTAATTTCTTCTATACAGCAGTGTGACTCAGTTATTTTTTTGATTGAAGTATAGTTGATTTACAAATGTGTTAATTTCATGCAGTTTCTTTAGAAGCAGCATTAGAACTTACAGTTACCAATGCAAGTAGGGAAGGATAAATTGGAAGTTTAGAATTAACATATACACACAACTACATAGAAAAAAAATTTTTTTTGAGAAGGAAATGGCAACCCACTCCAGTATTCTTTGTCCATGGAGAATCCCATGGACAAAGGAGCCTGGTGGGCTACAGTCCATGGGGTCGACTAACACACACACACACACGTAAAATATAAACAAGGACTTACTTTATAGCACAGGAAACTATACTATTTTGTAATAACCTATAGGGAGAATATGAAAAAGAATGTGTGTGGGTATGTGTATATCTGAATCATTGTGCTGTACACCTGAAACTANTTGATTTGGCTTAGTGGCATTATACAGCAAAAGTACACCTTAAATGAAAAGTATAAACAATCATTTTCTTATATGGGCTTGCTGACTAAACTCTGACAAGATGGTTTTTAAAAAATGTGCCTAGCTTGTGCCAAGTGTTGCAACAGCCTCACAACCAAAGTAGGTGCTCATCTACCAAAGTAGATGTTATACTCACTTGAGAAAGAGAATTGAGACTCAAGGGAGGCTATTTCACGCAAGAGCACTTTAGCACTTCTAAACCAGCTTCTCTCTGTGAAGTCTGCTATTTAAGATATAAGTTATTAAATTCATTGTTCAAGAAGTCACTGAATATGTCATTTCTGGTACTTATCTTGCCCGCTTCCTTTTGTGTAGCAACTTGAGGGCAAAGATTTTATCTTGTTGATCTTCATCAAATGAAGCCCAACACCTATTCCCTGGCGTAGGCCAGACGAGCAGGTCTTCTGTAGACCTCATTTATGGTGCTTCCTAAAAGCCAGGAAACAAACAGGCCCTGTGACTGTAGCAAAGGTCCAAGGAGGTTTCTTCGTTACAAAAGATGTCACTCTGAAGTTACTGTAAGAATTTTTATGGTTGAGCAAAGCTGTGACAGTTACCCAGTTCATGGTTCCTTATGAAATATCGTGATGTGGGGATAGATACCCACCAGCCCAAGGAATCTGTAGTTTCCATTTTTTACAAACGTTATTGAAGTATAGTTGATTTACAGTGTTATGTTAATTTCTTCTATACAGCAGTGTGACTCAGTTATTTTTTTGATTGAAGTATAGTTGATTTACAAATGTGTTAATTTCATGCAGTTTCTTTAGAAGCAGCATTAGAACTTACAGTTACCAATGCAAGTAGGGAAGGATAAATTGGAAGTTTAGAATTAACATATACACACAACTACATAGAAAAAAAATTTTTTTTGAGAAGGAAATGGCAACCCACTCCAGTATTCTTTGTCCATGGAGAATCCCATGGACAAAGGAGCCTGGTGGGCTACAGTCCATGGGGTCGACTAACACACACACACACACGTAAAATATAAACAAGGACTTACTTTATAGCACAGGAAACTATACTATTTTGTAATAACCTATAGGGAGAATATGAAAAAGAATGTGTGTGGGTATGTGTATATCTGAATCATTGTGCTGTACACCTGAAACTAACCAACATTGTCAATCAACTACAAATAAAAAAAGCAGCTACATCATGAAGCTTCAGGTCATTGCTCTCTCTGTAAAAAACCAAAGTAGCCACCCTTAGAGCGCCATCACTCTTCTCATCCTTAAATCCCTCTGTAGTTTACACGTGCCCCGGTGCAGCACCCCAGGCGTTAGTCTGCCCAGGCTGTTGTAACAATATACAGTAAGTCCCCTACATGGGAACCTTTAAGTTGCCAGTGTGCCCTGTATGCCAGCTATTGGACTGTACCACGGTACTTTTCAAGGCATTGTAAAATTTAAAATGTCTTATTTTTTGTGTTATGTATTATTTATGTGAAAAGTATTATAAACCTGTTACGGTACTGTATAGCCAGTTGTGTTAGTTGGGTATCTAGGCTAACTTTGTTGGACTTATAAATACCCTCTTGGAATAGAATAAATAAATAAATACCTAGGGGACTTGCTGTACTCAAGATTGGAGGCTTAGACAACAGACATTGATTTCATCTCAGTTCTGGAGGCTGGAAGTCCAAGATAAGGATGTAGGGAGCTTGATTTCCCTTAGGCCTCTCTCCATGGCCTGCAGCTTTTTCACTTTATTATGCTTCAGTGCATACCTGGTATCTCTCTTGAGTCTTAACCTTCTCTTCTTGTTAAAAAAAACCAAGTCAGATTAGAGCAGTGCCCACCCTAACAGCCTCATTTTAATTTAATCACCCCTTTAAAGGCCCTGTCTCCAAATGCAGTCACATTCAGAGGTGCTGAGGATCAAGGCTTCAACATATGAATCTCAGGGACCCGATTTAGTCCGTAAGAGCCCATCATTACTCTTTTCTGCTGACAAGCCTGTTTTCTTCTCTGGTCTCATCTCTTTTGGCATCTGGAGTGGCACCGCCTTCATTCCTGTCCCCTCATCGTTCCACTTCCCTGTTTTCCTGGAGTCTCCCGCCAGCCTTTAAGGGGAAGACCCACTGCCTCTTCCCTCTCTCTCTGCCCCCAGCTGGTCCTGACCGTCGGTCTCCTGGCCGTGGTGGTTTATCTCTATACCGTGGTGGCCTTCAACTTCTTCCGCAAGTTCTACAACAAAAGTGAAGACGACGACGAGCCCGACATGAAGTGTGACGACATGATGACGGTGAGTCCCTGCGGGGCCGCCCAGCCTGGCAGGGGGAGGAGGGCTGTGGGCAGAGTGGCAGCGTGGAGACAGAGATGAGCGCGGAACTCCGGCCCTGGAGAGGCAGAAGAGGCGGAGTACGCCACTTGTCTGGGTCCAGCAGGAAGGAGAAGCACACAGGTAGGCGGGTCAACATCTGTCCACGTTTGTGTGTGGTGAAGATGTGAGTTAACCTACGTCTGTATCTCTCGGAAGTCAAGTTTGGATTCTTTGCCTTTGCGCGCTGGGAGCAAAGAATCCCACGAACCTGGCACTCAGTTTATTTCAGCAAGCCAGTGGGCCTTCTTGCAGAACGCATGTCATCTGAAACATGTCATAGCAGTGGGATCAGGTCGGGGCAGCAGGGTCCTTTCAGGGCAGCCTCTGCGGGGCTAGAAGGGCCTAGCTGCAGCAGCATCTCTAGACGTTTATAGGGACCAGATTTCAGGAAAAGAATGTGTGTATTAGAGATCAGTGACCGTACACTGCTCCCCTGCCCCCACTGTGATCATTTCTCCAGAAAATGGAGGCACTTTTTGGCTAAAAACCCTCCATATACTTTCTCAGGGCAAGCACCCATGAGACAGCAACACTACAGTTGCTGAAGCCCCAGTGTGGCCAGCCCAGGCTCTGTGCTGCCCCTGCTTTTTGATTTACCAGCGCTAAGATTGCTTCCCACACTTGCATCCCGAACCCACCAGAGCCCGTCAGGAGGAGGGACAGGGGCAGCCTGGTCTGTGAGCCCTACCTGGTGCGCGGAGGCAGCTTGGGAGGAGATACTGTGGGGAGCGGAGAATACAGGAGGAGGGCAGACTTTCCCTGGAGGCTGGCACTTAGAGATAAAATTCATATCTGCCATCCTCCTCAGAGCCGAAAGTCCTTTTATCTTATACACGCCTAGAGTGAATTCTCATGTGTGTGTCCAGCAGTTCAAAACTGTTTTTTAGAAAAGGAGCAAAAAATATCTTTTAAAGGCTACATGGAACAGCAATCTTTCCATCTATATAGACACCAGAGGGCGCAAGGCCAGAGTTAGCGGTTATGAATATGTTATTGTGAAGCGTACTCTTCTCCTGCCTCAGGGCTGTCATATTTTTAATTACATGAATGATCAGACCATCTCCATAACAACAAATGAAACTCTGCAGCTGTTACTCAAATTGCCATGATTTTTCTTCTCTAGTGTTACCTGTTCCACATGTACGTGGGAGTGAGAGCTGGAGGTGGCATTGGTGACGAAATTGAAGACCCTGCTGGGGACCCGTATGAAATGTATCGCATCGTTTTTGACATTACCTTCTTCTTCTTCGTCATTGTCATCCTGCTAGCCATCATCCAAGGTATGCTTACCAGTTATGTTGTATGCGCGGGGCTCAGTCTAGTTTTCTTTACCTTTCTGCATCTGTCACTTGATTGTTTTACGTAAAGAGGTTCGTGCATTCACTTGTTAATTCAAACAAGACATTTCTAGACATCTACTATATAGAAGCCCAAAGATACATCCAGGTAGTGATACAAGAAACTTGGAACATCCTTGCAGAGGACCACCCTCCTTCACTGCCAAATCTGAACTGATCATTTCCATCTTATTCTGCTTCCTAAATATCTCCTGTGGTTAGTATGGTCCCTCATGATTTCTGCCCTGATCATTCACCTCCCAGGCAATGGGATGGGGAGGGAGCAGAAAGAGGAGCTGTGAGAGTATGACATGTTTTTTCCCTCTTCGCAGGGAAAGGTGCTGGTATGTTAGTGGCTTGTCAGGAATTAGAGAACGATGGTGATAGATTTAGTTTAAGTCATGCCAAGTCGAGAGACCTATGAGCCCATACAGGTGTTGAGGACCAATAAGCAGTTAATTCTGGTCTTTTAGGAGACAAGTCAGGAATGGTATAAGGTAAAAATATTACATAAGGACATATAAAATAAGTATTAATGAATGCAAAAATAAAAGAAATAGGATCCATTAGTGGTGGTGGTTGAAGATATGGGTGTAGAGATTTCCCAAAAACAAAAGCAAAAAAGCAGAGAGGATGAGCCCCAGTGATACACATCAGGGCCTAAGGGGCTAGAAGAGGAAGAGCCAATAAGGAAGACAGAAAAGGAACAGCCCAGCCAACAGCGGGACAAGGAAGGAAGGATGAGAAGAAAGAGTCAGGAGGAGTGAGTAGTTAGCATCAAATATTGCGAAGAGGTAGAGGAAGAGGAACCATGAAAAATGATTAACCAGGATACAGCATCTGAAAACACAAGTGGGTTTTGTGGTTTGGTTTTTTTTTTTTCTGATTTTGGTTTATATCATTCAGCTTCATAATTCCCCTTTTTATTTTTTAAACAAAGTGGCCTCTGCTCTGAACTACTAGACAGGTTATGCAAAGCATTCTGTTTTCATATTTAAAATTCCAGGTCTTATTATTGATGCTTTTGGGGAGCTGAGAGACCAGCAGGAACAAGTTCGAGAGGATATGGAGGTACCTACCTTTCTAATCCTAACTCCATTTTTGTGTCTCACAGCAAATGGATTTTTTAAACCATAGGTTCTGCTGTTCCTCAGCCCTAGGCAATACCACCCCCCAAGCTTGTTTCCCATGCCTGTGCTTTTATCCGTGCCACCCACCAGCTCTGAGCATTTCTTCTGCTCTACCCTCTGTGCCTTACCCTCCTCCCACCTGCGGCCTCCGTCAGGCCCCAGGCTTGGGCGAGAGCAGGTACCCTCCGCTAGCCAGAAGCTAGGTACCTGACACTGTGGAGTAGGTGACTAACAGCCTGAAGCACGAAAGGGAAATATTTTTCAGTTATCTCTCAGTTCACTTAGAGATCATCACCCTTTTTCCAACTGCCTGTAATGTCACGCCTACTCACGCCTTTTCTGTTATTTTCTCAGACTAAATGTTTCATCTGTGGGATTGGCAATGACTACTTTGACACGACCCCTCATGGTTTTGAAACACACACGCTGCAAGAGCACAACTTAGCCAACTACCTGTGAGTATCCTTGGTCGGCGGAGGTGGCAGGGTTGGGGGGAAGAGCAGTGAGTTAAATGCAGTTTATGTCTGACCGTTCGCGCTCTGCTAATGTCTTTTCCTCCTTGGTCTCTGGAAAGTAAGAGCCATTAGGAAAGAACTCGCAGGAGTCCCCATGAGCCGTATCTTTGCCATATGCCCTGCCTCTCCTGTCTTCCTAGATGTGTGCAGACTGTTTCTCCACCTGGAATTAGATCCCATCCCTTCCCAAGGTCCTATTCTCTTGGGGATTTTTCCTAGCACCTTATAATATTTTTTAATCCTAAACAAAGAAAAAAGGCTATGGCCTCACTTTTCCTTCTCTTCCAGAAAAAATGGAAAAATGTGCCTGTTCACAGTCTCCAGTTTCTCTCTCTCTCTCTCACTCTCCTTAGAACTCACTCTCCCCTAAAGTTGGCCTTCCTCCCCACCTATTCCTATTTGCTCTTGTCAAGGTGGGCCCTGACCTGCACAATGCTGGATTCCAGGGTTAATTTCCAGGTTGGGTTTAAGATGTGTGTGTTTTCACATTGCTGTATCCTAGCACCTGAGGCCTGGCACCCAGTAGGTAAATAATAAATATTGCGTTCGGGCAGAAGGTATTCCGAGTCTGTTGTGTGCCACAAACTGCTGAGGAAACTTACAGAATTTGTAGGGAATATACATCACCTGACAATTTAGATTCTGTAAGTGATCATCTTTTTCAAGAAAAGAAACTGCTGGGCTCAGCTAACTGGCCTGGCGCTTCCCCTCTGTGTCTACCCTTTATTGTTTAGAAAACCCTAATCTTTCTTTAGGATAGAATGGGCCTCACCACTGAGGGAGGTTATTGTCAAAGAAAAGTAACAATGTCTTTGCTAAAATGAGTTTAAGACAGAAACACAGGTTAAAAAAAAATCACTTGGGCATACCTTTCCTCGAACCATGAGTGTTTACTGTTGTTTGCATCTTCATGGAGGTGATCAGGATGAATGTACTTCTAGAAAAGGTGAGCCTGTGGCTCCTCTCAGGCCCGTGGATAGAGAACAGTTGGGACTCTTGAAGGTACTTCCCATGGCACTCTGTACATAATAGTGTATTTTCTCTCTGCCCCTCCACTAGCAAGCTTGAGGGGAGAGAACCAGTCTTATTCATGTTTAAAACTCCCCCCCCCACCCCTGAAAATCGTGCTTTGTGAATTAAATGTGCTAGGAAAGCAATAATGTCCTATATGACAAGATGCTGGTCACGTTTCCTTTCTTAATCTGAGAAAAGGAAGGAAAGTAGTTATTGCTTCACTGTGGGCCACAATCTGAGTCTATAAACCTAAGACTATCCTGGGAGAACGCAAAATCTGGGGCTCAAGCTCTCCTCACCCTCCCAAGGATGCTATTTAGGCTTTCTCTTCCTTTAACCAGCCTCACGGTCGTTATCCTAAAGGGCACAGGTTGATTCCCTTGGATGCTGTCTCTGAGATCGCATAATGTGAGCTGAGAGGCCAGCCCCAGCCTCCCGTGATTCTGTGTTCCAGACATACTCAAACCTTAGACACAAGCCTCCTGGTTAAAGCAAGTGAAACTACACTGGCCTACCTCCGTTGTCTGTAAAAAACAATAAAACTACACTTCTGGAAAAATCAGGGCAACTGAATGAGAGTCAATACTTTTATCAGTACTTTTCTGTGACATATCTTTGAGATGCACATGATTTCAATTCTGCATTCCTATATGAGAATAAACTGGGCAACTAAAAATTACATGGTTAGAGTTTTGGCTACCATTTTATTGTTTATATTAGGATTTTTTTAAAAACAATAAAATGGTAGCTACAAATGCTTCCTCAGAAGTGATCTTAACTCAAGGTTTGGTGATAGTAAAAAGGACCTCTTTTCACAGAAAGGCTCATTTTGAGATTTATGTATATTATTATTAGAAAATCATGGTGTATGTTGTCACGCCACGTTTCCCTAATTCTGAAAGGTACAGTGGTCAACATGATGCTAAACGACATACTTGATCCTCTCTCCAGTTCACTTGAGAAAATGAACTTTAGTCTTCTAAACAAAGTATCTAATACTGTCTTTCCCTCGGTTGTTAAAGCTGTTTTCCTCATTCCAGGTTCTTCCTCATGTATTTGATTAACAAAGATGAGACAGAGCACACGGGACAGGTGAGAACTATCTAATAGAATCTCGCCCCTGTGTGAGGGCTTACCCCTTCCTAAGCCAAACCCAGTAGAGAAATGACCCCATCCGTCTCTTCTGTGCATTTTCCCACTGCTTCCTGCACTGTTATACCATCTCTTTGTGAATTACAAAGTCAGATTTTAAGGCAACTCCCATCTGTTTCAAAAGGCCCCCTAGTTATCCTTCCCAGCAGACACTGGCGTTTGCTAAGCCCTTAGGGTTGCTAGAGGTGGGGAGAATGTTAACAGAGAAAAAGACAATGTGAAGTGGAGTGGGCAGTACAGCACAGAGCAGGCGCCTCGGAGTAAAACGGTGGGGGAGACCAAGCGAGGAAGACAGCGACCTCCTCTGTGGGTGACTCAGGGATGCGAAGGGGTGGTGTGACAGAGTGTGCGTCAGAGGGATTCTGTGACTAAGTATGAACAAGAAACAAAGGCAGAGAACAGGGGAGGAAAAGGTAGGTTACCGAAATTACTGGCTTTGTAGGAAAACGTCATGGCTCAGACACTTAAAGGCAACTGGCGTCCATATCTAGCCTCAGCTCTCCTGGCCCCGGCCTCAGTGGGCACTCAGCGCACTCTCATCATACATTCTTCCTCCTCCCAATTACAAATGATGTGAAATCAACTCACTGCTAAATCTTTTAAGTATTTTTAGTGGCAATCATTGAGTTGGTTTCACTGGGGGTTTTTTGTTTGGGATAGTGGTGGGGAGGTGGTGGTCGGGAGAAGGGAGAAATGACTTCTTGCTCCCAAAATAGCCTGGGGCGGGGGGAGCAGTGGCTGGGAATTAAGCAAGAACGAACGTGCCAGTTGGGCCTCAAACTTATCCACATCGGTATTCCCAAAGGGAGACACAGAGACGGAAAATAAATTGGGTTTCAGCTTACTGTGGTTGGTTCTATTTCAGGAATCTTACGTCTGGAAGATGTACCAAGAAAGGTGCTGGGATTTCTTCCCAGCTGGTGACTGCTTCCGGAAACAATACGAAGATCAGCTTGGATAAATGGGAATGAAAGAAGCCTCCACCATACTCTGGATGGTCAATAAAATCCTTCTCTTACAATTCTGCAACACATTGGAAAAGTGACATTTCCTAAAGGCCTCCCACCCAAGGAAGAGTTCATTACACATTTGTGATATTTTGGAATTGACTTGGCTTTTTGTACCTAATGGACTTACATTGTGGGAGATGACCTGTCAAAACGTTAAAAGGATGGCACAGCATCAAGGAAGCTCTAGTGGAGAGTCTTCACGTTTTTCAGTTCTAACTAGTATGTTGGGATGACATCACGGAGGGAAGGGCTGGAGATGTAGGAAGTTTTAGATGCATAATACCTGGAATTTTAAACACCTGAATGCCATGTGACAGTAGCCCACTAGTGATTCATGGTCTGAGCTACAAAAAAAAAAAAATCATTTTAACTGCAGTCTAATTTTTCCCATGGTACTTGCTAGTGAATGTATCCAGAATCAGCTTGAAAAGCTTTAAGCAGTTAAAGAAATAGAAAAAAAACAAAAAACCACCACTTTGTCAACAATGAAATATCGATTAAGTGCCTTAAAAACCTCTTTAGATATAGCTATGCAAGTTTTTTATGTTTATGTTCAAGATGGACAGTTCCATTAATCAGTTGTGTTGATCTCTTACTTTATGAAACTGCACTTGAAAAGTTATTCATAAGATTTTTTTTTCCAGTAACAGCTTACCAATTGCTGTTATTAGAAGTACTGTACTGAAAAGTCAAACAAAATCTCAACCTTAAGCCAAACTGAGCAACGCTTTATGGTCCCTTGTAAGTAGTGGAGCTGCTCTATTTAGGTGAATCTCCTTAAGTAATGAAGTGCCCACTGCAATAAAGTCATCATACACACCACTCCACGGCTTGGCCTCTTGTAATGAACCACCTTCTGGATGATTCCCAACCACCCTGTGACTGCAGGGAAAGGGACATGGGAGTAACAAATAGCGCACAGCTCCCCACACAAGAAAGAAAGAAAATCTACAGACCAGTGTTTCTTTATTTTGGCCAAATGCATGCCTGGTTGCTTAGCTCTCTTCTCTTCATCAGCAGCACCTGCTATGCTGTAAACACAGAGAGGAAGAAACTGGAAACAAGGGCCGAAACATCTCTTGCCCTTAAGACATCTATTCAGTTACTAAAGCCAGAGAACAAATGTCGCGAGCCTCTTAAATGTCTACTTCCAATGTTGTTGAGCACGGAGGAAGGCATCTGCTGTGCTAAGCGTGATGGCCACATGGGCTTGGGGCCGTGCTTGTAAACCAGCTGTTCTAGGACAGCCTTGGGCCTGCACACCCTTACAAGGCAACCAAAATTGGCTTCAGGCAGTTTTCATTTTCTTTTCCCTCTCTCTTTTCCCCTTCTTGCCTTGTCATTAGGAAATCATGCTGTCCAGCCAGTCTTCGAGCTCTTCCTCGGTAACGTTTCTGGATATACTTGGTTGTCCCAAGGTCACGTTCTTTTCTTCCAACACAGATGGGTTTCCAGGTTCTAAGAAAAATAACGCAATGTTAACTTCACGTTAGTCTTAGAATTGAGGGTTAATGCTTCCCTGGGGTTTGATCCATGCTAGAAATCAACCAAGTTGTTCCTTTGCTCCCGGTCGTTAAGAGAAAACATTCTGTCACTGTGCCTACTCCCTAAGAAGATCCAGTAATACCTAAACACGTTCATAAATGGGGTAGATTTGTTCTTCTATTTATTTGAATGGTGAATCTCACAGTTCATGAGGTTTTTTTTTTTTTCCTTTTTAAAGACCAATAGCTCTGTTTCCTTTTTACTAAGCAGTGATCCTGGAAAGCCATCAGAGGGTCCTAAGGGCAGTGTATGGACGGGGCAGTCACTAGGCCTCTCCCTGTCAGATGGGCCACCATCTCACAGAATGGACATGTGAGGAACTCTCCTCTTTTTTAAACAAAAGTGGAATAGCAAGTGAGAAGCACACAGACTTGGTCCACAGGCCTGTTCAGTCGATTAAAAGGTCTGCTGCTGCACAGCTGAGGCCACAAGGCTCTAAATGCCTTTTATAGCATGAGTTCAATTTGTAGCCCCAGGTTTAAGATTGCAATCAGGCAGGTAGCAGCTTTGGAAGGCCAGTATTATCGAGTGAGAACGATGTCAGAAAGGTCAGCTCAGGGGGAAGCGGAGATGTGAGCACAGAAATAGATGTCAGTGAATGAGGCCAGATCGATGGCAGACACCGGTGAAGATGTGTGGGGATGTGACCGAGGTGAAGCTATTCTCAGAAAAACACCAGAATCAAGAAGATGGGTGGGGAATAAAATGAAAACCGTACCTGCTTCTTCTTGGGCCACCTCCCCACTCTTCTCGGATCCCAGGTCCTGAGCTGTCTGGTCTGATAAGATGTCACCTCCCTCTTTCACAGGCGCATCTAAATTAAGCAGCAGATCCAGCTCTTCTTCCAAATGATCTGCTGCCAACTGCTGCAGGGAAGTGGGGTTCTGAGAACCCTTGGAAGGACCCGATCCTGGGCCGTCTTGACCCAGGTACATGGGGAAGCCAGCGGTGGTGGACTTCATCTCAGAGAGGGACCCCTTTCCTCCAGGCCCCGAGGGCCCCTTTAGCTGCATCCCCAGTCCCTTGCCATCATGATTTCTCTTTGGTTTCACCTGAGGGAGCTCTAAAGGCAGGGCAGTCTGAAAGAGAAGCACAATATCTGAGTTAAAACTGGGGGTCCTGCCCTATTTGCTTAAGCAGGAACTAAAGCGGAGGAAGCCATCAGACTTTGTGGAGCAGGAAATTCAATTCAGGCAGGAAGGTCACGAAGTGTCTCCATCCAGGTTTGCCTCAGCACCCCTTCTAACTAATAGGGGTAAATGTGGGACACCTCCCCGCTATGTCCACCTCAGCCTTGTGCTAACCAGATTCAAGCTGAAATCAAAAGACCCATGGCATTCCCATCACTGGTCTGAGATCAGACAGAACCACAGGTCTATGTGAATACACACTTGCGCCCGGGACGAGGCAGACACCTGTAAAAGGCACGGAGGAGTAACAAGTAAATCAGATCTGCTCATGGTACTAAAATGCCCAAATACAGAGGTGAAGGGACACATTTACTAAGAAGAAAAATAATGTTACTAACGGTCATTCGTGAGTGACAACTGCCAGACACTAAAGAAAACATTCTATCTGATTACATTTGTAAAAACTCCCCAAACAGGCAAAACTAACTCTTGAATATTAGGAGTCAGGATAGTGGTTTTAGGGAAGTACTGCCTTGGGTCAGGTCTGGGTGGGGTGGGGGTGGTTCTGGGTGGTGGCAATATTCTGTTTCTTGATCTAGATAGTGATTTCATGGTTATGAAGATTTACATGTGCACTTTTCTACCTGTTATAACTTAATAGAGTTAGACCGTCCCCCCAGGTGACTGTAATGTAGAAGACTGAGAACCACAGTTCTGGAGGGAAGACTGGGGTGACCAGCTTGGCAGCAGTCGGGTAGGTTCAAAAGGAGGTTCAGCTGCTCTTGGAGCCACTGTCCCCTTACTTGTACATTTAAGCATCCTGGGCAGATCCAGTTTGCTAATAACTCCTCAGGGCTTTTAAGACAGTACAGCCTCACACAGAACACTCACCCAGCACTGTCAGTATGCAGGGTGAGGCTGGGATGTGGGCCCCAGTTCTAACCTTGTAACCACTCAGGTGGTCTGGACTGGCTGGCCAGCATTGTTTTTATTTGTTCACTCCCCAGGTGAGTAAAGTACAAACACAGTTGAGAATAACTGCTCTACATAACGGGGGAGGGATGGTATTTTAATTTCAAAGTTCCTATAATTACTTTATATCTTTCCTCTTAAGGCCTGCCATCCTTCACTTTGGATTTCTCATAGCACTTCCCCCCATTTCTCTCCTCAGTCCTGGGGTCCCCATCACCTTCACCCCAACGAGGTCCTGTTAACCATTCCTCATTGTGTGGGACCAAACTCTAACCATCTCTGGACACCCAGAGGGAAAGTAACACTTGCCCTATCATTAAGACAACCCCAAACATTTCTAAAGAAGCCCCAGGGTGATTCCCCATCAGAGGCAAATGCCAGCCTTTCTACTTCTCAGCCCTGAACTTCCCCCAGCCCTGAATTCTACTTGCCCTAAATTTGACGCAAGTTAAGTGCCATAGAAACAGCACCTGGATGGGTAACCAATTCATGGTGATGTTGAAGCTTGGCATCATACTCATCTAGAACAAAACTGATCATTTTAGTTGCTCGGATTCTATTTAGCACTGCCCAGGGTTTCACTTAAAAAAAAAATCCAGTCAAGTCTCAAAGAAATTTCAAAGTTCCTTCTGGTTTAACTGTTGGGCCCTTCCTCTCTTATCCCATTCAGTGGCTCCTCTTACCTACCTTACACTGGTTGTAACCCCCAAATTTATATTTCTAGCCCTTAATTCTGAACTATAGATCTCTACATTCAATTTACTATCATTTTCACTTTGAAATCTCAGAACAAACTCATACTCTGTCCAAGCCTCACTGATACTAGCCACCACTGGGTCGCACAAGCTGGAACACCCAGAAGAATTCTCTGCCTGCTCCTGCTCCATCACCAGCATTTCACCAAGTCCTATTAATTTTACTTTTGTAGTTCAGTTCTTGGTTAAGTCCAGTTCCCCACCATTGCTGGTCCAGGCTACAGTATTACTCACCTGAACCATGCCAGAGCCACTAATTTGCCTCTCCTCATCCACTCTACTCTTGCATATGCGGACTTCCCCATACACACACCCACCCCAATCCCAGTCTTCTCTCCATTCTGCGGCCAGAATGCTCTTTGTTATTGTTATCATTGTTACTAGAACTGCTATTACAGATCTGACTCGGTTACCCTTCTTTAAATTTCAGCTCAAACGTTCCTATACTTTGGTTCTCAGTTTATCTGTAACTTTTTCAGAAAAGTCATTCCTACATCATACCAAAGTAGATCAGGTTCATTATTACAAACTCTCATAGCACATGGTGCTTATCCTTCACAGGACTTAGTGCAATTTGATAACTTGATTAATACCCATCTTTCCCAACAGATTAAGCTCCATGAGGGCAAGAACCATGTCTGTCTATTCACCACTGTAACCTGAGTGGCACAGAGCCTGGCACATAAACATTTTGGGTACAACACAAGCCAGAGTCTGTACTTTGACATTTCATTCAATTCCATTACATTTTATCCTGTAAAATGTGCCAAATATATCAATAAAACAGGATAAAAACTTTGAAAAGTATTTCATTCTCCCTCAAAACTTTACAAAATTCTGATACAAAACCCTCAGCCTGTTGAAAGGAAAAGCTGATTCTGAGACATCCTGCAGGGAGATATTTTTCAGTTTGCTGCTTCTCCTGCCCTAATTTACACCAGCCTGAAGATGTCATCAGGGTTCTTACCTGAACCAATTCAGCAGCAACATTGAGTCGGAGTGAGAGAGGCAATTCTTGAAGGGCTCGAACCAGTGACTCACAGTCCACATAAAATGCTGAATTCTATAGAAAACAGAGAAATTGATCAATCAAGATGATTACATATGACCTCTCAGAAATAAAAGGGCACAGGACGATAGCAGTTAACAGTAAATAAATCATCCACTACTCTTAGCTGGGAGTAATCTGATCATATATCACACCTGATATGGTTCTAATTTCTATCATCTCTGCATGAAGATAAGCAAAACCAAAACCACCTTCTTGAACCACAGCTCAGGTGGTCAGAGTAGCAGCAGGGTAGCAATCACTCGAATCGAGACTGTATGGTATGGGAATTCCCCAGTGTTCCAATAGTTAGGACTCTGTGCTTCCACTGGGCGGGGGACAGTATGGGTTCGATCCCGGGTCAGGGAACGAAGATCCTACAGGCTGTGCTGCATGGCCAAAGGGAAAAAAAAAAGACTGCATGGTAACCTGGAAACTGTGGACGTTCTTGGAATTACAGAGAAAATTCAAAGCATTTAATGAAACGTAACTGGACACCTCCATATTCAGATGGCTGGCCTTTGGGAGAGCAGTGGAGAGCTATCTCAACAGTGACTTGGGGCTGACAGGCACAGCCAGAAGAGTCCATATGCGTACACTTCTCTTCCAATCAGAAATCAGGGGATGGAAACTACCCTCCAACTGGCAGCTCTGTGTGTGAGACCAACACTAAAACCCCCTGGGACTCCATTCCCATTCACAGGCACAAAGACCCTTCCAGGCAATGCCTTTACAGATTGACTGTATTTGAGAAGGCATTCCAGATTATCTCATGACCCCTAACAGCTGCTTCTAGGTACACTGGCCATCCAAGAGAAAGGAAAAACTAAAAGATGGGTGAAATCACCACATTAGAGTCAGATACCACCAACCACCTCATCCACCAAGGACTGTCAGAGGTCTAGGTAGAACTGTGCCTTCTGCTGTGATCACGGACTTCCAGTTAGAGAAGAAAACCCAGGGGTCATGGACTCTCAAATCCACTCTAAGGATGACTTGGGTAGATGGGTTTATGATGACTGGAGGTAGGGAGTCATTCCTGGTGTTCTCAAGAAGAGCCCCAGCACTAAATCCAGACCCACTCAAACTCCTGAGCCTCACAACAGAAGTACACAGGGATCGAAAAATGCAATATGGCTTTTCAGCTGCCCTTTTGAAAGTTTCAGGAGATGGCTAGCTCTTAGAGAAGCAATGCCGGCAGCAGCAGATGTGGCCCCTTGCCCTGGAAAAAAAAAAAAACAAACCACCTTACATCTAAAAATAGAGTATTTAGGATGGAGGAAAACAAAGCTCTGGCAGGAGAGCAAGAAATTCAGTGCACACACATGCCCTGCCTCAGTCCTGCACTCAGCACACACAGGGCTTCATTAGAGCCAGCACGGCCAGCCTTTGTTTTGAAGTTTGAAGAAAATCTCTCAGACCACTAGAAAAATGTGATCCCGAATGTGTAAAACATGGGTAAATCGCCTCATTACAAAACGGAAATCTCACCCTTCCCACTGCTGAGGTGTCTGCAAAGACACCACGTATAGACCCCCTGCTCCCTCCACCATGCCTGCCAACTACTCAGAGCTGCTAACCACTCTCAGGCCTCCAGAGGAGGGCCGCTGAGTGCAGTCCAGCTACAAGTGCTCAAAACTCCAGTTACAGTCTCTAATCAGACCATTACACCTTCCTCGGTAGCTACAGAACTCATTGTCCACATGTGGGGACTCAAGGCCACTTTACAGCGGAAGTGCCCAAATCAAGCAATACTTAGGAGTAAGCTGGGGTGCCTTCCATGTGCAGAGTCCCATCTAGAACTGCACTCTTGGGGGGAAGTGAGGGAGGGCATATACGCCATTAGGAGCCACGTGTTCAGGAACCACCACATGTCACCCAGTGCTTGCTGGTGCTTGAGGAAGCTCTATGGAATAAACAAATCACTAGTCAACAGAACTGAAAAGAAAAAAAAAAAGCCTCAGATGATTTTTAAAAAATAATGGGCCTAATTTTTCACCCTATGAAGTTCTCCTCCCACCTCACATTCCTTCCTCCCATGTTTTCACACTGCCCAAAGAACAGGTCTGAAAACCTCACTCAGGGATCGAAGGGACCAACTCCCCTGAAGAAATGGGGCCAACACGGCTGAAGCAGGGACCCTGACTGCCAGGCCGCATCCCCTTCACCCTGCACGTGAGCCACAGACTTGTGAAGGCCAGTCACAGCCACGGTGCTGGGCGCTCTCCTGCCAGGGGCTTCACCAGGACCCTCTGTCAGCTCTACTTCCTCATGTCACCAGCTGCACTGAGGACAGGGAAGCACATGAGGAACAGACAGACAGACAGATAGGTAGGTAAGTAGGTAGACAGACAGATATCGGATAGACAGACAGGTAGGTAGGCAGATAGATGGATAGACAAACAGACAGAGAGGTAGGTAGATAGACAGATAGGTAGAAGATAGATATATAGACAGATTCTCCTCTTCTTTTTCTCTCTCAAGTAAGCAAAAATAAAGAGAACCAAATGAGGAGTGAAGTGGGACACAAAGCAGTTCTGATGGTGAAGTGATGAATTCAGTTTGGGGCGTGTCCTACTAATACTTCAGCTCAACACACTCATGGTCAAGACTGCCTTGTTTTGCTCCAGCAGCTGTCTCTGCTCACCTCGTCATCGTGCAGGGGAGCTCAGAGCCCCTGCAAATCTTTCTTGTCCTTTTGTCTCCTCTCTGGCCTGTGACATATTCTCCCTTGTCCTCCACACAGTCTCATCCGTCAGGGAACTGTCTTCCCTGCCACAGCTCCACGCTGTCAGCCCACATCCCCTCCCGTTACCCAACACAATATCCTGCCACTGCTTTTCCTCCTCCAACCTCTGACCTCTTCAGTCCCTCCTTCCCAAAACTGTGGAGGTCCAATCTAGCCATTTCCATTTTCTTGCTAAACAATACTCTTGTGAACAAGTAACAGTAGGAATAAAGGCTAATTCTGAGTGTTTCCTATGTGTCAGGAACTGCACAGAAGAACTTTTATTTATAACCCAATCTAACCCTCATGACAACTCTGAGTTATACTTAATGATTAGTTCCATTTTACAGATGAGAGCTAGGAATTACACTCAGGATTGTGTCTCTGAAGGCTATGCTCTGACCCACATGCTAAACTGCGCCCAGATGAAAAAGAAAACCAAACTGCTGGTACTAAGTGGCCTAGACCTACCCTGGAAGGCTCCTCTTCTGAGAATACCACAGTCCAGCTATGCCCCCAACTCTGAGCACAGCCTGGTCTTTCAGATCTCATCATTCTCCTGTTGTTCCCCAAAGAGGACCTACCAGAACCATACTCTTCCACCAAGGCCCATTCAAACGATCTTCATCCCATGCTGCTACTCTCAATCACTGCCAGTCCAAAGCAGATTTCTCCCACCAAGGCAATGGCACCCCACTCCAGTACTCTTGCCTGGAAAATCCCATGGATGGAGGAGCTTGATAGGCTGCAGTCCATGGGGTCGCTAAGAGTAGGACACGACTGAGCGACTTCACTTTCACTTTTCACTTTCATACATTGGAGAAGGAAATGGCAACCCACCCCAGTGATCTTGCCTGGAGAATCCCAGGGATGGGGGAGCCTGGTGGGCTGCCGTCTATGGGATCATACAGAATTGGACATGACTGAAGCGACTTAGCAGCAGTAGCATTATCTTATGTTGCATTCTTTTTCACTTATCATTTAAATATTTATTGATCATCTACCACATGTCATCTACCACTATGCTAAGGCAAGGGGTCTAGGGTGGTGAACAAGCATGAGCTCTGTCTCATTCATCTTTGAATAAAGGGCATCTAATAGAATATATAATAAAGAACAAGTGCTCAGTATTTTGATGAATGAAGAACCTTAGAATCATCTGAAAATCTTAACTAAATGTTCTCTTTTAGCCAACATGGTTCTAAGGAGTTGAAATGTGAGCCATTTGGCTTTCACTAAATGCTTCCATTAATCTCTTTTTAACTTGTCGTACAACTCTAAACCATACTCAGTTCAGTTCAGTTGCTCAGTTGTGTCCGACTCTTTGCGACCCCATGAACTGCAGCACGCCAAGCCTCCCCGTCCATCACCAACTCCCGAACCCATGTCCATTGAGTCGGTGATGCCATCCAACCATCTCATCCTCTGTTGTCCCCTTCTCCTCCCACCTTCAATCTTTCCCAGCATCAGGGTCTTTTCAAGTGAGTCAGCTCTTCGCATCAGGTGGCCAAAGTTTTGGGAGTTTCAGCTTCAACATCAGTCCTTCCAATGAACACCCAGGACTTATCTCCTTTAGGATGGACTGGTTGGATCTCCTTGCAGTCCAAGGGACTCTCAAGAGTCTTCTCCAACACCACAGTTCAAAAGCATCAATTCTTCGGCACTCAGCTTTCTTTATAGTACAACTCTCACATCCGTCCTGGAAAAACCATAGCCTTGACTAGACGGACCTTTGTTGGCAAAGTAATGTCTCTGCTCAGGTACATCCCCAACAGGCTCAAGATAAATATTTTTAATTTCCAACTTTTTCTATGTTGTAATACATACTCTTTGTAAAGTGATAGGCAGTTATTTTACAAGTCACTTCCCTCCCCTCTGTCTTTCTGAAAAGTCAATGTCCATCCCAAACAACTGAACATAACACCAGTCCACCTGAGAGTGCAAGTCGCCTGTTGTGTGTGTGCTGAGCTGACAGCAGAATGGGGAGGAAGGGATCACACCGTACCCATCAGGTCTGCGGCTCCGTCTCCTGTCTGAAGCTGTGGGTGGGCTGTCTGATCACTGTATCCAACAGTATGCTCCAGCCCTGGGGTTGGGGAGCATATGCCAAACCACCACTCATTCATTCTCTGTGCATTTTTACAGGGTGAGAATACCTGTCATCTCTCATATGAAAAGAATCAGTGAACTCCTGCTTGGATAATCATCAAAACTCCTTAGGGAAGAAAATAAGGCAGGAATACAAAGAAAATAAAGTGTGTGGGTTTTATGGATTCATTGAAAGACTGTGATACTTGTACTTATTTTATAGTTTTCTGCTCCTAATTATAGATAAAAGAGTTATTTAAAACTACGAAGTTAAGGATTCTCTTACATAATATCAAAAACAGTGTGGGGAAAAAAAAAACTGAATTCTCAACTAATTCTAAGAGGAATTTTCACAGAAAGGGAAAAAGTGGAAGGCCAAACAGCAAGGTAATCCACTCCAAATCATAACCATAACCTTCGACACTGTAACTCAGTCTATATGAACTAGAGTCACAGAGGAACTGTATGAGGAGTTCACACAGTGGCCTGGTAGGAAGGTCAACTCCAGCTCCAAGAACGTGTAAAATTTAAGCTCCCTGAAAACTTTCTGAGCAATTTAGGTAACTGAGACTGAAATGTACACAAAGTACTAGACTCTTCTCTATGTGAAGACTCCGTCTAAACAACAGTGCGAAAGATGCTGGTCTTTATCCTTGAGAAGAGCCAGCCTACATTCAATACAAAGCTTCGCCTTACCTGTTTGGGGCATGAAGCTTCTCCATCCCACTCTTTCTCCTCAGCAAACCGGAACTGTGAGAAGGAGTCCCCTGGGAGCAGAAAAAACACACACAACTTTATATCAAAGCCAAAGGCGAACACTGAGTTTTCTAAATTTCCCTTTGGAAGGAAAAGTGCTGTTTCTGAAGAGCTGACCACCCCAAACTTGGTGATACCATTCAATAGAAGGTCCCGGTCCTCATCTTTCCACAGCAACCTGTGCGTAGGGGGCACTTGAAAATATTGTTGACAGCTGTATTCATTGTTTTATTCAACTCTCAATAAGCCACCATCCTACACACTTGAGAAACAGCTAAACAGTCCAGGCCTGCAGACATGGCCATCTACCCATTTTAAGCATATTTTCATCTCTCTATAATGTATGCAAGGAACTGATATAATTTTGGGGGTAGGCAAGTAGAAAAGGAAGGAGAAAACCAGAACTGAAGGAAAGCAATTCTCCACTGACCCATAATATGACTAAAAATATCTCTTTGAAGTGAGGTTACCAACCTCAACCATCACTCCAAAAATCACCTGGTAAGAATGTCAGATGCAAAATAAAACCCAAAGGATGTGCCTTAGATTAGTCAATGTGAATCATGACGCATGGCTGGAATGAGCATGAGCTCCCGGAATAAAGGAAAATGAATCAAGATAAACAAGCTTGACAGATTATTCTGCACAAGGAGCCTGACACAAGGCTTATTTTGTAAACGTGTATTTGCCTGATTATTTGCATTAGGGATAGCCAATTTATAAGCAAAGAATTATTTCTCTACCTAGCTTTCAGGATCCTCCAAAATGTGGTCCTACCTCATTAATGCACATTTACTTTCTATTTCTTCAGACTTTCTGCTCCAGAGTCAGCCTCTTTTCACATTTTGAACACACTTCATTTTCTATCCTATTCTCATTTTGCTTTTAATCCTTCTCCCTTGTCTGAAGACCCACACACTTCTACCCATTCATATCCTATTTATATTTCAAGATTCAGGTACAGGCCCACTTCCTCCTCCTATAGATATCTCTCAGGTTACTTAACCATAGAATCCATTTTTTACTTCTAACTTAAAAGAGGGGGAAAAGAAGGGAAGAATTCCAAATTAAAGAGACAAAGATAAAATTCCGAATTAAAGAGACAAAGATAAAACTTCTAGCATCTAACACTTGACAAGATCAAGTTCAAGGTAAAACAGACCAAGAACATCAGTCTTTATCATGAGGAAGGATAAAATCACAATCATTAGTCATTAGCAAATCAATGTGATCTCCCCAAAGTATGATATAAAGGATCTGAATTGATAAGGTCTTGTCTGTGCATGTGGATATATAAGTGCGTGTATACACATATGTATTGTGATTATATGTGGATACTTCATAAATATTTGCACAATATTGGTATTTTTAAAGGACTATAGAAAAGTTACCAAAAAAAAAAAAAAAACCAACCTTAAAAAATACCCTAAAATGTAGCAGTCATACAAACCATATTTGCCAGTGAATATCATTTGTAGCACATATAGGCAAACAGCCTGTCTCTCACATACAAAGAACTTCTGCAAATTAACCAGAACAAAACCACCTAGTAGGTAAACAGGAAAGAGGGTGAGAATAAGAAATGCAAGTGGCTAATATGTATATATGAAATGAGTCATGAATAAGTAAAAAATCAATCTGGTAGATTTTTTAAACTTGGTCAAACAGCTGAATATTTTATGAAATAGTGTTACTTTTGACATTCGTGAAATTCTATATTAAAAATGATCCTATGACTGCATGGATCCTATACAATGTAATCAGTACTAGATATCATCAGTCATCAGTTCAGTCGCTCAGTCGTGTCTGACTCTTTGCAGCTCCATGAACTGCAGCACGCCAGGCTTCCCTGCCCATCACCAAGTCCTGGAGCTTGCTCAAACTCATGTCCATGAAGTCGGTGATGCCATCCAACCATCTCATCCACTGTCATCCTAGATAACAGTAATGCAAACAAGGCATGCTCTATGTATTTTTAATATCTAAATATTCAACTTCAAATACAGGTAAGTTTCCAACAGTGGCAAATAGCTTGTTTGAAATCAATGCTCTTACAGACAACAACTAGGAACATTCCCCCACCACCATCCCAAAAAATCTACCTGAAGACATTAGAGAGTTACTAAGGCAGTGAGGATGTGAGGGACAAAGTTCCCAGATTGAAGAAAAGCACAAAAAGGTGAGTCTAACATTTAGAACTGCTTTTCCCTTTGAGGTTAGTTTCCAAAGTGATACTGAGAGACTGAAAAATTAAGCATCAAGTAACAACTAGGAGGTTGTAAAACTACTGAGAATTTCCACTAGTTTTATGGCACTGGGTGGACAAAAACGGGAGTTCAGGGCCCACGGGTGAGAAGAGTCCTGGAAAATCAAAAGTTTTAGATGAAACCCTTGACGACAACATCTTAGAAGTAGGGATGAAGGAGAAGAGGCCAGCCTCACAAAGTCTGAGGCAAAGGAGTGAATCAACTCAATCTGTGATTCTGACTAAAAGAAGCAAAAGTAAGTCCTTTTTGGAGAAAAATGACATTATCAATAGCCCAGAATTATCTCTGCTATATATTATATACAGTATCAAAAATTCATTAAAAACTATCAGGTATATCAGGAGATGAGACCAAGATAACAGAAAACTAGAGAGAGGAGTAAACCAACCAACCAACCAACCAACTCCAATCAATGGGCAGAAGACCTACAAAGACATTTCTCCAAAGAAGACATATCAAGACAGACAAAAAGCACATGAAAAGATGCTCAACCCTGCTAATTATCTAGTTCAGTTCAGTTACTCAGTCGGGTCTGACTCGGCAACCCCATGGACTACAGCATGCCAGGCTTCCCTATCTATCACCAGCTCCTGGAGCTTGATCAAAATGACGTCCATTTCAGTAGTGATGCCATCCAACCATCTCATTCTCTGTTGTCCCCTTCTCCTCCTGCCTTTAATCCTTCCCAGCATCACAGTCTTTTCCAGTGAGTCAGTTCTTTGCATCAGGTGGCCAGAGTATTAGAGGTTCAGCTTCAGCATCAGTCTTTCCAATGAATATTCAAGACTGATCTTCAGGATGGACTGGTTGGATTTCCTTGCAGTCCAAGGGACTCTCAAGAGTCTTCTCCAACACCACAGTTCAAAAGTTTCAATTCTTCGGGGTTCAACTTTCTTTATAGTCCAACTCTCATATCCATACATGACTACTGGGAAAACCATAGCTTTGAGTAGATGGACAAAGGTCAGCAAAGTAATGCCTCTGCTTTTTAACACGCTGTCTAGGTTTGTCATAGCTTTTCTTCCAAGGAGCAAGCGTCGTTTAATTTCATGGCTGCAGTCACCATCTGCAGTGATTTTGGAGCCCCCCAAAATAAAGTCTGACACTGTTTCCATTGTGTCCCCATTTATTTGCCATGAATTGATGGGACCAGATGCCATGATCTTCNGCTTTTCTTCCAAGGAGCAAGCGTCGTTTAATTTCATGGCTGCAGTCACCATCTGCAGTGATTTTGGAGCCCCCCAAAATAAAGTCTGACACTGTTTCCATTGTGTCCCCATTTATTTGCCATGAATTGATGGGACCAGATGCCATGATCTTCGTTTTCTGAATGTTGAGTTTTAAGCCAGCTTTTTTCACTCTCTTTCACTTTCATTGAAAGGCTCTTCAGTTCTTCACTTTCTGCCATAAAGGTGGTGTCATCTGCATATCTGAGGTCACTGATATTTCTCCTGGCAATCTTGATTCCAGCTTGGGCTTCATCCAGCCTGGCATTTCACATGATGTACTCTGCACAGAAGTTAAATAAGCAAGGTGACAATATACAGCCTTGACATACTCCTTTCTCAATTTTGAAACTGTTTGTTGTTTCATGTCTGATTCTAACTGCTGCTTCTTGACCTACATAAAGATTTCTCAGGAGGCAGGTAAGGTGGTCTGGTATTCCCACCTCTTGAAGAATTTTCCAGAGTCTGTTGTGATCCACATAGTCAAAGGCTTTGGCGTAGTCAATAAAACAGAAGTAGATGTTTTTCTGGAACACTCTTGCTTTTTCTAGAATCCAAAGAATGTTGGCAATTTGATCTCTGGTTCCTCTGCTTTTTCTAAATCCAGCTTAAACAGTTCTCAGTTCACTTCCTGTTGAAGCCTGGCTTGGAGAACTTTGAGCTTAAAACTTTTTGAAAGTCATTAAAAAAAAAATCTAGTTATCAGACACAAATCTTGTAATTTTTGCAATGTAAAAATTTCAAAAATAGAAAAAACTATAAAAAGCACAATGACCTTCATAAAGTCATTTTTTTCTGTTCCATTATGGTTTATTACAGGATAATGAATATATTAATAGTTCCCTGTGCTATAGAGTAGGATCTTGTTGTTGTCTCAGTTCAGTTCAGTCCCTCAGTCGTGTCCGACTCTTTGCGAACCCATGAATTGCAGCACGCCTGGCCTCCCTGTCCATCACCAACTCCGGGAGTTCACTCAAACTCACGTCCATCGAGTCAGTGATGCCATCCAGCCATCTCATCCTCGGTTGTCCCCTTCTCCTCCTGCCCCCAATCCCTCCCAGCATCAGAGTCTTTTTCAATGAGTCAACTCTTCGCATGAAGTGGCCAAAGTACTGGAGTTTCAGCTTTAGCATCAGTCCTTCCAAAAAACACCCAGGGCTGATCTCCTTTAGAATGGCCTGGTTGGATCTCCTTGCAGTCCAAGGGACCCTCAGGAGTCTTCTCCAACACCACAGTTGAAAAGCATCAATTCTTCAGCGCTCAGCCTTGTTCAAAGTCCAACTCTTGCATCCATACATGACCACTGGAAAAACCATCNTAGAATGGCCTGGTTGGATCTCCTTGCAGTCCAAGGGACCCTCAGGAGTCTTCTCCAACACCACAGTTGAAAAGCATCAATTCTTCAGCGCTCAGCCTTGTTCAAAGTCCAACTCTTGCATCCATACATGACCACTGGAAAAACCATCAGTCAGTTCAGTTCAGTCACTCAGTCGTGTCCAACTCTTTGTGACCCCATGAATCGCAGCCCGCCAGGCCTCCCTGTCCATCACCAACTCCTGGATTTCACTCAGACTTGCATCCATTGAGTCAGTGATGCCATCCAGCCATCTCATCCTCGGTTGTCCCCTTCTCCTCCTGCCCCTAATCCCTCCCAGCATCAAAGTCTTTTCCAATGAGTCAACTCTTCGCATGAGGTGGCCAAAGTACTGGAGTTTCAGCTTCGGCATCATTCCTTCCAAAGAAATCCCAGGGTTGATCTTCAGAATGGATTGGTTGGATCTCCTTGCAGTCCAAGAGTCTTCTCCAACTCCACAGTTCAAAAGCATCAGTTCTTCGGTGTTCAGCCATCTTCACAGTCCAACTCTCACATCCACACATGACTACTT
>SJYV01019824.1:344789-361401 GCA_006410875.1 Neotragus pygmaeus
CTCAAGAGTCTTCTCCAACACCACAGTTCAAAAGCATCAATTCTTCAGCGCTCAGCCTTCTTCACAGTCCAACTCTCACATCCATACATGACTACTGGAAAAACCATAGCCTTGACTAGACGGACCTTAGTCGGCAAAGTAATGTCTCTGCTTTTGAATATGCTATCTAGGTTGGTCATAACTTTTCTTCCAAGGAGTAAGCGTCTTTTAATTTCATGGCTGCAATCACAATCTACAGTGATTTTGGAGCCCCCCAAAATAAAGTCTGACACTGTTTCCACTGTTTCCCCATCTATTTCCCATGGAGTGATGGTACCGGATGCCATGATCTTCATTTTCTGAATGTTGAGCTTTAAGCCAACTTTTTCACTCTCCTCTTTCCCTTTCATCAAGAGGCTTTTTAGTTCCTCTTCACTTTCTGCCATAAGCATGGTGTCATCTGCATATCTGAGGTTATTGATATTTCTCCCAGCTGTCTTAATTCCAGTTTGTGCTTCTTGTATATAATAGTTTGTATCTGCTAATCCCAAACTATTAATTTATCCCTTCCCAAACCCCTTTCCCCTGTTGTAGCTGTAAGTTTGATTTCTATGTCTATGACTCTGCTTCTGTTTCGTAAATAAGTTCATTTGTATTGTGTTTTAGATTCTACATATAAGTGATATCGTATTATAATTGTCTCTCTGACCAAGAAGTCATTTTTGATTGATACCAAATACTCACATAAAAAAATACAAAGAAAAGAAAGTGAGAAAAATAAGATATTTAAGCACTTTTTGTTTATAGTAATCAAACTTCAAAACAACACAATTGTAAAATCCTAATGAAGCACAGAGAGGCTAATCTTAAAAAAATAAGCTGGTTAAATGACTACTAAAGAATGTCTTACATGGAACCATAAAAGACCCCAAATTACCAAAGCAATCCTGATGGAAGTAAAGCAGGAGGCACAGTGCTCTTAGACTTCAGACAATACTGAAATACAAAGTTACAGTAATCAAAACAGTAAGGTATTGGTATTATACAAAAACAGACATATGGATCAATGGAATGAAACTGAGTGCCAAGAAATAAACCCACATACCTACAGTCAATCAGTCTTCAACAAGAATGCCAACCTCTCTAATTCTCTCCCTAAAGATGAAAGTGTGTCCAGATTTGTCAAAATTACAACTCCTAGAATCAAGAGTACTTCTAGAAAACATATTACCAAAACTCTTCTTTATATTGAGACATACAAAACAATGCTAGTATTAGTAAATGTGTTATTCCTATATCTTATACATCAGACATTTGGATTCCTTTAAATAAGGAAGCATGATGTATTCACGAAACATTCAATTCTGCTCTGCTTTACTCTCTGGTTGAAAGAGATCCTGTCTCTCACACTAACAGTATGAATCAGAATGAAGAAGTACAGAATGGAACCCAGTGAAGAACAGGGAAAGCCAACTGTCGCTGACATGGAATCAACAGGGTGAAATGTGTCTCAGGAGTCATAAGCATTCCAAGTTTTAGAAACTCACCAGCTGAGTGTTCAGAAAGTAATTATAGAAGAGCATAATAAACAGAACCAGAAGCATGAAACGAGTATAGCACTTTCTTCCTTTTCTTTCTTCAAAAACTAATTTCATGATGTATAAGAGGTTGTGGAACTGCCTTGCTGTTTACTTACACCATATTCTCAAACAAGATGGAGACAAGCTAGTGTTTATTACATAAGGTGCTTGAATAACAGCAACAAAATTCCATAATACTCTACTTTCCAGCTAGTGTTTATTATATAGGCTGCTTGAACAACAGTAACAAAATCCCATAATATTCTACTTTGTAGATAACAATAGCAAAATAGAAGGCCTGCTAAATCCAATCATTATTTGTTATAAAGTAATTTATTCACTAGAATCCGCTGGAAATGGGGGAAGGGGGAAAAGAGGGATTTAAACAAAACTGATGCACCCTGAGAGTTCACATTTTTCCTGTGTTACAAAAGTCCCATTCTATTGCAACAAAGCTGAGGTTGGTGTAATGCAATAAAAGCTGAGATACAGGTGATACAGAAACAATTCTGTGTCTCTTGAAGTTCAACAACATCGCTCTACTGCCACATTTCTGGAGCCAAAATTAATGACAGATTTTTTTTTCTAATCAATTAATTGCAAAAAAGCANCTGAGGTTGGTGTAATGCAATAAAAGCTGAGATACAGGTGATACAGAAACAATTCTGTGTCTCTTGAAGTTCAACAACATCGCTCTACTGCCACATTTCTGGAGCCAAAATTAATGACAGATTTTTTTTTCTAATCAATTAATTGCAAAAAAGCAGCAAAAAAAAAAAAAGGTAGAAAGTTAGGTATATGTGATCTTAGGTATCAGAAAGAATATTTCAAGCAGTGCACAACACACATGAAAAGATATTCAACATCACTAATTATTAGAGAAATGCAAATCAAAACTACAATGAGATATCACCTCGAATCAATCAGAGTGGCCAGCGTGAAGAAATGCACAGCCTTTCAGCCTGTGGGACACTGTCAAGTCAGCATCACTGAAGTCTCTCCCTGGTCCACTGCCACCATGTCTAAGTCAGTGTCTCTCAAAGAGCCTGAACAGCCACGGAAGCTCTTCCTTGGAGGACTGGGCCTTGAAGCAGCTGATGAGAGCCCGAGGAGCCATTTTGAGCAATGGGGAACGCTCACAGGTTGTATGGTATTGAGGGATCCAAACACCATGTGTTCAGAGGCTTCGAGTTTGTCCCATGTGCCAGTATGGAGGGGGTGGATGTGGCCAAGAAGGCAAGGCCACGCAAGGTGGACAGCAGAGCTGCGGAACCGAAGAGGGCCGTCTCAAGAGAAGATACTCGAAGACCTGCTGCTCACGTAACTGTGAAAAAGACTTTTGCTGGTGGCATTAAAGAAGACACTGAAGAACATAACACAAGAGATTATTTTGAATAATATGGGAAAATTCAAGTGATTGAAATCATGACTAAGTGGCAAAAAGAGAGGCTCTGCTTTTGTGGTTTGATGCCCATGATTCCATAGACAAGACTGTCATTCAGAGATACCACACTGTAAATGGCTACAACTGTGAAACAAGGAAAACCTGTCTAGGTGAGAGATGGCCAGTGCTTCACCCAGCCTAGGAGGTCTACATGGTTTGGAGACTTTGGTGGTGGTTGTGAAGGTGGTCTTGGTGGGAATGACAGCTTTGGTCGTGGAGGAAACGTCAGTGGTCGAGCTGGCTTTGGTGGCAGCTGGCCGTGGGGATGGCTACAACTGATTTGGTACTGATGGAAGCAATTCTGGAGGTGGCAGAAGCTACAGTGATTCTGGCAATTACAGTCAATCTTCAAATTTTGGACATAAAAGGAGAAAACTGTAAGCAGAAGTTCTGGCCCTTACAGTGGTGGAGGCCAACACTTTGCCAAACCAACGAAACCAAGGTGGCTATGGTGGTTCCAGCAGCAGTAGCTATGGCAGCAGCAGAACGCTTTCATCACTGCCAGGAAACAAAGCTTAGCAGGAGAGGAGAGGGAACGAAGTGACAGGGAAGCTACAGATTTGTGAACTCAGCCAAGCACAGTGGTGGCAGGGCCTTGCTGCTAAAGAAGACATGTTTTAGACAATACTCATGGGTATGGGCAAAAAACTTGAGGACTGTACTTGTGATTAATTGCATAACAGATTATTTTAGTTTCTGTTCTATGGAAAGTGTAAAGCATTCCAACAAAGAGTTTTAATGTAGATTTTCTTTTTGCACCAATGCTGTTGTTATATATATAACAGTCTGATCACACACTGAATTATTATGTCTTAAAAAAATTATAAATATTAAATTCTGGAAAAGGGGTGGAGAAAAGGGAAGCTTCCTACACTGTTGGTGGGAATGTAAGTTGGTATAGCACTCTGGAAAACAGTATGGAGGTTCCTTAAAAAACTAAAATTACCTCCTAGAGTAATGGAAATAAAAACAAAAGTAAACAAGTGGGACCTGATTAAACTTAAAAGCTTTTGCACAGCAAAGGATACTATAAGCAAAGTGAAAAGACAACCCTCAGAATGGGAGAAAATGATAGCAAATGAAAGAAGTGACAAAGGATTAATTTCCAAAATATATAAGCAGCTCATACAATTCAATGCCAGAAAAACAAACAACACACTCAGAAAAAGACCTAAATAGACATTTCTCCAAAGAAGACATACAGATGGCTAACAAACACTTGAATAGATGCTCAACATTGCTCATTATTAGAGAAATGTGAATCAAAACTACAACAAGATATCACCTCAAACTGGTCAGAATGGCCATCATCAAAATGTCTACAAAAAATGCTGGAGAGGGTGTGGAGAAAAGGGACCACTCTTGGACTGTTGATGGTAATGTAAATTGATACAGCCACTATGGAAGACGGTATGCAGATTCCTTAAAAAAACTAGGAATAAAACCACCATATGACACAGCAATCCCACTCCTAGGCATATATCCTGAGGAAACCAAAATTGAAAAAGACACATTGTTCATTGCAGCACTACTAACAATAGCTAGAACATGGAAGCAGCCTAGATGTCCATCAACAGATGAATAGATAAAGAAGCTGTGGTACATATACACATGGAATATTACTCAGTCATAAAAAGGAATGCCTTTGAGTCCGTTCTAATGAAGTGGATAAACCTAGAACCTATTATACAGAGTGAAGTAAGTCAGAAAGAAAAAGATAAATATCATATTCTAATGCACATATATGGAATCTAAAAAAATGGTACTTGAGAATTTACTTACAGAGCAGCGATGGAGAAACAGACAGAGAACAGACTTGTGGCCATGGGGAAAGAGGGGAGAGGGTGAGATATATGGAAAGGGTAACATGGAAACTTACATTGTTATATGCAAAATAGATAGCCAACAGGAATTTGCTATATGGCTTAGAAACTCAAACAGGGGCTCTATATCAACCTGGAGGGATGAGATGGGGAGGGAGATGGGAGGGAGGTTCAAAAGGGAGGGGATATATGTATACCTATGGCTGATTCAGAGGCTTGACAGAAAACAACAAAATTCTGTAAAGCAATTATCCTTCAATAAAAAAATAAATTAAAAAAAAAGAAACTAAAAGTAGATCTACCATATGAACCAGCAATCCCACTCCAGGAAATACATCTGGAGAAAAGTCTAATTCAAAAAGATACATAAACCTCAGTGTTCACAGCAGCACTGTTTTCAACAGCCAAGACATGGAAGCAATCTAAATATCCACTGACAGATGAATGGATTGAGAAGATATGGTGTATGCATGTATTATATATTACTGAGCCATAAAAAGAATGAAATAATGCCATTTGCAGCAACATGGATGGACCTAGAGATTATCATACTGAGTGAAGTATACTAAGTGAAGAGAAAGACAAATACCATATCATATCACTGTGGGCTCTTTAAAAAGATAATACAAAGAAACTTATTTACAGAACAGACTCAGACAGAGAACAGACTCGTGGTTATCAAAGAGGAAAGGGCTAGGGGAGCATAAATTAGGAGCTTGGGGTCAGCAGATACAAACTACTACATGCAAAATTAACAACAAATTCCTACTCTATAGCACCAAGAACTATACTCAACATTGTGTAATAAGCCATAAGGGAAAAGAATCCGGGGCAAACGGCAGTGCACAATGCTTCAGTTTGGAGGATGCCATCAATGAAACTCATGGTCAAACAAGTCTCCACATCTAGCAGTTAATGAGATAAATCCTCATCTAGTCTATTACCTAGTTTTTATCCAGTTACTCTTAGAAAGTACAATTGTGCGGAGTACCATTACCCTCAATGGTATTCTATACTGGCAGAACTAACCAAATGATATTGTGCTCCTCCACCTACCTCAGCCAAGCTAACATCTGTTGAGTATCACAAATGTGTAGGATGTGGTACACTGACTATAGGAACAATCTAACAGCAGACAGTGGTGAGAAATGAGAATGCCTCTATATGGTCAAAATTAAATCTGGCCACTAAAAACTTTCATAATCAAGTCTTAATTTTATTTGAAATTGTAGATTTTTTTTCAGGCATTTCAGTACATCCATTCTGTAACAGTGATTTTTAGCTTTAGCTGCAGCTGAATATGATTCAACACTTGACATTTTGGCCAGAATGCATATTTAATGTGTATACAATAGTCAATTAGTGACATTTTATAAGGTTATTTTTTTTTAAAAAATACAGTAGTTTATATAATGTATGTACATCATGGTGACTACAGTTACCTCTGTACTGCATAACTGAAACTTGCTAAGAGAGTAGATCTAAAAGTTCTCATCACAAGAAAAATAAAACTGTAACTATGTACGGTGATGGGTGTTAACTAGACTTATTGTGGTGATCACTTTGCAGTATATACAAATACTGAGTCAAGATATTGTATGGTTGAAACTAATGTTATATATCAATTATACTTCAATTAAAAAAATAATATAGCTTTGTATGTACTGCCATGGAAAAATGTCCATCATCTCAATTGTTTCATGAAAAAAATCAAGTTTTAGTACAGTGTGAATAATATACACACATGTATACACACATATATGCAGATGCTATATACGCACATACATATGTGTACATATCACAAAAATACTAATACATGCATAGAAATAAGTCAAGATGATTCTATTTTAAGAATGATTCTCTCTCAGAGGGCAGGGTTGAAAGAGACTTATCCTTTCTGTATAATACATATTCCAGTTGAATTTTCCTTAGTAAACAATAAGCACGTGTTACTTTTGGAACTGAGCCAAACTAAAGAAGGAAAGCTAGAAAAAAGCTGAAACTTCTTAAGGGCAAAGACCTTCTCAGAATGCATTTAAGACAAAACATCCATAGACTTTAAGAGCTGCAACACTTGGTGTCATTCATTCTAGCCCTCACTTTCTAGAACAATAAAGAAACTTAGGCTCGATGGCCTGACTAGCCAGTTAATGACTGGACACTAAGACCTTGACTCTTAACATTCATTATTATACATATAACTATTAATAACAAAGCTCTTTCCATTATTTCTACTAGTCTTCTCAGCCATCTTAGTTCCCTAGGAAAAAAACATAATAAATATTTCATTTGCTGAGTAGTGACATTTGATACACTACTATTAATATGTTAACAATATTTGAAGATATGAAAATCCAAACTCAGAAACATAATTCCTCACTTTAGGAATCATTTCAGGGGTTCCTGTAAATAAGTACTTTAAAAAATAAGAGTATTTTTATAGACCTCTAAGTATTCTAACAGCAGTAGCATCAGAGAAATAGAGGTGATACACCAACCATCCCTGTATGGTTGTATACCCAGTATACTCACTCTGCCTGACTTCTCAAACTAGTCTAACACAAATTTTAGGATCAGTAACAAAGTGGACACCAAACCTGCTAGACTTCCACAATACCAACATGCTATCAAAAAATGTACCCTTTAGTCATAGATAAGACAGCTAAGCATAAAAGAGCTTTCACTCAAGTAAAAGAATGTAACATAACCAGTAAAAGTTCAGGCACAATCTTTATCTGGGCAAAGAAACCTACAAGACTTTCAGTTTCAAAAATACAGATCAGATGTACATAAAGAGCAAATGTGGAAGATGGAAAATGTACCCAATGGAGAGGCGATTCCCATAACAGACATCTATCCTAGGCATTTGGATCTTTTCCTCACCAAACTGGCCCAGACCCTTGTGGTATGTCCATCTGGAAACCAACTGTAGAAAGCAAGAGGAATGTAGCACTACTTCTGGATGAGCATTTCATTTCAGGGCTTCCCTGTTGGCTCAGATGGTAAAGAATCTGCCTGCAATGCGAGAGACCTGGGTTCAGTCCCCAGGTTGGGAAGATCCCCTGGAGGAGGGCATGGCAATCCTCTCCAGTATTCTTGCCTGGACAATCCCCGTGAACAGAGGAGCCTGGAGGGCTGCACTCCAAGGTGTTGCAAAGAGTTGGACACGACTGAGCATCTAGGCACGCACACACTTCACGTTAAGCTCCATTTCTCCTGGCTCTTCTTTATTGTGATCACCTTCCTTTACATCCTCCACAGCCCTCAGAAAAGTCAAAGTTAAGTCGGTCAGTCGTGTTTGACTCTTTGCAACCCGGTGGACTGTAGCCCACCAGGCTTCTCTATCCATGGAATTCTCCAGGCAAGAATACTGGAGTGGGTTGCCATTTCCTTCTCCAGGGGATCTTCCCGACCCAGGGATCAAACCCAGGTCTCCCGCATTACAGGCAGGCGCTTTAACCTCTGAGTCACCAGGAGAGCCCTCAGGATATGCCCTCAATCAGGACACCATGTCTATGGGAAATCACAAACAACTTTATAGGCTGACAAGTTCACAATCTTCATAGAAAGACACTACGTCCCAATGGTCAACATCATGGCTGCTATAGAAAATGGAGCATACCCTTCTTCTCAATTTCTCTAGCTCATCTATGAGACATAACATATTTGGAAAGGCAAGGTAGATCCCACATGCACACACTGACACAGATCAATCCAGAGATGATCCACAGTTCAGTCTATAAGGACGTAAAAAAGTCCTTGCCACCCCCAATTTCTAGCTTCCACTGATGAGTCTTTCCATTAATAGATTCACAGGGCAAGCACGCCAATATTTACCCCAAAACAAAGCAACAGCTAACACTTTGGTCTTTGTGAGAAAGACTATAAAAGCCACAACAGTGATGAATTTAAAAGTTAGGTTGTTGCAAAAGATCGAGAAGGTTAGAAAACTCTCTCCTCTAGCTCAACGGTGACCTATAATTAGCTTTCTCACCAGGTATGGGGCCCCAAAGGCCCTTGAGCATCAAATATCCACATTGAGCACTACATAATAGGATGTGCCTATCTTCCCAATGCCCCTAAAAAGGTGCTTCCCCATCTGCATGGACACATTAAAGGAAAAGTCAAATATACTCAGGTACCACAGAAAGGTTCTAGGCTTTATGAGCAAAGGATGATGCTGACATTCTGGAACTTAGAATCTAGCTTGTTTTCCCCAAAACAGTTGGCAAATATTCCATATTAACCCTGTTCCACAGTAGACAATTTAGTAAAATTTCTTAGATCAACTGTTTTCAGAAACCAGGCCAACACCAAACTCTGGTAGATAAGAGTAGAACTCAAAGATCAGAGTAAATGTTCAGACAAGGCTGAATAAATCAAAGAATATGAAGACTATTCCTCAGATGGACAATGAAGTCATAAGATCCTAGAACTGATCTGTAGTAAAAAGCACGTCAGTGATGGTGATGTCTGGCTGCACATAATGAAACCCGAAAATTTTTGGCTTTAATAAGATAAAGCCCCTACTGTTGCTACAAAGAGAGGGGCTTGGAAAGGCCATGAAGATCAGAAGCAATTGCTCCTAATCCCTTGGGTCCCTTGAGGTTTTGCCCTGCCAGTGCCTTCCTAGAGGCCAGACCAGTATCCTACTGCCTTCTATACTGGGACTTTTGTGTCACAGCTGAGCTATCATGGGATGAACTTCCTAACATCTTCAGTTGACCAACCTAAAAGTGCTGGAGACCTGATGTCCTATAGGGTCATCAATGACCATCCACCAGCTCCCAGCTCCCACCAAATACTTTCTTCCAAACAGAGTGCAGGGAGACAGAAGCTTCAGACAGCCTTTCTGAAGATACCAAGAAGACAGGGAACTGGCTTGTTATCAAGCTATGGTAAAACAGAATGCACAGCTACATTTATTCCCCTTCTCCCCTGCCTCTGCAGATGGCATTAGTGGTAAAGAGACTGCTTGCCAATGCAGGAGATGCCTGAAACAAGGGTTCAACCATTTCTGGATGAGTACTTCATTTTAGGGCTTCCCTGGTGGCTCAGATGATAAAGAATCCACCTGCAATCCGAGAGACCTGGGTTCAACCCCCAGGTTGGGAAGATTCCCCTGGAGGAGGGCATGGCAACCCACTCCAGTATTCTTGCCTGGAGAATCCCATTGACAGAGAAGCCTGTGGGGCTACTGTCCATGGGGCTGCAGAGTTGGGCACAACTAAAGCAATTTAGCAAGCAGAGCAACATGCAGCAAACAAGATAAAAGGTTCTATTTCTGTCAACGGCTGAGTTTTCCAAANTGGTGTTGCCTGGCGCTGGCTTTTGCACCCTGTCTCCCAGACTTTAGCTATTTAAGATCAGTTGTTTTGCTCAGCACCTTTCCTGACGCAACTCTTAAATATGAATCTCAGCCTATGTTTTGATGACATTTGACTTCCAGCCTCTCCCAGTCCATCATGAATCCATTTCATGGCCATTTTGTTCTTCACATAGATGGCCACTACATATTTTGACGATAGCTGGCAAGTGTTCAATGCTTAAGTGCCGAACTGTGAAGCCAGAAATGCAAATGGCATACTTGGAAGCCTTAGTATTTGTTTTTACTGAACAAATTTTTGATGGGTACTTTTGGGGTCCTGGCATTATTTATGTGCTGTTTGTATTGGAAAGTCACAAATTACCTTGTATTGAGTGGATCTGTTTAAGGTCAGTAGTGTCAGTGTTGATTCTCATTATTTACAGCTGCCTGGGCTGCCCTGGTGGCTCAAAGGTTAAAGCGTCTGCCTGCAATGCAGGAGACCCAGGTTCGTTTCCTGGGTTGGGAAGATCCCCTGGAGAAGGCANGTTTAAGGTCAGTAGTGTCAGTGTTGATTCTCATTATTTACAGCTGCCTGGGCTGCCCTGGTGGCTCAAAGGTTAAAGCGTCTGCCTGCAATGCAGGAGACCCAGGTTCGTTTCCTGGGTTGGGAAGATCCCCTGGAGAAGGCAATGGCAACCCACTCCAGGACTCTTGCCTGGAGAATCCCATGGAGGGAGGAGCCTGGTAGGCTACAGTCCATGGGGTCACAAAGAGTCGGACGCGACTGAGCGACATCACTCACTCACTTGTCTTGCTTTTATCTAAAGTTTCCATTCCACACCTAAAAGAGTGCTGAGTTCTAAGAAAATCTGATATACAGAAAGTTAAAGTTATAAGAAAGTAACTGGTAAGTTGGACTATTATTTATTGACTTTTACCAAAAGATTTACCAAATATATTTATCAAAGGATTCATGAATGGATTCAGAGATACTAAGATTCCTTGACATATTTAAAATGTGACTGAATTTCCAAAAGCTTTACTTAACACTTTTCAGAATATGTTTATTGTTCAATGGTAGGAACATCAGTGGATTATCTATAAAGAAACATCTGTTGTTTGGATGCTAACTTTAGTGTTCCTGATTTGATGTTCATGTTTATGTTTTATTATATACTCAGAATAAATACTTTGATTTTCACGGGTACTGTCAAAAGTAGCAACGTCTTTTCAAGGCTTCAAAACTCAAAATGGAACCTGCATAAATGAACTATTAGTCTCTCTAAATCATTAATATGTCTCTCATGGTTTAAAAGTAGGGCAAGCGTAGTAAATGTTGGGTTTGTGTTTTTGCTTTTTTAAAGCAAGAACTATCTTATAGATCTTTTTAACACAAAACTATATAAGAAACTTTAGACAAGGTGCCAGTGGAATAAATCTGTTTACTAAATTTCATTTGACAAGTTTTAGGAATTACTTTTGACATAATTAACCAACGTTGCTCCATTTCATGTTTGCTGTGTTTCCAGGGGATGCCACTGGGCAGAATTCAGCAAGTTAAAGGCTTGTATGCTTTTAGCACTCGTATCTGCAAATATAGTCCCACCTGGGTCTTTCCGGGAATATTAACCAAACAGCATGCTTTTTTTTTTTAAACTTTTGTATATGCCTCTAAAGTATAAGGTCTCTTTTTTAATAACATAGGAATAATATCATATGTAAAACAGCAGTAGTCAAAAGAATAATATTATCAAACACATAGATAATATTTAAGTATACCATAAAATGTTTTGGGTTTCTCTTAGGAGGGGAAGGGGTGGAAGAATTTTCTTTATAGTTAATGCATTCAAACCATAATCCAAATAAATTCCCCACAAGACATTCAGTTGATTTGTCTCTTAAATCTTTTTAGTATTCATAGCTTTTTTGTTGAGGAAAACTGAGCATCTGATCTCTTGGTCCTTTCACTTCCTGTATTTCACCGATTGGTACTCTCATATTATTGTCTAATGTATTCTTTTATTCCTTGTATCGCCTATAAACTGGTAGCTAGAACTAGAAGCTTGATCAGACTGAAATTCAATTTTTTGGAAGGATGCTTTTTAAATCAGAGAAAATTAATTGAAATGTATAAGGACAGAATCCAATTTCAGATAAAGGTATAATGTTGCATTTTTGGAGTTATCTGGACTGAAGGTAAGTATCCCTGTGTTTGCCAGAAATTTTTAGGAAAGGGGCATATCCTAAAGTTGCTCATCAGTAATATCATTTAGTAGTGAAATTAAGATAGGCTTCCATTAGAAGGGGAAAGTTTTATAAAAACTGAAGAGATTGATAATAATGCACAAGCTATATGACCATCAATAATAACATCACATAAAATCCAGGTGTCATTGACAATGAACTTTTACTCAAATGAGAGCAGATTAGATCATGAGCAGCCAGGGAAATGACTGTATACAGACAGTCCCCAACTTATGATGGTTCAACTTATTTTTTTACTTTCTGATGATGCTAAAGCACTATTTAATCTATACTTTGAGTTTTTATCTTTTCTCCCAGGCTAGTGATATGCTGACACTCTGGTGATGCTGGGCAGTGGCAATGAGCCACAGCTCCCAATCTACCACATAATCATGAGAGTAAATGACAAAAACACATCCATTCTGTACCCACAAAATCATTCTGCTTTCCACTTTCAGTACAGTATTCAATAAATTACATGAGACATTCAACACTTTCAACACTTTATTTACAAAACAGGCTTTGTGTTAGATGACTTTGCCCACCTGTGGGCTAATGTTAAGTGTTCGGAGCATGTTTAAGGTGGATGAGGCTAAGCTATGATGATCAGTAGGCTGGTGTATTCAGTGCATTTTACACTTAATAATACTTGCAGCTCACGTAACCTCATTGTAAGTCAAGGAAGGCCTGTATTTGTAACCAGTTTTGAACTCATCTTGTTTTCCAAAGAGAAGAGGTAGCAAAAGGAGAAGAGACAAGTGCCAGCTTCCAGGCCACTCTTCCACCTTGGGTATTTAGACATGGAATACAAAGAGAAACAGAGGCATGCCCAGGGCAAATTCAGAAGAATTCTGTCCAAGGAAATTGCAAAAACTGGTGCAAAATTAACTGAGATTTCTTTTTTATTTTTTAAAATAAATTTATTTAAATTGGAGGCTAACTACTTTACAATATTGTATTGGTTTTGCCATACATTGACATGAATCCGTCACAGGTGTACATGTGTTCCCCATCCTGAACCCCCCTCCCACCTCCCTCCATTTCACAATTTGTATGGAAATATAAACTGAGATTTCTAAAGGGGGAATTATAAGCTGTTTAAGGTTCTTTGGTCCATGCTCTGGGCTGGCTGCTTTGTGGGCTCACAGAATGGCATGACTTGCTCCTGCAGAATTCACACGTGGAGAGAAAAGAAAGGGTGTGTGCCCCCACCACATATGGGCCCCCTATTCCAATACACACACCACCCTAGGGTTCACAAGTCTGATCCGTTCATCTTCTTGCCTAAACATGATGTATGGACTGCCTTCTTTTCCCACACGAATCCAGGGATTCTGACACTGAAGGGAACCTAAACTTCTCCTACTCCATGTAGCTGTTCCCAATAAACTGTACTAAGCATCCCTTTGTGTTCTCAAATTTTAGTGAATGATACCTATTAAGTGCATGTATTTAAAACTGTCATTGTGAAGCTATAATCACACTAAAAGTCTTTATGTCAGAATTGAAATTGAATTGTAAGGTGGTATTTTGCTACAAAATAAAATTTCCATTTCTATCGCCTCCCCCCTTCAGGAGAAGATGTTAAGGTTTTCTCTTTTATGGTGGAGAATAAGGGAAAAACTGATTTGAAACGTCAATGTTTCTAAGTCCAATATATATTTTAAACTATTTAAATGTAATAAAATTCTGGCATTGCTTTCCTGTGGCTTCTTTTTTAGAGAGGTCCATCTTCCTGCCAAATAAGAAGTAGATTTTTTTTTTAATACTTGTGACATTTAAAAGCTAATGATTCCATTTATAGATGAAAAGCCCTTCAAGTAAATTCCTGTCTCTAGAGAAAGATTGGATTATGTAGTTTACCTATGTTTTGTTATTTTAACTAAAATTTCTCTGAGAACTTGGTTAATTAACACGGTTAATTTTTGCTTTTCTTGGGTTGGTTGCTGGGCCTGTGATCCCCAAATGGCATGAAGACCACAGGAGGCTCACTTCACAGTGGTGCACTTAAGTAATGCATACTCATAAACCACATCAAAATATACACTCGCCATCAACGTGAAGAAAAAAATAGCCATGCCACAGATCCAAAAATAAAATGGCAGAGAGCAGCATCACACAGAAGGCCATCAACATAAAACGAGGACTCTCCTATGAAGACTTTTCAAAGTTCTCAAAGCAGGTCTGCCCATCAAGGACTATGAAGCACAGTGTGTGTGGCATACAAGGCCACACGATTTTGTACAAGCAAGATCCAAGATGATGTGTTTGCTCTGATGCTAAGAACCAGCGCTAAGAACACATCCTCAACTGCTCCTGCTACCCAGAACCTGGGCAGGAATCCACAGATGATCCGTCAGCCTGACAGAGGTCTTTCAACAATGCTGCCAGCACCAGGTAACTGATAACATGTCAGAGTCTTATCTGACTCCAGAGTGTCAGATCCAATGAGAGTGTCACCAACACTGCTGACAAGGGATATGGTAATTGGATGTTGTGAAGGCACAGGAAATTCACAAAGCATACATTTGAAAGTTTAAGATCAATTTTTTTTCAAATTTCATAATGTTTTAAAGAAATAAAGGTTTGCCTGACAGATTCAGTGACACCATACTATATCATGAAGAAGTCAATGATACTTTTAAAGGTAAAGGACTGGGTGCTAAGGGGAAAAATAAAATCAACCTTAAGAATATCAAGTCAAATTCTTATGATTTTCAAGGAAGATGAAAAAGAAAGATAACAAAGAATTAAAGTGAGCAAAATTGGGGGTGTTAATTTAGAGAAAATTATTTTGGTAAATCAAAGTATAACACATACACGCCTTTCTGGCTGTTAAGTATTTAGTCTCTGAAGTCAGACTGTCTTGAGTTTGAACCCTGGCCCCACTATTTAGTGGCTGTGGGTCTTTAAGGGAGTTGCTGATACTTTCTGTGCCTCTGCTGCTGCTGCTGCTAAGTCACTTCAGTCGTGTCCGACTCTGTGCAACCCCATAGATGGCAGGCCACCAGGCTCCCCTGTCCCTGGGATTCTCCAGGCAAGAACACTGGAGTGGATTGCCATTCCCTACTCCAGTGCATGAAAGTGAAAAGTGAAAGTGAAGTCGCTCAGTCGTGTCCGACTCTTTGCGACCCCATGGACTGCAGCCTACCAGGATCCTCTGCCCATGGGATTTTCCAGGCAAGAGCACTGGAGTAGGTTGCCATTGCCTTCTCCTTTCTGTCAAATGAGGATAATCATAGTTCCCAGTTCAGCAGGATTATGAGGATTAAATGACCTATGCACAGTCACCACTGGCAGACAACAAATGCTTCATAATTTTAGTTGATGTCAACACAATCATCGAACAGTAAGCAGATATCATGATGCTGCTCCATCCTGAGATATTTGTGCCCCCTAAAGCCAAGCACTACCAGGGCTCTCCCAAAAATGTCATTCAGGCTAAATTTCCTGTACCAATTTTGGAAAGATAAACAACAAAGAGAAAAATCTTTTGGCATGGGACCATAGGAACTGAATAAAATTGAAAGAGTAATAGCCAGGATGCTGACTGTTTGAAAGCTCACATGTGCTTTCTACTGTAATGAATTTCTTGAATGAGAGTGAATTAAAAAGTGGTTAGAAATTCCACTTGAACAAGTAATTGCCTTAAAAGATCAATCATCTACTGTCAGATATCAAATGTTGAGCCTAAATTATGAGACCTGTAGAAAGAACTGGCATTGTTCCAAGGCATTCAAAGTACTTTTCAGTACACTGATGTTAAAAAAACAAAGATAAAAACATGGTAAATTATTCATGCATCACAATAAAAAGAAAAATATAAATACAAAATATTAATTTCTTTTTTCCTTTACCTAGAAATAGCTCTACATCAACTATCAGTATATAATTTATCATCATGCCAGAAAATTATTTTGGAATAAGAAGGAAAGACAATCACAAAATTCACCCACCAATTATCGTTCCAATGACCAAATCAGGCCCATATTCACCTTGCTCATCTGCATAATTCATTTACAGTAATATAACCAAATTTGCTCACAGTTATACACACACATATATTTTAATGGTACTTAATCATTTAACTCAGATGACCATTATATCTACTATTGTCGGCAGGAATCTCTTAGAAGAAATGAAGTAGCCATCATAATCAACAAAAGAATCCGAAATGCAGTACTTGGATGCAATCTCAAAAACAACAGAATGATCTCTGTTCGTTTCCAAGGCA
>SJYV01019824.1:375322-516195 GCA_006410875.1 Neotragus pygmaeus
CCCCTGGCCTCGGACGTGAGGTAGCTCCTCTTGGCCGTTCCTGTGCCATCGCAGCCTGGCACTCTCGGCTGCTGCCCTGACCTCGGACACGGGGTAGCTCCTCTTGGCCGCCACCCCTCAGGCATGGGGTGCTCCCGGCTTCTGCCCCTGATCTCGGATGTGGGGTAGCTCCTCTCGGCTGCGCTAAGTGCGCCGGTCGCAGCCAAGGGTATACAAGTCTAAATTCAGCTGTTTGTAAGAATCGGAGAGCAGAGGTTGTTCCCCTCAGGTCCTGATAATCCTTGAAAGTGATGAGGCACTTGCTGTACTCCCCTAAACCTCTCAATTTCCAACATTACAAGATTTTTAAAAAGGTGAAAGTGCTAGAAGAAAACATGGGTAAAACTTATTTTTATAGCCTCGGGGGTGAAGATGACCTTTATAAACATGATACAAAATGCCTATGACTCCACAGCATGTAAAGCATCTGCATCGCCAAAAGCCATGAGTCAAAAGACCAGGGACAACAGAAGAGAAACATCTGCAGCTCAACAGATAGGAAGACTGCTCACCTTCTACAATGCAAGCCTTATAAAGCAACTTTTTAAAAATGTTTAAAATAGTAAAATAGATACAACACAAAATATACCATTTTGATCACCTTTAAGTGCACAGCTCAGTGGTATTAAGTACATTCACACTGTTATACAACCATCACATCATTCATCTCCAGAACTTTTTTCTCCTCCCACACTGAAACTCTGTACCCGTTAAACAATAAGCCCCACTCCCACCTTCCCCAGCCCCTGGCAACCCCCATTCCATTTTCTGTCTCTATGAATTTGACTACTCGAAGGACCTCATGCAAGCACAATTATGTGTGTCCTTTTCAGTGACTTATTTCATTCAGCATGTTTTCGGGGTTCATTCATGTTGTGGTATGTGTCAGAATTTCCTTTCTTTTAAAGGCTGAATAACATTTCATTCTATGTATAAACCACATGTTTTTTGGGGTTTTTTTTNAGGACCTCATGCAAGCACAATTATGTGTGTCCTTTTCAGTGACTTATTTCATTCAGCATGTTTTCGGGGTTCATTCATGTTGTGGTATGTGTCAGAATTTCCTTTCTTTTAAAGGCTGAATAACATTTCATTCTATGTATAAACCACATGTTTTTTGGGGTTTTTTTAAGAATTTTATTATTTTTATTTATTTGGCTATGGTGGGTCTTCACTGAGGCAAGCCATATCTTTGTTGCCATGTATGGGCTCTTGGCCATGGCATGTGGGATCTAGTTTCCTGAACAGGGATTGAACCCGAGCCCCCTAAAGTCTGGAGAGTGGACTCTTAGTCACTGGACCACCAGGGAACCCCCTATACCACTTTTTATCCATTCATTCAGGGGTCATTTACTCGGTTTCCATATACCGGCTATTGTATACAAGTAAATGTTTTTAAAAGACAAAGAATCCAGTTAATGGACAAAACTCAGGAGGTTAAGAGCCCAGCTTCTACAGAGGACTGTTGCTGGGGAAGAGATACCAGCTGAGACAGGAGCAGTCCTATAGGTTTGGAGTGACAAAGCTGGAGATCTGAAACGTGACTCGTGTGCCTCGCACAATGCTTGCTGAGTTCTGAAGACACTGCAGGGACTAATGTGCTTTCGCATATTTTTACTACCCTCTCCAACAGCCTGCCACCACTCTGAGTTACCTCCTGGGCTGTCCCTCAAATGACCTCCCCAAGCAGTACTTATTTTTTTGATGCTTGAGGCAGTTAGTTATCTGGTTACAAACCGGCCTAAGTTCTAAGTGGCTAGGTCCTACACCTGTTTTTCCCTTAAGCTTTATTATTTTAGTGTGTGATTTTGCAAACTTCCAGGTTCCTCAAGAAGGCATACAGTAGAAACAGCTTTACTTCCCTACCCAGGAACAAAGAAGACATTTCGTACCGTCTACTTTAGAGAGAGGGAGAAAGCTAGGCAACAGGCAGGCAATGCAGAGAAAAATACAAAAGTAAAATACTTAGGGGACACAGGAGGGGAAGTAAGAGCTCTCATGTAAATAAACTATTTGCCCATTTGTTATTATAAAATAATTTTACACTAAATTAATACACTAACAGTAACATGAATGAATAATGATATGTTACTAGTTCAGGGTTTGAACCAGAAAGCAGGAATCTTTTCTTCCCATTAACAATAACACTTGTTGGAAGATACAAAATTGTCATCTACAAAGGTGAGAGCTTCTTAATTGCAGGCACTGTCAGCACACTGTTCCTTGGAATTAGCAATTTAGTTTTAGAAGTGAAAGAATTTTGGCTAGATACTAAACAGTGTCAGTTATATTCTTACCCGTCAAGCTACCAGTTAAAAATCATCTAAGTATTTTTTTAATGTTTAAAAATCAATACACTTTTAGAATGACTAAATTACTATAATCTAAAAGGTATATAAAATTATAATCATAAATTTACATTTAGGACTCCTTTTTTTAAGCATTAGAAGCCTATGCTTAGTACTCAAGGTATGCACGCATGCTCAGTTATTTCAGTCGTCTCCAAATCTTTATGACCCCGTGGACTATAGCCCACAAGCTCCTCTGTCCATGAGATTATCCCTGCAAGAATACTGGAGTGGGTGGCCATTTCCTACTCCAGGGGATCTTCCTGACCCAGGGATCAAACCTGCATCTTCTGTGGCTCTTGCATTGGCAGGTAGATTCTTTACCACTTGAGCCGCTTGGGAAGCCCTAGTCAGCAAGGTACTGCCTGTTAAAATGAGTCTCTTTCAGGGGTCCCCTCGGCCTCAGTGGGAGGCACACCTTCCTTCTTTTTCTCTGAGATCTGTTAATGGGGAGCTCCTGGTAGTGTTAAGAACAGAGAAAGTGGGAAGTTGTGAGTTGGCTGGGAACTTTGTCGGAAGACTACTGAGTTGTCTATTTAGAAATCAGCCCCAGGAAAGATCAGAAGAGAAACAAAAAACAGTACAAAGCAAACCCATTTACTACATATCCAATATCTGCAAAGTTTGGGCCTGGTGCTCTAAGAATCAGGAGAAAAGCAGATGGACGTTAGTTATCGGGGCCTGAAGATCATGCTCCCAGCGCTGGTGCCTATTTACCTGTCTCGTGGCTAAAGCGACGCCAGCAGAGGCTTCCTTTCTCACAGACACTAGTGGAATTTCTGCTCCAGGATTTTAGAAGATGACTGATTGCACCTCACCTCATAAATGCCCAACTCACCAAAAGGAGCCTTACTCATTCTGCCAGGAGGAAATCTGTATCAGGGACACAATGGAGAGGCTGGAATAAAAGGAACGTTCTACAGAGTGCACTGAGGCATTGACTCCTTCAGGGACAGACCTGAAAAGAAATCAGAGTTGTCCAAAGTCCAGCCAAGAGGAGGCAGCTCTGACGAAGATGGAGGGGACACAAGAGTTCCACCACCACTGCCAACTACTCATCGTTTCAACTCCCTATTTGCCTTCTTCTGGGCAGATATCAAGATCATGAACACCCACTATTAAAGTGCCTTGAGTTCTCTGGAAGGAAAGCAACCTTACATGAATGAATCAAGACTCAGCACTGAACTAGGGGAGAGAAGCTACAACAGTGAGAACAATTTCAGAAACTAAACTGCACTACTGAATCCAATTCATTAAAACCCTCTCACAATATTTACAGATATTAAATCAATGTTCCTTATTCCTCTGGGGACCAGCTCCAGCACTCTCACTTTTCTTTAGCATTCTCAGCATCAAAACCCTGTCTGTGCCCACACTATGTTAGGGGTCAAGCAAAACACATGGTTAAAGCTCGCTCCACAGATGAGATATCACCATGAAGGCAGGAGATAAAAACCAGCACTGGACACCTTGTGAGGAACAAGAGAGGACCACAGGCATGACATGCTCAGCAAAATCAGCAGTGTCATTAGCTGTCACTCTCACCTGTGACACTTTGTGTTTCCTTTATTTTGATGAGATACATTTAGACCAAATAGTTTACATAGCTTTTCACAGGGCACTGCACATCTTTCATTCAAAATGACTCAGAAATAATGCAATGCCTGGAAAAAGAGGCATTTTATCTAGTATGCCAAGACCAAATGGGAACAATTCTGTTAAAAGCATATGTGACATTTGAAATCTAAGGCACTCTTGGGGCCAGGGTCTTAAAATAAGAAGCTCTGCATCATAAACTGAGACAGTTAAAGAGCTAAACACAATGATTAACATCACAAAGCTTGCAAAGTTAAAGCAGATATTATTTAAACATTGAGAAGTCATTGTGTATTTGTCTAATAGGCAATATGAGAAGATTAAACTCTTTTTCTAAATTACAAAGAAAAGTGGGATGGCAACTAAGAATCATCTTAGCAAACGTCCCAATCCTTAGAGGCTGACAACTAGCTGGTGACTTACATAGTCTCCTTGATTATTCTCAGTTATATATTGAGAGAAAGAGAGAGATGAAACCCAAGTCGGTTTACTCTTTTTAGAGTGGATCTTTCAATAACTAGAGCTGAAGGAAGTAAAGGGAAGAAACTCCAGGCTTCAAGAAGGATCTGTGACGCCTGTGTGTTCCCTGCGTGGTGTAAGTTACCCGTGGGTCTTTGGAAGCTGAAACTGTACAAGGAAATGAGAGAGACGTGTGCCTGAAATGCAGTTCCACAGCTCATCAGCTCTGTGACCTCAGTAAGGTTAACTAATCTCTTAACCTTCTCATCTGTAAAATAAGAGTGAAGCCTATCTACCTCGTAGAATGAGTCCAATAGAAGCGAAAACACAGAATGCCTTTCAGAAGAGCACAATCGTTAGTGCTCCCTACATGCTCTCCCTGTTCACCACTTACCAAGGTAACAGACCACAGCTGGAAGGCATCCTACACAATTTGGTAGTTTTTACTTACTATTTTAAAATGATCAGTTATGGAGCAGTAGTTAAAAAAATTTTTTAATATAAGAAATGGAAAACATTTCATAGCAAAGGTTATTTAAATATAGGCATCTGAATGAGATTCTTCACAGTTATTATTTATAAATATATATATTATTTATAATATATAAAACATGTTATTTATTATTCATAATTAAATGTTAGGGACAATTCTTGGTAAAAGGGCAAAACTACAATATGACACATTACCAAGTATGGATTTCCCCCAACATGTAACCTAATTCCTCTCAAAGAGGGCACCTTAGTCGCTGCTCTGCCCATGTGGAATGCTTAGCTGTTCTAATCTTAGCTCTTTCATGTTCTCTTTGAAGGAAGAAGCTTGTCTTTCACTGCTAATTGACCAAATCAATCATCACACTCAGACTGATGACACATGACACATGTACTATGCTGATGGAATGATGTCCTGATGGCAAAGGGAAAAACCCGAGTCCTAGAGGTCAGTGACTAGAATCCATACTTGGCAAGATCCTTCTAAAATTCACTAGTAAAAATAAAATACTCATTTATAGTCTGAACATATTGTTTAGATATTGTTGCATAAAAGACATAAAAGGGAAAAAGTAATATAAAGGGGCTTTAACTTAAACATAGCAGCCATGTCTACTTTAAAACAAAGGTGAAAGTGAAGTCGCTCAGTCGTGTGACCCCATGGACTGTAGCCTACCAGGCTTCTCTGTCCATGGGATTTTCCAGGCAAGAGTACCGGAGCGGGTTGCCATTTCCTTCTCCAGGGCATCTTCCTGACCCAGGGATCGAATCCAGGTCTCCCGCACTGCAAGCAGACGCTTTAACCTCTGAGCCTTTTAAACAAAGGATGAAACCAAATGTTCAACTTCTGAACTGACTGGTTTTAAAGAGAGTAGAAATATACATATAGAGGCCAAATAACACTGATTACCAAACAGTCAGCATTACAATTGTTCAATTAAGGAAGAAGATTAATAGAGAAAATCAAAACATCATTAATTTGGGACTGTACAGCACATTATAGAATATAAGGGGCTTTGAGCAGATTTACATTCCTAATTATGTTTTGCTTAATCTAATATTAAAATTGCCTTGCAGTATTTCCTCAGCCTCGTGGTGGGATGACTAGCAATACTTTAAGTGGCAAGTGCAGGGAGCCTGGGAGGAGATCTAACACAGTAAGTCTCTCATATACAAATCACCCGAAGTCATTAAAGTTTACATATTTATACTCAGCCCATTGAGTCATAATAAAATGACCAATAATATAATTAGTCTTGGCATCTTGAGTGCTTTTCCCATAAAATCAGAAACAGGGCAAGAATGCCCTCTCCCATCACTTTGAGAACACAAAAGGAGACTTGAGTGCATGAAAAGCTGCCCCCTGCTCTTGCTAAGGACATCTCAGCATCATCAAAGGGTACCAGAACGTAAAATGGGACCTACAGACAATGTAAATAGGTGAGGAGACATAAAAGACCATTCTTCTTCTCTCAATTTTGAAAAGACAACTGCTGCTTAAAGCAAAAGTAACAACATTTTAAGGAGAAGTTCATTACTGCATGTGGAAGTGAACAATAGCACAGTGAGGAGGAAGTGAATGGGATTAAATTCACATTTGAGGACTCTGAAGAGTAAAAGGTCACTTCTTCTTAAGTTAATGTATCAATATCAGGAAACCCCCCAAGATGGCAATGAGCTCTTTTACAGTAGTTTTATAGTTGTTCTTTTTTTAAAAAAAGTTCAAATGTGAAAATAAAGATACAAAAACAGCTAGGAGGACATCAAAAAGAAAGTCATGAAAAAATATTAAAACACATTAAAAAGCCTCTTTGGGGGCTTCCCTGGTGGCAAAAGTTGATAAGATTCCACCTGCCAATGCAGAGAACATGGGTTCGATCCCTAATCCAGGAGGAGTCCACAAGCCACGGGGCAACTAAGTCAGTTTGCCACAATTACTGAGCCCGCGCCCCAGGGCCCAAAACCACAGCTACTGAAGCCCATGTGCCCAGGGCCCATGCTCCACAGTAATGAGAAGCCCAAGCGCTGCGACAAAAAGCAGACCCTGCTTGCTGCTGGCAGAGAAAACCCGAGAAAAGCAGCAAAGACCCAGCACAACCACAAATAAATAAAGTTTTAAAAGAAAAAGCCTCTTTCATTAAAAGGGTATGTAGTACACAAATACACAGAGATGCCCCTGGAACAAAAAGTCCACAAATAAACCCATCTCTGCCACAGGAGGGAGATGTATCTCAAACCACTGAGGCAAAGACAGTTGTTTGAAAAAACAGGACTGGTACAAATGGATAGTTACTGGAAAAAAAGATAAAATGAGACCCATTACTCAAACCATACAGGAGAATAAACTCCAAATGCACCAGAAAACTAAATGTAAAATATGAAACTCAACAACTACTAGAACAGACTATAAATGGATTCCTCTTTAATGGGAGTATAGAGAAAGGCTTTTTAGAAAGGATTTAAAATCCAGATGCAAGGGAAAAAAAGACCGATAATTTGTCTACATAAAAACTTTTACATAAGCAAAATTGAAAGACAAAGTGGGGAAAAACTATTTGCAACATACTACAGAGATAACAGGTTAAGCACAGCCCAGCCCAGCACAGCTGTGACAAAGCTAGACAGTGTATTAAAAAGCACAGACATTATTTTGCTAACAAAGGTCCATATAGTCAAAGCTACAGTTCTTCCAGTAGTCAAGAATGGATATGAGAGTTGGGCCATAAAAGAAGGCTGAGCACCCAAGAATTGATGCTTTTGAATTATGGTATTGGAGAATACTTGAGAGTTCTTTGGATTGCAAGGAAATCAACCCTGAATATTCACTGGTAGGACTGATGCTGAAGCTCCAATACTTTGGCCACCTGATGCAAAGAGCCTATTCATTGAGGAAGAGCCAACTCACTGGAAAAGACCTTAATGCTGGGAAAGATAGAAGGCAGGAGGAGAAGGGGATGACAGAGGATGAGATGGCTGGGTGGCATCACTGACTCAATGGACATGAGTTTGAGTAAGCTCTGGGAAATGGTGAAGGACAGGGAAGCCTGGCATAAAAATCCACCTACAGTCCATGGGATTGCAAAGAGTCGGACAAGACTGATCAACTAAACAACAACATCATCCTCTAATATAAAAGGGTTAATATCTTTTAATTTTTCAAATTTTATTGAAATATAGTTGACTTACAACAAAGAGGTTTTTAAAATGGAGGAAGAACATGAACACAAATCCTATATAAAAACAGGAAAAGACAATTCACAAGAAGATATAAAAATGTCCCTCAAAATATGAAAAGATATTCAACTTGACCCAGGATGAGAGAAGTGCAAATTTGAACAATCGTTAAGATTTTATTTTCCAGCCACCATATTTGCAGTTTAAAAAGCTTGATAATATACTTCATTGGTAAAAGTATGGGGAAACAGACACTTGCTTATTGCTGGTGAGAATGCAAAATAGAGAAGAACCGCATTATAATACAGCTGCATATGCATTTTCCCTTTGATCCTGTAATCCCACTTCAAGGAAGGTACCGTGAAGATGATCCTCAACAGTGTGAGGGTGTATGTGCACATGGTTATTCACTGCAGGACCCTTTATTACTGAAACAGATTTAAAACCACCTAAATGTTCAAGAACAAGAGAACAGCTGAGCAAACTATTTTCGATACACACAACAGAGTACTAAGTAGCTAGTTAAAAAAGCAAAGATCTCTATGAACTGACATGAAGTAATTTCCCGGAAACACTGTTGAATGCAAAATAAGCAAAGTGCAAAAAGAGTACACATAAGTTGCTACTTAAAAAATCTTTATTGAGATATAACTCACACCGCCATACAACTCACTCATTTAAAATGCATGATGCAACGGCTTTTAGTACCTTTAGAATTGCGCAGCCACTATTATGATTTTAGAACACTTTCATCATCCCAGGAAGAAATTCTGTACCCATTAGCAGTCACTTCTCATTCACCCTCAGACTCTACGCTAGCCCTAGGCAACCACGTCTTCACTCCTTTCAGTCTCTGAGATGTGCCTATTCTGAACACAGCGTGTGAGAAGGAAGGGGAAATGGAGAAGGCATAATATTCCCATCCTTATGAGATGAAACATGAGAAAGACAAGCAAGAAAACAGTAAGGGAAATTATCCACAAGGGGTGGGAGAAGCAGGGTAGAAGAGACACTGAAGGGAGTGAGGCTTCTTTGGATGTACCTCATACACCAAAGTTTTAACCTTTGGAAGCTTTAGCAATGTTATACATACAACTGAATTAGTATGGGTGGGTAGAAGAGGAAACATCTAAAACAGAGGAAAAAAAACTTCTTTGTATTATATTTCAAATAAATATCATGACCACACTGAAGGAGCAGGGAAGGGAGGAATAACTGACTCAAGATATTCATTTTGAAATAAAAAGGAAATTTATAAATACCATATTTGACTGTACACTCTTAATTGCGGGGGGAAACAGCAAGTAAATCCCCTTCTCCTTCTGGTGGCTTTGATTTCTGTAGTAGAAAATGAGAGAAGAGGTTTGGACTAGTATACCAGATGAATTATAGGACTAAGCAAATAAATAAATGGGTTAATACTGCTGAGTGCCAGAGTTCTCACTGTGAAAGAAGGAACATACAAATATGAAGGAAAAGGCAAGGAGCTTTGGGGATAGGGTGGAATTGGAAGTTCTAGTATTAATTTATGACCATGAAAGAAAAAAGGTATCTGTAGAGATATACACGTGCATATGTGTGACTGCTGCATGTTTATATATAAATACACATACATACACACATACACACATTCATGTATGCCCTACCTCTGACCACCTAGGCAAGGCACCCGGGGAGCAATGCACACACCTAGCACCATATCTTGGTCTTTAAAACCATCAGCACTGAAAGGAACTAGAGCCCCTGAGACAAATAGCCACTTCCAGGATGGGGACAGGGCAGGTTCAAGATGAGTTTGGAATATCCTGAATGATGGAAAGAAGTACCCCCGCAAAACTAGGAGGCATACCATAAGCATACAGCAGCTAGCTAAAAGCTGTATGTCCAAATGACCAAATTCAAGATACTTTGAAGTGTACCATAAGTATAAAAAAACAGATTTCAAATGTTTAGTACTCTTCCACCAAAATATATATGTGTATACTACCTCAGTTATTTTTACATTGGTTAAATGTTGAAATGATAACATTTTGAATATATCTAATTAAAATATATTATTAACATTAATTGGAGTTTTCTTTCTATTTTTTATAAATTGGCTACTAAAAACCTTAAAATCGCAAATGGCTCCTATTATTGAACAGTATAGCTATCCATTAAGAGATTTTTAAAAAGATTAATTTTTTTAAATGAGCTAAACTATACTGTCTAGTTTATAGACATTATATATCTGGGGCTTCCTAAGTGGCACTAGTGGTAAAGAACCTGCCTGCCAATGCCAGAGACTTAAGAGACGCAGGTTTGATCCCTGGGTAAGGAAAATCCCCGACAGGAGGACATGGCAACCCGCTCCAGCATTCTTGCTTGGAGAATCCCATGGACAGAGGTGCCTGGTGGGCTACCGTCCATAGGGTCCCGAAGAGTTGGACACGACCGAAGCGAATTCACACACATAATGTCTAAAGCTACATTTGGGTGGAAAAAAAAAAAAAAAAAAAAAAACTTTTTGAAAACACAGGAAGTCATTACTACAAATCGGTACAATGGTTACAAACAGAAAGAAGGACTAGGCTATGATGAGGCTGGTGCGCAAGGAACTGTGGGGTACGAAGTTTTATTTCTTGATCCAGGTGGTGATCACAAGGGTATCTGCCTTGTGCTTAAGCTATAAATTTATTCTGTGCAGTTTTCTGTACTTGTTTCATTCTAGAATTAAATTATGCAACAAAAAAAATGAAATAAGATATTTCACTTTAAACTTTCTTATGTAAAAGCAGATTCATATACATATCTAAGAAAAGCAACACAGAAACAATTGGCAGACCTGGAAAAGAGTAATAACCTTTTAAATTTTTCTTGAAGCTTCTTTAAAATGACCATAAAATTTAAGCTTTTAGCCCCTCCTCAGTATTTTCAAAATCAAACCAATGTTTTAAATCTAGCAACCTTCTTCTAAATCTTATATGTTAGACAACACATGTTGAACATTACTATAATTTGTGTTGAAGAAAAACAGAGCATTTTATAAATTTAACGAAGCATGTTATGGCTGCCCAGTTTTTTAAATTAAAACATTTTTAAATAATTAAATTTCTTATAAATTATATCATTTCAAATGACTAAACAATCCTTCAACAGGGAGAAAATTAATCTTTTTTTAAACAGAGGTTAATGCTGTTGACTTCTCAAATATGAATAGCATATGCCTCTGCTTTTGTCTGTGTTTTTAAGATAAAGATCCATATTAGTATCCTGCTAACAAATTTTCTAAGAAAGAAGAAAATAAAATCTAGACACTACTTCAAACTTCAATAATGTCTGAAAACATTGGGTAATGGTCATACTATACAGCAAAGGCAAATACAGTAAGGTAATTCTAACCTTAGAAAGATTAAGTATTTCTCAAAAAGTAGGTGTGTAACTTTCCTCTATTTCAGAATCATCGAAAGAGCTTGTTTAAAATGGAAATGCTCAGGTCCTCTCCAAAAGTGACTAAATCAGAATTTACAAGGTAGAATTGACATATATAAAATTATCCCCAAATCTCAGTGGAATATCAATCCCCCTTAGACAGAAAACAAGAGGGTATGGGAATGAACCATATGAAGGCTGAGCCCTACTTGGCTAACACCTCAGCAATCTGTGGCTCAGAATATGACCACATAAGGAAAAGATGGGCAAGCAAAAGGCGTTTTCTATGTGTGGGATGCTCCTTCCAGATACGTGAGACTCAATATACACACATTCTTCGACTGATCACTTTATGGAGCACATTTAATCTCATTCCCTCAAGCATTACAAAGTACCAGTAAGAACAACTTCAAGCTACCTATAAGCAGCTTTCCATCTAACGGCAGGACTGAGTTTATAAGGAATGCAGGTTAAGCATCACTTCTGCAGAACACATATAAACTTCCGTCACCTACTCTCAGGTTACAGACTTGTGTCTCTTTGGCATCTTCTCAGTACATGTGCTCTTTAGGAGCCCTTACTAAGCTCTTATTTATTCCTCATCCATCCCCTTTCCCAGAGCTAAGTGACTACATGTATTTACTCTCAACAGCACCCCTTATTCCCTTCTACTCTGGTCCAGCAAAACCCTAACCTTGGATTCAAGACACTTCTGCTTTCTAGGCAACAGGGTACTAGCAATTAACTACGGCATGAGGATTTGTCCTACTTACTGCGATAAAATATACATAAAATTTACCACATTAATCGTTTTTAAGTGTACAGCTCAGCAGTGTTAATTATGTTAATACTGTCGCACAACCAATCTTCAGAACTTTCTCATCTTGTCAAACTGACACGCTATACCCATTAAACAAATCCCTGTATCTCCCCTCATCCAACCCCCGCAACCACTTCTACTTATCATCTCTATGGGTTTGAACACTCATCTAAGTGGGATCACACAATATGTGTCTCTTTGTGACTGGTTTACTTCACTTGGTCCTATTATTTTCTTGTCAGTACTCTATAGTATTCCTTTTTATAGCAGTCTCATTCCTAATTTTGACTGCTCTCTTAGTCCTAGTATTCTCTTTCATCTTTCTCCTACTACTTTTAAAAGGACAGGCCTTTATTTCTGATTATAAAAGAAATTATTAATCCATGTTCAAAGCAAAATACTTGCAAAAAAACAAAAAAGGCATTGTTTCCTGAATTCCTAGTACCTAAAAAGAATCACTATTAACATTAATGATATTATAGTATTAATAAGGTCCTTAGAGTCATTATTTTCTGTGTCTTGTTTCTGTACACATATGGATGCAGAAAAAAATTTTTTTAACAAATGGGTGATATAACATACATACTGGATTTTTCTTTCCTGTTGCCCTGTTGTGTTCTTCTCATGTTCTAGGTCCACTCCTGCAAAGACCATCAACTGGGTGATCTTTCAGCCTTTAGTCTTGTAGTTTTAAACCACATGCCATATATTCCACCAGAGAATCTTAATTTGCAAATTTCATTGTTACTCTTCCCTTAAACCTCTGAGTAACTAGTATGTAAAAGACAAAGTCTAAGATCTTTAGGACTCCCAAGAGAGCACTGTTACCTGCTCCCTGCCTGCCTCATCAGTCTGACCTCTAACCACTCCCCACTGCCTCCTTACAGTTCAGGAACGGGCACACACATCCTCCCACTCTACAATATACTGAGACGGATCTCTCCACGCCCTGGCTTTTGTTTTTCTTTCTCCTTGGAATGCCTGTCCCTCTTTCTCCTTTATCCAGTTCACTCTTATGTATTTTAAAAGCAATCATCGTTGACCTTCACTGTCCCCTTCCAGAAGGGTTCCCTGTGCCCACTCCTGCCTGCATTAGCGCCCTCTCCTGCCTGCATTAGTGCCCTCTCCTGCTCACTATAACAGCCAGGACTTCCCTCTTCTACTAGACATACCACATGGTGCCCTATTGACTGTGTGTATGTCTGTCTCACCACCAGATTGTGAGCCTGAGGGCTAGGGCCACATCATCTTCGGATTTCTAGCACAGTGGCAAGTACATAAAAGACTCAAAAAAATGCTTGATGATTAATTTTCTCAATACACCTCATTTTTTCAATAGCTAAGTTTTTACCCACCCTTGATAATTTTCAATGCTTTTCTACAAAGTCTAGCTTCAACCACTTATTGTGACCAAATTCCTTCAACTGAATTTCAACTTTAAAAAAAGTGACACTCTCTACAATTAAGATTCTCATTCCTTTAGGCTGCCGAGCGAGAGAGGCAAAGTAATGAGCTCCAACCTCCCTAGAGATTAACTTCAAATCAAGAAATATTTACAGGACACCTGCTTTGTACCAGGCTATACTTATTGCTGGGGAAACAGTGTGTTTATAAGCTGACACTGACACAGGCCGTCAGAGAGCCCTGTGATGGGGGAGCTCAGACTGCACGAGAGTACAGCCATTTATTTTTTTAATAACATTTTTACTAATTATCAAAGTAAANGCCTGCATTAGTGCCCTCTCCTGCCTGCATTAGTGCCCACTCCTGCCTGCATTAGTGCCCTCTCCTGCTCACTATAACAGCCAGGACTTCCCTCTTCTACTAGACATACCACATGGTGCCCTATTGACTGTGTGTATGTCTGTCTCACCACCAGATTGTGAGCCTGAGGGCTAGGGCCACATCATCTTCGGATTTCTAGCACAGTGGCAAGTACATAAAAGACTCAAAAAAATGCTTGATGATTAATTTTCTCAATACACCTCATTTTTTCAATAGCTAAGTTTTTACCCACCCTTGATAATTTTCAATGCTTTTCTACAAAGTCTAGCTTCAACCACTTATTGTGACCAAATTCCTTCAACTGAATTTCAACTTTAAAAAAAGTGACACTCTCTACAATTAAGATTCTCATTCCTTTAGGCTGCCGAGCGAGAGAGGCAAAGTAATGAGCTCCAACCTCCCTAGAGATTAACTTCAAATCAAGAAATATTTACAGGACACCTGCTTTGTACCAGGCTATACTTATTGCTGGGGAAACAGTGTGTTTATAAGCTGACACTGACACAGGCCGTCAGAGAGCCCTGTGATGGGGGAGCTCAGACTGCACGAGAGTACAGCCATTTATTTTTTAATAACATTTTTACTAATTATCAAAGTAAAAACAAGGTCTTTACAATTTCAATAAAGTATGCTGAAATTATACATAAAACTAAAATTACCTGTTTGTTATTCCACCATAGTTAGACAACCCATCATTGTATTTTCAACTGGCCACGCTCTGTGTTTAATTTTACATAAATTGTACATATTCTAAATATACCATTTAAAATCAATATTAAATCACAAATGTGTCCAAAGTTACATATATCTTTCTGTAGCCCAAACTTAATGGCTGTATGATGCTCCCTTTTATAGTTATCACACAATTTAACCATTCCAACATTTGGAAATTTAGATGGGTTTTCACTTTTCATCATAAATGATGATTCAATTAACTTTATTATGCATAAATCTTTATCTGATGCTCTTACAGAATAGTAAAGTTTTTAAAAGGAAGAACTTTTTATATCTAGAAATGTATTAATACTTTAACTAAAGGATCTATCAACTACATTGCCAATAACAATATAATGAGAGTGTCTCTCACACTATACCTTCATCAACAGTGAACATTATCATCTCATTTATACTTACTGATTTGATATGAAATATTTTACTTTTAACCATTTTAATCTGTATTACATTGATAAGTATATCAAAATAACATCTGATCTCACTCGTTAATAACCCCCTCTGTCCTTAACAGTCATAGTTTTAAAATCTGCCTCTTAAAAGACTCAAAGAATCTCACTGAGTTGACTGATCTGATAGACCCAACCTTCTCTCACCCTTCTCACCATGTTCCGTACTTACACAGTCATTATTGCTGAATACCTAAAAGCTTGGAGAATAGTACCTACATTTTATAAGCTTTGAGACAGGGCCCCCTCCTTACCAATTCTTGTCTTAGTGAATATGGCTTCCATTTCCACATAGCTATTTCCTTCTTCTATTTATCCCTTTCTATACCAAGTCTTTCCCCAAAATTTTTTTTAAAAAAGGGCATCTTACTTTGTACATATACTTCTTTTCAAGTTGCTAGTTATTATAGCAAGAAATAGGCTAATGTCAGCACTCTCCTTGTGGCCAGCCTTTGGGGATCTCACAATTTATTGAAGGGAAAACTTGGCCAGTCAGGCAGGATCTCCATTACAGAAAACCTGGCTTAGGAAATCAGTGTGCTCGGTGAATGCTTCTTGCATTTAGGTAGCATGAATTCCTCAGGCATCAGAATTCATCTCAAAATCTCTTGAAGGCATAACCAGCTTCCCTGAGTAACTTAACCTCTCAACCACCAATGAATTCCTGACTTACTTTAGGACATTTTAAAAAGAACTGCTGGCTCTTACACATCTCAACAACAATGAAAGAAACTAACGAACAGAAGGGGCAGCCGTTCTGCTGCATGCCAGCCCCTGTCCTACACTCGTCACACATCACTCACTCAACTTTCACAGCCACCACACGCAATAAGTACTATTACTGCCCCATTTTACAGATGGGGAAACTCAGGAACATATAACTCACAAAAAGGTTAGACGTGAGCAATCCTGGTGGCCCAGGGATTTGTACTGTCTACAGTCCTTACCCACCCTGAGCCTCTGCAGTGCTAGCCTCAGGCATAACTGACATGTCTGATTTTTAAAGATAAACACAAAACATAGGAATACAAAAAAAACAAGTATCTCATCAACCTGAAAAATACGGCCCTGACCATATTTTATTACATTATTATTATTATTATTCAAGTACTCTCAACACCGGGACCAACTCCTAATAAAGAATAATCTCTGCTGTACTGTACCCATATACCTAATGCACACACAACAGTGTCCATCCTTCAGGAGCCCGCAAAATAATTAGGGAGAAAAACAGTCATGTTCCAGGTGACATATGCGAACAATGACTTAGCATTATATTTCAGAAAAGAGTCTCCTGTAAACTGATTGGCAGAACAGGTGAGAAGAGTGAGTGAGAGGGGGCATCCATGGCAGAAGGAACCTTCCAAAAGTCACAGGCATGATGGAGTCACATGGGAGGGAGACGTGGTTCCCTCTTGTTGGCAAGGAGGATTCTTTAGGAAAATGGAAACCAAGAGAGTTGGAAAGGCAAGTTGGGACCAGACTGCATTGCTTTGAAATGGCAGAAGAAGATACTTCAAACCACACCCCACAGAGTGGCGGCAGAAATGGTGAGAAAGCAACAACTCAGTAAGGCTGAGAGTCAGAAAGATTCATCTGGATACTTGACTTCCTACTCTGAAAATATATGTGCAAGAATCATACTCAAAATTTAAGCATATCCACAAATTTCCATAAATGTTAAGAAAAAGGAACAAAAGAGAAACTCAGGGCACATGCCATAACTGACATGCTTTACTGTCCTGCCTCCCTCTCCCACAGCACAAATGCTTGCATGTGAGCAGGGGTGGCAAGGAGGGAGGGGGACACGACTAGGGAGAGAGATGGGGAAGTGGTTAGTAGCAAGCCTACAATTCATTTTCTCCCTTTTGGGGGTTAGACAGACTGGAGTATGGAAATGCTCTAGGAGGGAAAGAGGGCAATTAACCCGGTCAAGTCTTCTTGTGAACAGCTAGTGTTAGAGTTCCTGACAAAAAAAAAATCAGTTTATTAGCAGGAGAGTCCTTATCTATGGAATCCTTTTTGCAAGATGCACCTGATTCATCTGGGCTTCCTTGGTGGCTCAGACCGTAAAGAATCTGCCTGCAATACAGGAGCCCTGGGTTCAATCTCTGGATCAGGAAGATCTCCTGAAGAAGGAAATGGCTACTCACTCCAATATTCTTGTCTGGAAAATCCCATGGACAGAGGAGCCTGGCAGGTGCAGTCCATAGGGTCACAAAGAGTCAGACACAGCTGAGCAACTAACTTTCACATTTTTTTTTTTTTTTACCTCATCTGTCTAGCATGGATCACTTATCATTAACAAATCTGAAATCTTCAGATTTATGGAGGATAATCCCTTGGAAAATACGTCACATAAGTTTTGTCACCATCAGAGCACAAAATGGAAATGCTTCCCAATGGAAATGCTGTCCTAACACATCACAGGCATTGGTTAGGGATGTGGTAACTGTAAGGCCAAACAGAAGATCCTTTTGCAGCCAGAGAGGACCTGGGGAGTGGACGGGGCAGTCCTGGTCCTCATCACGCTTTGTTGAGCCTCAGGATCATCTGTGTCCTTAAAACATTGTTAGTAAAGACCAATGGGAGGTACGATTTGATTCTTGTGAATCTGATTTGACAATCAAATCTTCAGTGTTATCTTAGAGACCTTCTCTTCTAAACAGATATTTCATGAAATACTGTTTTCTGCTTTACTTTTGATACACAGATGTTCCTCCTCACCCTTTTTGGGGCAGGAGGGTGGGGGGAGATCCTGTGACCATATCCTAAAGACATTCACAATTCCCTGTACAAAGCTCAAAGTTTTGTTAGGAATAAACAAGTGAATGAATGAATATTAAATTTATATCTGCTTTACAGGTATTGTAATTAGTATGTGTACATTTAATACATATCAATTTAAAATAAATCTTATGCTTTCTGAGTTAACTTAAGAACACATATTTTACAGATACAAGTTTTATACAATCATTAGCAAGCTTTCACAAGATTAAAGCAAACTACATTAAAAAGGGATACACTGAAAAGACGGGTATATAATCTTGGTAATTACCATGCTTTTGTTCCGTGTCAATGAAATATCTTCATTAGGCAGAAAAAAGAATTAGTAATGTAAGATTTAGTCAAACATTGTTTTACCAACTAAAGGAATGAATATTAATACTTGGGAACTCATTCTCTCTCTGAAATATGTATTCACTTTCAAAATGTTGATGGTAATTATATGAAACCTTACAATAATAGTCAAGCAGATGCATTAATGAGAAGTAATCACAGTTATTTCACTTAGGCATACTAATTGATTTATTCTGTGATTACTAAATTGTAAGAGCCTGTGATATCACAAATGTGGAGCCAAGATCAGAAACCTTTTTTGGCAAAGGAACAAGCACTATTCTAGGCTTTATGGGTTACACAGTCTCTGCCACAACTACTACCTCACTATTATAGTACAAAATCACTCATAAGCAATAAGCAAATAAATGAGTGACTGTGTTCCAATAAAACTTTATTTACAGAAGTCGGCGATGGACCAGATTTAGCCCTCAGATTGTAATCTGTGCACCTATGATGCAGAGCATCTTCATCTCCACCAACCACATACTGAATGCAGAGGACAGGGATATAGCCTGGCCCCTGTCCTCCAAAAAGTAATGAAACTGGCCAATAACAAAAGCAGCATATACTGAGCATAAAAAAGTTGAAATTTTAGGATTTCACAAGCAAATAAGAAAACAGCTGAGTGAATTCTATGTGGAAAAGTTTAAAAGTGATCATGAAAATGTGACACAAATTCTGTGAGGAATGCAGGGCAGGTGAAAGAGTTCAGGAGAGACGGGCAGCTCTACATAAAGTAGGAGGCAAGGTCACTTTCAAACCCCAAGAGACCAGTGTGTGACTCCTAGGTCAACAATGAGAGGCCGTTAGATTTAACACAACTCTCAAGAGTAGCACTGTCCAGAAGACCTTCCTGAAATGATGGAAGCATTTTATGTCTGCTCTGCCCAGGAACCAGTTGGCAGAGTCTGGTGGATTTCCTGAAAACCTTTCATTACATTTCATTACCTCATATTATGCTAAATCATACCTCATATTATGCTTTTTATAGTACATCATTTTAAGGTTTACTGTGACTGCTGGAATTCCAGTTGAAGTATTTCAAATCCTAAAAGATGATGCTATGAAAGTTCTGCACTCAATATGCCAGAAAATTTAGAAAATCAGCAGTGGCCATAGGACTGGAAAAGGGGTTTTTATTCCAATCCCAAAGAAAGGCAATGCCAAAGAATGTTCAAACTACCACACAATTGTACTCATCTCACATGCTAGCAAAGTCATGCTCAAAATTCTCCACACCAGGCTTTAATGGTACATGAACCGAGAACATCCAGATATTCAAGCTGGATTTAGAAAAGGCAGAGGATTATGACCCAGCAATCCCACTGCTGGGCATACACACTGAGGAAACCAGAATTGAAAGAGACACATGTACCCCAATGTTCATCGCAGCACTGTTTATAATAGCCAGGACATGGAAGCAACTTAGATGTCCATCAGCAGATAAATGGATAAGAAAGCTGTGGTACATACACACAATGGAGTATTNTTGGGAAAGGAGTACGTCAAGGCTGTATATTGTCACCCTGCTTATTTAACTTCTATGCAGAGTACATCACACAAAATGCCAGGCTGGATGAAGCAAAAGCCGGAATCAAGATTGCTGGGAGAAATAGCAATAACCTATGAGATATATAGGTGACACCACCCTTATGGTAAAAAGCAAGGAAGAACTAAAGAGCCTCTTGATGAAAGTGAAAGAGGAGAGGGAAAAAGCTGGCTTTAAAGCTCAACATTCAGAAAACTAAGATCATGGCATCTGATACCATCATTTCACAGCAAATAGATGGAGAAACTGTTGAAACTGTGGATGACTTTATTTTGGGGGGCTCCAAAATCACTACAGATGGTGACTGTAGCCACGAAATTAAAAGACACTTGCTCTTTGGAATAAAGGCTATGACCAACCTGGTCAGNTCACAGCAAATAGATGGAGAAACTGTTGAAACTGTGGATGACTTTATTTTGGGGGGCTCCAAAATCACTACAGATGGTGACTGTAGCCACGAAATTAAAAGACACTTGCTCTTTGGAATAAAGGCTATGACCAACCTGGTCAGCATATTAAAAAGCAGAGACATTACTTTGCCAACAAAGGTCTGTCTAGTCAAAGCTATGGTTTTTCCAGTAGTCATGTATGGATATGAGAGCTGGACTATAATGAAGGCTGAGCACCGAAAAATTGATGCTTTTGAACTGTGGTGTTGGAGAAGACTCTTGAGAGTCCCTTGGGCTGCATGGAGATTAAACCAGTAATCCTCAAAGAAATCAACCCTGAATATTCATTGGAAGGACTAACTCTGAAGCTGAAACTCCAATACTCTGGCCACCTGATGCGAAGAGCTAACCCACTGGAAAGAACCTGATGCTGGGAAAGACTGAAGGCAGAAGAACAAGGGGACAACAGAAGATGAGATGGCTGCATGGCATCACTGACTCAATGGACATGAGTTTAAATGAGCAAGCTCTGGGAGTTGGTGATGGACAGGGAAGCCTGGCATGCTGCAGTCCACAGGGTCACAAAGAGTTGGACACGACTGAGTGACTGAACTGAACGGATATGCTCTAGGAATTTCTTCAAAGCATTTTGAAGCAGTGTAAAGATTCAGAACACACTCCTGCTTCTCTTTGTAGAGTATTCCACTGTTTTCATGGATCCAGCATTACTGGCATTATTTGAAGAAGGAGAATGGATACATCTCTATGTATGGTTGAGCCCCTTTGCTGTGCCCTGGAGACTATCACAACACTGTTAATCAGCTATACTCCAATATGAAATTAAATCTTTCTTAAAGAAGAATGAAGCTATTTTATATGTACTAATATTGGACAATTTCTGATATATAATGTTAGAAGAGTAAAGAATATGGTATACATTTTTAAGAAATGAAGTCCTCTCTGTTTGGTAACACACTGGTAGTACTATTAAAACACATTCCATGAAACCCCATGATCAACCACTGCAACAAAGACCAGAGCAAACTGTTCACTGAGTGCTGTCAATTCAAAGATGAGTCTGCATGAGAAAACTTAAATAAACTTTAATAATCTTAAAGCTCATGTCATGAAAGAAACCGAGGAGAGGTGTTCCCAAATGTGGCTGAAGCAGGGCCAGCAGGGTGAAAGTAGGAGATCAACCAAGGCAAGCGAGGCTGGAAGGCTGGCGGCAAAGTGGCCATGAAAGAATTCGAAACAGTGGTGGGGAATGCCTCGGCCAGCAAGCGCTGAAGAACGCATCCTGAGGCCTAACAGTGCAGGAGTTTGAAGCTGAGTACGGGGAACAATAAGACAGGCAGAGCGCTCTCCAAGAAGTAGCTGATCGGTGGGGAGAGAAAACTTGCTCTCGGTGGACCTTCGGAATCCTGGACACGGAGAACGGGATGCTTGACCCAGAATCAGCAGTTATGCCCAGCACACACAGTGTACTTGTTCTATCAGTCTTACTACCTGCTTCTCACTTGCTCTCTGCTGCATTCTGCCTCCCACCCTTCTCTGTATTCCCTCCCAGGTCTATATGTTGACTGTCAGTCACTGAGGCACTGAGTGTACTTGTTCTATCAGTCTTACTACCTGCGTCTCACTTGCTCTCTGCTGCATTCTGCCTCCCACCCTTCTCTTTATTCCCTCCCAGGTCTATATGTTGACTGTCAGTCACAGGCACAGTAGTACTGGTCTTAATCACCCAGGAAATTTAAAGTTATACTGCCAGTGTCCTGACTTCCTATTTTGAGTGATGGTTTCAAGCAAGCTGCCCACACCACAGAGCTGTAAGCACTCTTTCAACAGAAACGATTGAGATCAACCTCTGGGTCAAGGGAAAAAGGGAAAACACTAGCACGGGGGCTGGTGCTGGCCTTGTGGGCAACCAAAGAGGCGGCGGCTAGTTTTCAAGGCTGCTGAACTGACAGATGCTTCAAGGATCATTGGATTTTTAATTGTTTAAACCAACCATGAAGCTAAAGCAAGAATTCTCTACCACCACTGCAAAATACGAATTTGTTCCAGCAAGCAATCTAAATGTGCACACAAAATGGGGAAGAGGAGCCATTACCGTGACTAATTACTCTTTACTACCCTTTTCAAAGATAGATCAAAACAGCCTTTTAACAAATGTCAATTTAATTTTACTGCTGAAGATTAGCAGCAGGTGATAAATGGGAAACACAGTGTCCCTAAACACACAGTGTAGCAGATCAGTCTAGTCTTCGCATATCTCAGAAGGGAAATTTATTCAGAACAAATAGGAACATAAGGCATTAAACTACTAACAAACCAAATAAAAAAGTATATGATAACAGACTGATGAACAAAGTATGCTCGGTTAAAACTGGCACAACTGCTGCTAAAAAAGAAGAAAAAAAAAAAAAGAATCCATCCAATCCTTTCCTTTCTTCGTAAGTGCTGCTGCAAATCAAGCATCTGCTTGAGACATACCAAAGGAGTCCTATAAAGGCACCAGCATCTTGATGAGCAGATTAAGTAACTGCCCCAATATGACACGGTCAGTCCCCAAGACAACAGGAAAAAATTTTAAATGTCTTCCATCATATTACAAATAACCCTCTGCTATCTATCTTTGTCCCTCTGTCTGTGGTTTCCTAACCATTTAGGAGTAAACAGAACCATGGTCCAAAGTTGAGAAGATTTTATTAGGGGATAAAATCTGATTCAGGATAGCATCTTGACTCCTAGTAACCTGAAACAAGGAAGTAAACCATGATACAAGAACTGTTTTGAGGCTGTGACAAAGAACCACTTGAGTAATCCTTAGTGACAATTTATTAACCAAATACTAATTTCAAGTCCAGTTTAAGCCAAGAAAAAGTATGGTCCTAGACATAAAGAGACTTTCCACAAAAGAATGCTAGCAAGAATAAAACATGCATAAATTATAGTCCACAACTCTTTAAGCAAAATATTCCCTCTTTCTTTCACATGACATGGCCTATACTTTTTTTGCTAAATATAAAATGTTGTGGAAATAATCACTTAGACCCAAAATTGAAATTATCACAATGAATATACAGTTCTGAATAAAAAGCAATCTGTAATAATTCAAGAAATACTAAAGGCAGATTGCGTGGTAATCATAATAACCATGATGTCATGAATTTTAAACTTCCCCTTTCTTCCCTGGACAGATCATATACTTTACTTGCATACACCGTCCATTCCTTAGAAAAATTAGAAGTTACAAATAGGTGCTTTTCTTTCAGAATGACGATGAAAAGTATGGTATAAGCAATGAGTAAGTTATCTATAGCCTGAATCGTAAACCATTATCCCTCTTCACTTAAAGAAAGGAGGCAGCTTTCACAAACTGAAATTTAAATATTTCATTTCATTTATAGGATCTTTGTATGGATTTATTTTGAAGTTATTTCAGTCAGCATATGACCATCAAATTAAGAGACATTTTTAAACCTATTTGCCAAAAAGAAATTATGCTGAATATTTTCATTAAAATTAGAATAAACAGTANTAGGATCTTTGTATGGATTTATTTTGAAGTTATTTCAGTCAGCATATGACCATCAAATTAAGAGACATTTTTAAACCTATTTGCCAAAAAGAAACTATGCTGAATATTTTCATTAAAATTAGAATAAACAGTACGACAGCAAAATCAAGTATTTAAATTTAAATATTTCATCTCTTTTTCTTAAGAGATTGGTCATTAAAATCAAGGAGTAAGCAGAACACATTATCTAATTGCTTACAGCGATTTCTTTCTCATATCTAGAAGTATAGCTACTTTGCAACAGACAAAATAGCTCATCATCGTCAAAATAATCCCTTTAACAGAAGTGAGGGCTCAGAGAAAGAATAAAATATGAAGTTCACACTCAAATAAGCCTGATTCTGAGATGACATTGATCTCCAGGGAAATAAATTACAATGAGAAATAGTATCTAGCATCCTATGAAGTCAGTTTGAACAGACTCCTAGTCTGTAAGTATATCTTTCCAGGTCAGCATACAGGCCAGTAAGGCCATTAATGGTACAAACAAGTTACATCTGACTGACAAGAATGAGCTAAAACCTGAAGAATAAAAACAGATTCTAAAAACCTTTGGTCTTCTTTGTAATACATACTACATTAACATATACTCAATTTGGCAAGTTTGTAACCACTATTTCTAAACCAACAAAACAGTTTGGAGTCTCAGTTTCTAACCAGTGGACACACATGTTTAAAAGTCACACAATAATCTTCTCAGTTACATTCACACACACAGAAGAGAGTTTCAAAACAACAAAGTGTTATGTATACTACAAAGTACACTAGTAAACTGTTTCCTTAAGTCAATACTGTTTTTAAACTCCAAGTCTTGGCATATTAGTGTTTTGTTAAACCAATACAGTAGGCATCTTCAAATTAAATAAATAGAACATATCAAAGACATTGCATGTGGTACATACAAGATTTCATGAGTCTTATTTCTGATGGGTGAGGGGAAGGGATGGCAATATAAGCTGAATGTTACTTGGATCCTGTTCAAAAGTTTGAAAACCAGTGCCTCAAGCACTGCCTCTACAAACCAGAACACGAATAACCAGTGCCTGACCTGAAGGGAACCCTGAGAGAATCCTGGTCCTTCTCAGAGCCTGCAGCCCCAGAACCACAAAGGTTACTCTAAGCAGGTCTCAGTCACTGTGCTGCTGGCGGAGTAGGAAGTATTCCCAAGACAGCTCTTGTCTACACACTGCTGGAGTAGAATGGTCTTTCAAAAGCAGAAACAAGGCTGTGAAGCTCTGAGAGAACATGGTCAGACCTAAGTGATCTCTCCAGCTCCATGCAGAGATGCAGACAAACCCTCAGTTCAGTTCAGTCGCTCAGTCGTGTCCAACTCTTCGCGACCCCATGAATCACAGCACGCCAGGCCTCCCTGTCCATCACCATCTCCCGGAGTTCACTCAGACTCACCCTAGGCCAGGACATATGGCAACTATATAACGGCCAGTAACAGAAGCTTTCGGTATTTCGGTAATCATTACAGGATGAGAAGCTACAAGAGAGGCAGCTGGCTTATCATCACCACGATACAAAAAAAATCCTGTCCGTATCTTTATCAGGCTGTGAACCTGACAAGTTTAAAATGCAGACTAAAAAATTTTTTCACCTGTAAGGTTCAATCTGTTAAAATGACCATTGTTTTCCCATAGACCCACCCTAGTCCCCATTTACCTTTACAATACTTAGGAGGTGGACTTTCCTGATGTTTCCAGCGGCTGGGACTTAGTGCTTCCAGTGTAGGGGAGCTAGGTTCAAACCCTGCTCAGGGAACTAGATCCCCCCCATACCACAACTAAGTCCTCCCCCTGCCGCCCATCCTCCACAGCCAAAATAAATAATTAAAAAAAAAAAATACTGATGATATGTGGCCTATGATTCAATCACTTTCCAACATCACTAGCCACATTATTAACACTAGCTAGGATGAAGGTCTCAGTGAGAAGCTATTTTTTTCTTATTTTTAAAAGCTAAAAGTGAGAAATCAAAAGGAAGTTCCGGACAACTAAATTGCAGAGTCAAGACATTACATCTTTCAGAATTAAGGCATCTTAAGGAAGGAAATGGCAACCCACTCCAGTGTTCTTGCCTGGAGAATTCCAGGGACGGGGGAGCCTGATGGGCTGCCGTCTATGGGGTCGCACAGAGTCGGACACAACTGAAGTGACTTAGCAGTAGCAGCAGCAAGAAAGGGAAAATCTTTGGTCAAAAGGAATCAAATAACTCGGTCTTCAAAATAAGCTCAAAGACCCAAAATTGCCAAGATTCTATGAGAGGTTATTTCTCTCGAAAAAAACTAATCTTAAAGTAAAACTAAATAAAATATTAATAAATGTGCAAATCTGTTAAATGTATACTGCCAACACGCTTTTTATGGCTACACAAAACTTTAAATAGGTACCCTCTCAGTGTCAGAAAAAGTTCTAAAAGCATTTGAAAGAGAACATAGTGAAGTCTCATTCAAAATGTTATCTGAATTAAAAAAAAAAAATCACCAAGTCACTAGTGAGTCCTGCTTGCAGTGAAGATTTAGATCATAAGATATGAAAACAGTTTAACCAGCCTAGATTCTACTTATCAAACAAGTCTAAAGTTAACAATTAGCGTCAGCANAAAAAAAAAAAATCACCAAGTCACTAGTGAGTCCTGCTTGCAGTGAAGATTTAGATCATAAGATATGAAAACAGTTTAACCAGCCTAGATTCTACTTATCAAACAAGTCTAAAGTTAACAATTAGCGTCAGCAAAAAGAGGGACCCATCATGGTAAAAAACTGGTTTAAGAAAAGGAATTTTCACTGCTAAAGAAATCCCTCTATGTCCATTGCTGGGGATCAATCAATTATTTAGCAAAAGTACCTAATAAAATTAAGATAACATGATCAAACAGATCTTCGGGAGCTAGATTACAAGCAATTTTTCTAGGAACCCAAAGAAAAGAATCTGTAAGTGGGGCGTGGGGACAAAAATCAAACAGTGTCACCTATACCCAGTTTGGGTTTATTTTGTTTTTTATATTGACCTATCTCAAAATAATCTCGGAAGGCTATTCTTAACAATACGAACGCCAGCTGGCTCCCTTCACAGCAACCTCTCTGTTAACTCTCTGCAGAATATTACCATCCTCACTAAAGAAGATAACCAACTGGTGAACAATGAATGTATTCAACTCTTTGCATCTTGAAATCAATATGCTACAGACACAACCTGAATATATGTATTTACCTAGTGTCCTGGTTACACGGCCTCTCAAAAAGGAAGTAACTTAATGAAAACAACACAGGTTCTATTATCAGAAAGATGTGGTTTCAAACACCATTTCTACCACCTTCTGATTGTGTAACTCAGGAAGTTACCCACCCAAATCCTAAACCTCAGCTTTCTCAACTGTAAAGGGTAAATAAGAATATGCACTACATATGGTTGAGTGAAAAATCAAATGAAATCATGTATGTAAAGCAAATAGTGTACTGCCTGGCAAAATATAGGTCTCAAATATTATTTACTTTGAAAATAATCATGTCCATCTCAAATCCCAGAAATAATTTGATTTTCAGGTTTTTCATCTATAAAATAGGAAATTGAAATAGATGTCTCTAACACCCTCTTCAGAAGTGGTGTGATTCAAAGTGCTATGGTTACATGGTAATAACGGGCAGATATGGGGTGCATGTATTCTCATGGCTGTATTTTCTTTTAAATCACAAATGCACAAACTGAAAACTTTGAGACATTTCATATAAAATTGCTTTGTCATAGTTGCCATGAAAATAATGTTTCAAGGCATGGAAAGTCAGGCCTAGCAGTCCTTTTTCTAAAGTATAACCTTCTGTGATAAATCAGTAGAGTAAGTGAAGATGTGTGTACATGAGTGTTCATAGTCTATTAGTCAAAAACCAGTAAGAACTTTAATAGAGAAATGTTTGAATTACAATGTATTCATAGAAGGAAGTTCTAAGTAGCATTTTTCTTAAAGTCTTATATTGTTGCCNCAGTAGAGTAAGTGAAGATGTGTGTACATGAGTGTTCATAGTCTATTAGTCAAAAACCAGTAAGAACTTTAATAGAGAAATGTTTGAATTACAATGTATTCATAGAAGGAAGTTCTAAGTAGCATTTTTCTTAAAGTCTTATATTGTTGCCAGATATATATAGCATGATATTAAAAATGTATAACAAGGAACTATTGTTTAGTACATGGAACTCTGCTCAATGTTATGTGGCAGCCTGGATGGAGGGAGGTTTGTATACATGGATACATGTATATGTATGACTGAGTCCCTTCCCTGTTCACCTGAAACTATCACCACATTGTTAATTGGCTATACCCCAATGCAAAATAAAAAGTTCAAAAAAAGATATATATAGCATGATCCCTATTGGAAATTTTTTTACGGTTGTGTATGTGTATATATGCAAATGGTCATAAATATTTATATATATATATAAATAATCAGTCTACTTCATTTCTGCATGCGGAGAAAAAAGGAACAATATATACAAATCTGTGGTCACCAAGCAGGAAGAAGAGATGGATGGAAGCAGGATGCCTTGACTTCATAAAATATGAACAGAACGGAAGTGTTTAGAGAGGCTATGACTAATTTTTACTTCCTTTAATGTGTTTGAGTATTTTCCAAATTTTCTATAATGTACCATGAATGTTTGATTGTTTGGAGATTCTTTATTTTTTTTTTTAAGTTATTCTTATTGAGTCAAGATATGATCACACATTAAGTTCTGTAATACCACTGGCAAGAAATGTGTCTAAGAGTAACCATTTAATTTCCTGAAGACACAATCATAAAATGAACCACTTTCAAAAATTAAAAAAAATCAAAAAATTTGGAATAGGAGGGAACTTCCTTAAACTGATAAAAGTTATACAAAATCTTCAACAAACATACATAATGCTGAAACTTTAGAATCATTTCTAATCAAGTAAAAAACAAGGATGCCCTACATCACTGCATCCATTCAATCTGTGTAAAAACTAGAGTCAAAAGAAAAAGAAATCAGTGATATAAAAGTGGAAAGAAAGAAACAAAACTGGTTTTGTACTCAGACAATCTGGCCAGCTACATGAAAAATGCAAAAGTATCTGCAGACAACCCGCAAGAATTAATGAAAGTTTACTAAGGTTACTGAATCAAATGTGTTCCATTGATAACTAGAAAATATAATTGATAAAAAAATCCTATGCATCATTACAACCAAATTATCAGAATAAATGCATTAAAATATATCAGACTCCTGTGGGGGAAAAGTTACAGTATCCTATTCAAAAATAGAAAAGAGCTAAATAAATGCAGTATGTGCCATGATCCTGAATGAGGAATCTCAATATCAGTTCAGCCAAAATCATCTATAAATTCAATGCAAATCCAGACATAATTCTTAAGTTTGGGGTTTTTTTAAAATGTTTTTGTTTTATACTGGAGTACAGTTGATTAATAATATTGTGAGAGTTTCAGGTGGACAGCAAAGGAACTCAGTCATACATAAATGAGGATCCATTCTCCAAGTTTGGGGCTATTTTTCAGTTTGTGTGTGACAACTAACTAGCACTAAATTTCACAGAGAAGGGCCAAGAATGGCCTAGGAAAGTTAAAAACATAACAAAGTGGAACTTTGCCTTCTAGATATTGAGACTTACTACATAACTATAATAATTATGACAGTGTGGGAATGTTATAGGGAAGAGCCAGTTTTGACTCCATGCTGGATCTGGTTTCTTTTTCTTTAACTTTTGCTTTGCATTGTTTTTGTTCACTAAAAGGATACTGTCCATACAAAATGGCCTACCTAGGGGAACCCTGCCCCTCTGCCCGAATTTTAAACCAAAATATCTTTGTTCAGGACCCTGTCCACCTGTGGATAAGCTACAGGAAGGAGGAAATTAACACCTCCTCTCCCTGAGACTGGCTATTCCAGGAGACATAAATAAGACTAATAGGCTTTTTACTTTACTTTCTCACCTCCCCACTTCTCTGTTCTATAAAACAACCTGGCATCCAGACCCCATAAGTGGTTATTTTGAAACATCAGTCTGCCATCTTCTCAGTCTGCCTGCTTTCTGAATACAGTTGTATTCCTTGTCTCAGCACCTCGTCTGCAGACTTATTGCCACGTGGTGAGCAAAGGGAGCTTGGATTCAGTAACAAGAGTGATACAATTAAAGATAAAATAGTGATTAAAAACTAAGACTCCAAAAATGGACCTCTGTGTCATTATAAATCAGTGGGGAAAGAAAGGCTGATGCAATTAAAGATGCCAGGACAACTGATGAGCTGTATAGGAAAAAAATAAAACAAAATTCTGCTAAGGACTGAAAGTGTCTCTCTAAAATTCCCCCAATGTGACGATATTAGATACAGCCTTTGGATGGCGATCAGATTTACGAGATCATGGGACTGGGGTCCCCTTGATAGGATTAGTGAGTTCCCTTTTAAGAAGAAAAACTAGAGCCTGTATACTTTCTACCCATCCCCACCACTACTGTGTGAGGACCCATAAAAGGTGACTGTCTGCAACCCAAAGAAAGAGCAACTGTGCCGGGACCTTGACCTTGTACTTCGAGTCTCCAGAACTGTGAGAAAATTAATTTCTGTTGTTTAAGCCACTCAGTCTATGGTATTTTAAGGCAACCTGAGATGATTATACAAGTGCTTACTTCACACAAAAAAGCTATGACAAACCTAGACAGCATATTAAAAAGCAGAGATATCTCTTTGCCCACAGAGATCCATATAGTGAAAGCTATGGTTTTTCCAGTAGTCATGTATGGATGTGAGACTTGGACCATGAAGAAGGCTGAGTGCAGAAGAATTGATGTTTTTGAACTGTGGTGCTGGCAAAGGCTCTTGAGAGCCCCTTGGACTGCAAGGAGATAAAACCAGTCAATCCTCAAGGAAAGCAACACTGAATATTCATTGGAAGGACCGATGCTGAAGCTCCAATACTCTGACCATCTGGTGTGAAGAACTAACTCATTGGAAAAGACTCTGAGGCTGGGAAAGATTGAAGGCAGGAGGAGAAGGGGACAACAGAGAATGAGATAGTTGGATGCCATCACTGACTCAATGGACATGAGTTTGAGCAAACTCTGGGAGATAGTGAACAGCAGGGAGGCCAGGTGTGTTGTAGTCCATGAGGTCACAAAGAGTCAGACACGACTTAAATGACTAAACAACAACTTCACACACACACACATAATCACGTAAGAAATAAAGTACTAACTGTGAAAATTAAGGAATTAAAAAGAAAGCAAATATACATATAAGATAGATTAGGGGAGAAAAGAAAGATTTCTTGAAGTAATAGACCTGAAACAATAAAGGGAAATGCTGATAATTTAGTTACTATAAAATGTAAATGTTACATTCAGCAAAGGACGCCATAAACCAAAGTAAAAATCAGGCCACTCTCTTTGCATCATGTGAGAACACAATGAGAAGTCAACAGCCTGGAAGAGGGCTCTCACCAGAACCAACCACACAAACACCTTGACCTTGGACTCCCCAGCAACCACAACTGTGAGTAACTTCTGTTTTAAAAGCCACCAAGTTCATGGTGGTGCTTTGTTATAGCAACCCAATCAGACTAAGACAGATGAAGAAAAACATTAATTTTTCTCTTTTATAATATGTTCAATATGAGTCCCAACTAAAAAACACTCACCTAACTCACAATCTCAAAGTTTTTCTGATTGTGTCCAGAATTTTTTAAATTGTAGCTCTTATTTTTCTAGTTTATGATAGATTTTGCTTTAATTTATTAAATTGTACAAGGTTTTAAAAAAAAGGTTTTAGCAGACCATTTCTTGGGAGAAAACATTTAACACATACAGCTAATCAAAAATTAACATCTAGTTCTAGAGTATACAAAGAACTCCTACAAATCTAAACTACTTGCTGGACGTTTACATGGAATCTCTTAGCAGCACCTTATTAAACATATGGAGAATGCGCTGACTATATAATCAGAGTAAATGATACAGTTACTTTTTCAGTGAACTCTAAATGTCTCACTGAAAGCATCAAGTGTCCTGCCAAACCCCCAGCGTCAGATATGCCTGTTTCCTTTAGTGGCGCCGTCACTGCCCAGGCCATGAAAGCCTTGCAACCTCCCAGCACTCTTTTACTCTTCCCTCTGAAGTTACCACTAAATCTCCAATGCAGTCACCAGAATTTAGTTAAATTTTAATAATCAGTTATAATTCATGAACTGCCAATGTGTAAAATGGCACCATTTTAGGAGACATGATCAGAGGCTAGAAATCAGTATCAATCATTTTTTTTATGGAGTAATATGTACAACTGAATAAAAGATGCAAAAGATAAAGCCCTCTACAGAGGGAAGCTCTAAAGGAGCAGGGAGGGAGAGGAGGAGGGAGAGCTCACAGCCACACTAAGAAAGAACTCGCGAATGCGCTGGAAAGAATTGTAAACTAGGAAATCAGGAGACCCAAATTCCAGTCTAAAGCCCACCATAAATTAGCTGTGAATGAAGCAATCAACATAAAAACCTTTAGTCTTCAGCTTTCTCATTCTTAAAAACAGGGTGAAATAATTGTTAAAAGTTCTAAAAGCTCTAAAATTCTATGATTCTAAACTCTTCTCCATGGATGGGGAAAACGTGGCACAGTGAGCTAAAAATAACAATTTACACTGACAGGTAATGTAAAGTATTATAGCATCTCAGTTTCCTTTAAACAATCTTGAAAAACTATTAAGATATTTACTAGCTCTTTTATTATGCAAAATTCAAAAGAGTGTAAAATCAAATAAAATAACCCACACGTTTCAAGAAAACAAGCTTCCTTTTCTTTTTCCTCTCAATCAAACACTTTCGCTTCCTTCCTGTGTTCTGAAGTGCAAATAAGAACAATGTTAGGGGTTACTGATGGGCAGGATCTCTCCTCTCCGTTGCTTTCTGTCCCCAAAGCAGATTTCAGTCATACCTATGAGACTGGACAGCAGAATGCCAATGCAGAATCTAGCTGAAGTGTCTATGTGATCTGTGAAATTCTTATCTGTTAAGCTGCCCATCAGGGATGCACTTTTATTTGGCCCACACATCCATCTTGTAACCTACAACAAAACTCTGGCTCTAGTAATGCCTAGTCCATCTTTCTACTGTTTGTCCTACTGGGTGTTAGTCCAGCAAGATGCCATAACAAAAAAAAAAAGCCATGTTTCGGAAACGCTGCACACTATACCTCATTCTTGAGCAATTATAAATGAACATGTAAATACTAAAGGCTCTCAGAAGTCCCACAGATGTATATTGATCTGATTTATACTGTTTAACATTTTAGGAATCACTGAACTAAAATGGACTGGAATGGGCAAATTTAATTCAGATGACCATTATATCTACTACTGTGGGCAAGAATCCCTTAGAAGAAATGGAGTAGCCATCATAGTTTAAAAAAAAAAAAGAGAGAGAGAGAGAGAGTCCAAAATGCAGTACCTGGGTGCAATCTCAAAAATGACAGAATGATCTCTGTGCGTTTCCAAGCCAAACCATTCAATATCACAGTCATCCAAGTCTAGGCCCTGACCAGTAATGCGGAAGAAGCTGAACAGTCTATGAAGAAGTAAAGACTTTTTAGAACTAACTCCCCAAAAGATGTCTTTTTCATCATAGGTGACTGAAATGCAAAAGTAGGAAGTCAAGAGACACCTAGAGTAACAGGCAAATTTGGCCTTGGAGCACAAAATGAAGGAGGGCAAAAGCTAACCGAGTTGTGCCAAGAAAACAAACTGGTCATAGCAAACACCCTTTTCCAACAACACAAGAGACAACTCATCACAAGATGGTCAATATAGAAATGAGAGTGATTATATTCTTTACAGCCAAAGATGGAGAAACTCTATACAGTCAGCAAAAACAAGAGCAGGAGTGGACTGTGGCTCAGATCATGAACTCCTTATTGCCAAATTCAGACCTAAATTGAAGAAAGTAGGGAAAAGCACTAGACCATTCAGGTATGACCTAAATCAAACTCCTTAAATTATACAGTGAAAGTGACAGATTCAAGGGATTAGATCTGATAGACAAGAGTGCCTGAAGAACTACGGACAGAGGTTCGTAACATTGTGCAGGAGGTGGTGAAAACCTTCTGCAAGACAAAAAAAGAAAATGGTTGTCTGAGGAGGCCTTACAAATAGCTGAGAAAAAAAGAATTCATCCATCTGAATGCAGAGTTCCAAAAAATAGCAAGGAGAGATAAGAAAGTCATCCTAAGTGAACAATGCAAAGAAATATAGGAAAAAAACAGAATGGGAAAGACCAGAGATCTCTTAAAGAAAATTAGAGATACCGAAAGAACATTTTATGCAAAGATGGGCACAATAAAGGACAGACACAATATGGACCTAACAGAAGCAGAATATATTAAGAAAAGATGGCAAGAATACAAAGAAGAACTATACAAAAAAATTTTAATGACCCAGATAACCACGACCGTGTGATCACTCACTTAGAGCCAGACATCTGGAGTTGGAAATCAAGTGCTCCTTAAGAAGCATCACTATGAACAAAGCTAATGGAGGTGACAGAATTCCAGTTGACCTATTCAAATTCTAAAAGGTGATGCCATTAAAGTACTGCACTCAATATGCCAGCAAATTTGGAAAACTCAGCAGTGGCCACAGGACTGGAAAAGGTCAGTTTTCATTACAGTTCCAAAAAATGACAAAGATGTTCAAACTACCACACAGTTGCACTCTTTTTACATGCTAGCAAAATAATGCTCAAAATTCTCCAAGTTAGGCTTCAACAGTACATGAACTGTGAAATTCCAAATGTTCAAGCTGGATTTTAAAAAGGCAGAGAAACCAGAGATCAAATTGCCAACATCCGGTGGATCATCAAAAAAGCAACAGAGTTCCAGAAAAACATCGGCTTCTGCTTCATTGACCATGCTAAAGCCTTTGACTGTGTGGATCACTACACACTGGAAAATTCTTTAACTGATGGGAATATCAGACCACCTTAACTGCCTCCTGAGAAACTTGTATGCAAGTCAAGAAGCAACAGTTAGAACCAGACATGGAACAATGGACTGGTTCCAAAATGGGAAAGGAGTACGTCAAAGCTGTATATTATCACCCTGCTTATTTAGTTATATGCAGAGTACATCATGCGAAATGCCAGGCTGGATGTAGCACAAGCTGGAATCAAGACTGCCGGGAGAAATATCAATAACCTTAGATATGCCGATGACACCACCCTTACAGCAAAAGGGAAGAGGATCTAAAGAGCCTCTTGACAAAAATGAAAGAGGAAAGAAAATTGGCTTAAAACTCAACATTCAGAAAATGAAGATAATGGCATCTGGTCCCATCACTTCATGGCAAATAGATGGGAAACAACGAAAACAGTCACAGACTTTATTTTCTTGGGTCCAAAATCACTGCAGATGATGACTGCAAGCCATGAAATTAAAAGATGCTTGCTCCTTGGAAGAAAAGGTATGACAAACCTAGACAGCATATGAAAAAGCAGAACCATTACTTTGCCAGCAAGGGTCCATCTAGTCAAAGCTATGGTTTTTCCAGAAGTCAGGTATAAACGTGAGAGGTGGACCATAAAGAGAGTTGAGTACTGAAGAATCGATGCTTTTGAACCGTGGTGTTGGAAAAGACTCTTGAGAGTCCCTTGGACAGCAAGGAGATCCAACCAGTCAATCCTAGGAAATCAGACCTGAATATTCATTGGAAAACTGATGCTAAACTTGAAGCTCCAATACTTTGGCCACCTGATGCAAAGAAATGACTCATTGGAAAAGACCCTGATGCTGGAAAAGATTGAAGGCAGGAAGAGAAGGGAACGACAGAGGACAAGATGGTTGGATGGCATCACCGACTCAACGGACATCAGTTTGAGCAAGCTCCGAGAGATGGTGAAGGATCGGGAAGCCTGCGTGTTATAGTCCATCAGGTCGCAAAGAGTGAGATCAACTGAGCAACTGAAAAACAACATACTATTTAATCTAAGGTTCCTCAATCCCAGGAACTACAAAAGTCTTTCTTCACAGAATATCTATTAACACCTTATAAAATCAGTGCTCCAAAGAAGCCACTTTAGAAGCTGCTTGCTTAAACATAATTTGCTCAAAATGTGATATTTAATTTGCACATTGCTAAACAGAATGATTCATTTTCTGCAGCTAGCATTTTACATCAAAGAGTCATTTACTCATTTCTCGATATGAAATTAGTTCTTCAACATCTAGTTGTTTGAGGTTAAGTAAACAGTAAGGCTGTCCCCTGACACAGGCACCTGAAACCTACCAACCAAAGAATATAGCCAAGTGTGACAGGAATCATCACCAGCTGATCCAAGTATTCAAATTACTACTACCCCATCCGAACGTAACATATCCATTCTAGTCTGGTAGCTTTAGTATTAGTTTTGGTAACTGCACAGTTGACACTTAAAAAATGAAACAGAGCTTCGAAGCAAAATGTAATTAAAATACAGCCAAAGAAAAGTCACCAGCAGAGGAAGGGTGACTTAAAACCTGAAAGTGGACAGATCTTAAGATACATTGATATCCCACACCAAAGAAGAAAAACTTACGTGTGAATAAAAAAACATAAGACTTATGGAATAACAATCTTACAGTCACACATTGAAAACATAAGTCACCACTTGAATTAAGATTGACTTAGATCCACACAAGATGGGACAATACTTGCAAAAAGTAGAACACTTTGTTAGCTGCCTATACACTTCAGTTTTTCACCATTTTCTTTCTTGACAGTAACTGTTCTTTCGCCCTTCAAGCCATGGCAAAGAAAAAGAAAATAAAGGCAATGCCTACCCTAAATCACAATCATCAAACACACTTGGTCCTAGGGGATTAGCTAACAAAATGCTGTTCATCAAGTAGTTGTTTAAAGCCACTCTACAAATCTAGTGACACAAACCATCATGGCATTTGAAGACATTCTGTCAGATCCCGAAAAAAATAAAAATGTTCAACCTGTCCTCATTAAATAAATTCACAGTTACTAAATCCAACTATGACTAAATACAGAGAAGAAAAAGCACTGAGTATTAGCTGCCAATGTCAACTTCTACGATTGTGTCATTGTGTCACCGTTTTCTTTAGAGTAATGCATATTCTTCTTGCTGTCAATTCACATTTACCATCCTGCTTCAAGCTCCTTTTCAAAAATAATCACTTTCAGGGAATCTTGCGTTGCTGACATAATTAGACTTCACTTCCCTATTAAAATGCCTGTGGTACTAAGTGTTAAAAGATGAAGTTGTTCTTTGTGACATGCTGCTTTGGGAAGATGTTTTTTACCTTCACATACACGCATGGATTCTTCTCAACTAGATTTATCCTGAGGATTTCTTTTGCAGTTCAGGGCTTCTCATATATATATATATATATTTTTTTTTTTTAAACCAAAGTACTCCTTTTGTTAAAGGATCTACTACAGAATCAAAATTTATTCGAAGGCTTCTGTTTTACCTTTAAAAGTTATTCAAAATGTAAGAGTCAATACCATAGTATATTTAACATAAAAATAAAAATGTGTTAATGTTGGTGAGGATGTGAGGAGAGTGGAACACTTTTATACTACTAGGAGTTTGTAAAATGTGACTGCTATGAAAAACAGTTATAGAGGTTCCTTCAAAAAATTTAAAATAGACTATCTACCACATGATCCAGCAATTCCACCTCTGGAATATATGTATATATACACACACATATACATATTGGAATATATATATCCAAAGGATTGAAACAAGTCTAAAGGACGTAACTGCACACCTACGTTCACAGCAGCACTATTTATAGTAGCCAAGAAGAAGACGCAACCCACGTGCCCACTGACAGGTAAGTGAATACATGAAACATGATATATACATACAATTTTGCATACATTATCATGTATACTATATTAAGGCAGAACATTATTCAGCCTTAAGAAAGCTGCCTTATTGAGTGGCTTAGCACACACACAGTTTGCTTCTACCAATCCCAAACTCCCAATTCTTCCCTCCCCAGACCCCTTACCTGTTGGCAACCACAAGTTTGTTCTCTGTGAGTCTGTTTCAAGGATAAGCTCATCTGTGTCATATTTTAGATTCTACAAGGATAAGCTCTATTTACTCTTCTTACAGTATTTCTACTGTATCAACTATGCAGCCCTGAATGTGGCTCATAGAACAAAATCTACTTCTCTCACATTTCCTGCTCAATTCACCAGATATCAAGCAAGCAATGGGTATGTGGTAAGTGAAAGAGAATATAAAGATTAATTAGGCCATGATCCCTGCCCCGGGGAAGATAGGAGAAACCAATTGTACCTAGCTCAGTACCGGGAACCTATTATCTGTGCAATGAATCGACCAGGTCTCCAGTTCTCCTCAATTATCTCCTAAATTGTAGGAGGAAAGTGGGATTTCTCTGGACTGATGTTTCTCTGGGCAAAGTTCCCCTAGAATAAGCACAAAGAACAATACCCACATGTGAGACAGAAGTCAAAATGAATTTTAAAACATTCAACGAACCAAAAGTTCTTTTGTTAACAGAAAAACTAGAAGTAAAAATGACAGAAATGACCTTCCACTAAAGCAGATATATAAAGAATCCTTAAGGCATTTAATAGCCTACCGCAGCAGGGATGGACTCTCCATAGCAACAAGAGACAGCAAACACTGTTCAACAGAATAGAAATACACAACTGGATAAAATACAGAATTTATGGCAGCAACAGCAATAAAGAAATGTATTAGCACAAATTCCAACATTTTATCCATCAGACCAGTTGAATTCAGTTCTGGGCAGTGTCTCATAATGACAGCACCTGGGGTTGTCCCCTAACAGTAATAACCCAAGTTATTCTCTTGTGGGTATTTTTGTGTACAGCAGTACCAATTTTGTCATAAATCCTAGCATTTCGATTCTGGGTACAACCACAAGAGACAGTCTCTAAAACCAAGCTTACTTTCCTTAATAATGGTATATGGCAGGTTGTACTACCACAGAAACAGCACTTTACCTCCAAGGGAATCTGATAACATGGGCATTATGGGAAAAGCGGCTTTGCTCCATCCTCAGGGTCTCATCTTAGGCCTTCATCATTTCTGGATTATTATAAAAGCCTCCTACCTGCTCTCCCTTCCTCCAGTCTTGCACGCCTCAAACCCATCCCAGTTTATACTCAAGAATCAATCTTTCTAAATCCAAAGCTTATCACAGCACTCCCCTGCTTAAGAGCCTCCATGGTTCACAAACCCTTTAGGGCCTCTGACATGGCATAGGAGACTCTTAATGATTTAGTCCCTGTGTGACACATTAAAAAACAACAACAACACTTTATTTTCAAATAATTTCAAACTTTTTGAAATACTGTAAGAAGAGTAAAAAGAATTTATCCTTGTAGAATCTAAAATATGACACAGATGAGCTTATCTTTGAAACAAACAGACTCACAGAGAACAAACCTGTGGTTGCCAAGAGGGCAGGGGTCTGGGGAGGGAAGAATTGGGAGTTTGGGGTTAACAGGTGCAAACTATGTGTGTGTGCTAAGTCACTCAGTCGTGTCCGACTCTGTGAGACCCCACGGACTGTAGCCCACCAGGCTCCTCTGTCCATAGCATTCTCAAGGCAAGAATACTGCAGTGGGGACTGCAGCAGGTTATGACATGGCCTCCTCCAGGAGGTTTTCCCAATCCAGGGATCGAACCTTCATTTCTTATGTCTCCTGCATTAGCAGGCAAGTTCTTTACCACTAGTGCCACCTGGGAAGCCCAGATGCAAACTACTACATATAAAATAGATCAACAACAAGATCCTATTGTATTGCATAGGAAACTATATTCAATATCCTGTGATAAACTATCATGGAAAAGAACATCAAAAAGAACATAGGTAACTGAATCACTTTGCTATACAGTAGAAATTAACACATTTCTACTGTATCAACTACACTGATTCTTTCATCCAAATTCATCACTCACAAACCCTGAGAAACAACCTCAGTGAGAGCAGGAACTGTGCATTTTATTCATAGCGTTTGGCACAGAGTTGATATTCAATAAACTCATGGAAGAAATTAATCTGTAAGTGGATTGACAGAGGAGCTGATGAAGGGCAACTTCTGGTTAAAGAGACTGGACTGAACACAATGTTACCACCACTCTTTCCTGAATATTCACTTAAATAACTGTTAATCCTACAGACAATAAAGTAACAATATTTTTAAGTAATATTTCTAGTATCTTTTAATAAATATCTAAAAATATAAAAAAAAAAACAAAAAAAACCCTCTCTGTACTCATGGATATTATGGCAGGAGTTTGAGATCTTAAGAATGCATCTAAAATAAAGTATAATTTTGGACGGTTGTTTAAGCATGACGATTCAACTCATTTCCACAAACATTTATTTATCGATGTCCTACTATAAGCCAAGTATTCCATCAGTTGCTGACACAAGCACTGCCTCTGTCTTCAAGGAACTTAAAAGTCATGAGGGAGAGAGACACCCGAACACTTCAAGTTGTCATTACAAGTCATTACCAGGGTTGTGAGAAGGCGGGTCCAAGGAACAGAGCCCACACAGAAAAAGGAAGGCAGGCCTGACCGCGCTGGGCTATCAGGGAAAATTCCAAGAAGGAAACAAGGATGAGTGAGAGTCTTTAAAGAAAAGGGAAAAGCTGGTTAAGGGAATAATCAGATGAAACACCTGGTTAAAGGTAGAGAGTCTGGTATGTTCCAGAAACAGTTGCTACTGTTAAAAGAAGAGTGAGCTGGAGAGCGGAGGTAGGGCCTTGGCCGAGGCCAGATCTAGGGAAGTCTCGTGCGGTGCTCCTGTCTGCATTTCCAGCACCAAAACCTGTGTGAAGGCCTCCTTGAGGAAAGAGGCAAACACTGTTCAAGGGGTAGCTTGCTTCACAGTATTCCTGAAACAATTTCTCAACAGTTCCTACTTCGACCATGTTGATGTAATACTTATACTGTCAATGTAATGTTTGCATTATTCCCAGAACAAAAATTAAAAACTAAACAAGCCTTCAAATCCCTTCATTCATTTCCCTTTCCTTCCTTGTAGAATTTCATCTCATTATTCTGGAGCCCACGCTCTTCCATTCTCATCAAACCTGTCTCCTTGAAGACAAGAGACATTTTACCCAAATGATTCCAAATACATAAGAAGTGAATTTCCTTCCCAATCTATGTCAACAGACACAAATTCTCAAACTGAAATTCTGCATTCACGCCCTTCAGCACATTTTCTCTACAACCTCAGTAATTCTATAACCTCTATGCCCATTTTCTAATTCATATTCTTTCTGAATTCACTTAGTTTATACTAAACATAACACTAGATCCTTGTCAGGAATTATACTACTGATTTTATGTCTACTGTATTTCCAGTTTATTTGAGTGTAGCATTGCTCTTTAGGGTTCCAGGAGAATAAAGAGTGGAGATAACAAACAAAAAAATGACCTATGGCATTATTGATACAATATATCCTCTCCTGCTGCTAAGTCGCTTCAGTCGTGTCCGACTCTGTGCGACCCATAGACCAGGTTCCGCCATCCCTGGGATTCTCCAGGCAAGAACACTGGAGTGGGTTGCCATTTCCTTCTCCAATGCATGAAAGCGAAAAGTGAAAGTGAAGTCGCTCAGTCGTGTCCGACTCTTAGTGACCCCATGGACTGTAGCCTACCAGGCTCCTCAGTCCATGGGATTTTCCAGGCAAGAGTACTGGAGTGGGGTGCCATTGCCTTCTCTAACATCCTCTCCTACATCCTCGCAAACTTTGATCTACTGATTATTACTCCTTTTTCTTTCATTTCAATGTCATCATTTATGGGCTTCTTTACAACAACCCACTCCAGTATTCTTGCCTGGAGAATCCCATGGACAGAGGAGCCTGGCGGGCTACAGTCCACAGTGTCGCAAAGAGTCGGACATGACTGAGCGACTTCACACATACAAGCTTAAGTTTCCTATACTTGAAATGTTTGAAATATTCTGTAATCCACGCACGTCCTTTCCTTGGATTGTCCATCCCTCGACCTCTGCCTCTTCTCCAACAAACTTCTTAACATGAGCTAAACCTACTCTCCATTTTCTTCTCATTCATCCTTCAGATCCCAACACGCTGGCTTCTGTACTCACCACCCCACTGAACTGCCCTCACCACGGTGACTCTCAAGCCACAACTATTTATTATAAATCCTCATCCTGCTTTATTGCTCTATGGCATTTAACATCACTTCTCCTTGAAACCTTTGCCTTTTTCATTTCCATCAGAAACTCTTTCCTATCTTTACCCCTCTCTCAAGTCCAAATTCCTCTTCTGTACATCCCTCAAATATTGATGCTCCCTAGGAGTACCTCTCAGTAAAAGTTTCCAAGGAGAATAATCACTTCCTATTTTGTGCTCATACCCTTTCTGCATACCTCTACCAGATGCTGGTCACATATGTGCATACTTATCCACTCCGCTAGTCTGAAAGCTCCTCCAAGGTAGGAACCAAGTCCTGTTCCTCTTTGTGCCCCTACCAACCTCCCCAGGGCCCTAGCACAGTACCCAAACACATGGTGTTGTTCAACAGATGTTTCTGGAATGAACAACAAATCAGTAATCAAGTTAACAAGACTCTTCGTATTTTTAAAATATATGTGCATGTAATACTGAGATAATTCAGCTTGCAGTTCCTACAAATAATCCTTCTTACAGTTCCCATAAATGAAATTTATTTTAAATATTTAACCAAATAATATAGAGTGTCTATAGTTTATCATTTTAATTACCTCTACAGCATCCAGTTCATCTGGTCTCAAAGGCCATAAAAAGTTACAAGGTACCTTCAGCCAAATGAGCAAGCATGGCCTCAAAAGCCAAATTCACTTTATGCCAAATGGCAAATATCTCTAGCACCTATAATAAGGGATGAAGAGGGACAAGGAGGAGCAGGCACCGTGTTGGGCCATGAAGGTGGCAAGAAAAAGCCCCTAAAGCAACCAAGAAGCATATTGAGGAGACAGATGAGGCGGATAAGGCATTCAGGCAGAAAAAGAACTAGAAGCAAAAGAAACTGAAGGAGCTAAAAGTGAAGGCAAGGAATTCCCTGGTGGCCCAGTGTTTAGGACTTGGTGCTTTCACTGCCGAGGGCCCAAATTCAATCCCTGGTTGGGAAAATACGATCCCACAAGCCAGAAGGAGAGGCCAAAAACAAAATAATATAAAATAAAAGCAAAAGCCATGGGGAAAAGCCCCCTGGCCACAGGTGGAATTAAGAAATCTGGCAAAAAGTACACTGTTCCTTGTGCCTGAGGCAATGATGATTCTTAATTCCATTCCTGTTTAAATTGAATTCCATTTAAACATCTGGATTCCCAGCCATAACATCTGTTGCCACGTATAGTTAGAAAGAAGTACTGTCTTGGAACCTACTGTACACTTAAGAATAACTTTTTGTTAAAAAAAAAAAAAAAAGACGGGGAAATTTTATTATTTAGCTACTCCCAACTATGAGGGGGAAAGTACTTACCAACCCAATTAGGGTCACCCTAGAACAAGCCAAGCAAACCAGTAAGCAGAAAAAGATGGAGGTGGGGGCTACTTCCAAAGGTCAAGGACCACATCCACTATTGAAGTATCACACATACAGTGAATATAAAATATTCAGGAAATTATTTAGGAAAGACCATGGCAGCAGAGGAGGAAAGTCTGACAAACAGACTTCAAAGTTAAACTGTATCTTAACTAAGAAGGATGTTTCTATTCTTTAGGGAAATCACTCTTAACCTCCATCGATAAGGCCAGATAAGACCAATGCCAAACACTAATTTCCGAAACACCTACCACACACAATTCACTCTTCTCCACTCATGTTAAGCACAGCTCTAGAGCTCAAAAGTCCATTCCATTTCAATAGCAAGGTCTCCAGATCACCAAGGGTTTATGTGACTATAGTAACAGAAGACGTGCTTTAGGATCAAATTCTCTTTATCTGGCTTAGTTTTTAGCAATGAGTCTATGCCGAGGTGGCTACATATTCAACAGATAATAGCCTCTCACAAATGAAGGTGGGGGGAGTCGAGATGAGTAATATTATCTTCAATTAGAAAAATGCCAGTTCTGTTTTTCCACATCAAAGAGGAAAGAAAAATTCGCTCTAATTTTCAAGGGTACAGATGGAGGGACTTGGAAGAGGCAACGCACTGAGAAGAGAGCAAAACACCTCGCAACCTACCTCCTGAGCTACTGGAAGGTGACTCCTAAAGTTATCCCACTTTGTCTATTCACATGTTTGCCTGTAATTGGTAGCACCTGTAGTATTTGTTGGTTACAGGCAAATATGAAATTAAATCTCATTTACTGCAATTTCAATATTTCTCCTCTGAGTCAGACATCAGCACGCTCAATGGCAAAAATTACAATGAATCCCCGAAAAGAGATGAAATTGCATAAATAATGATACAGAGTTATTTTTTTAAATGGCTCCCAAACAGCATACATAGAAAAATAGAGTAAATATGAATTTGATTTTTGTATAACTCAAATTTACCTAATTTTCTGAGACAGCTGAACTGGGTATGGGATGAAACTGTCTGACTGAAGAAAACAATATAGACAAATTGTCAGTCAATAACTACATTCGAGTGTCTAACACAGCACTATAAGAAGACAGCCACATACACACAAGAATGCCAAGCCTGATCTGACCTTTGTCCACAGAATCTAAAAAGGGAAATAAACAAAACATTTCAAGGAGTACCCCAGTATTAGTAAATAAGATTTTTTCATTTACTTTCAGTCTCACAAACTCAATTCTTAATTCAGATGAACAACACCTGATTTATCAATGTCACCATTTCTCAATCATTAGTTTCTACCTAGACAAGTCTCTGAAAGGACCACTGACAAGTATCAGATGCTTATCTCCCTACAACTTTGCACTGAAAAGGGTACAAAACATCTTGGTTAGTGACTACCTATTCAAGAATTCAATACAAAATGGTATGCTTACCTTTCAGATACCATAGAGAAAACATGGCTGCCTTTTTTTTTTCTAACGGCACCTACAGCCTTGCCCATCAGAAAATCCTACAGGACCTGTGCTCATCTGCATTCAAAGTACTCTCTTTAGGTTTATCTTTTTGCTAAAGCTTTTGCCTTAGTGACTCAAACTATTGAAATATACTTGGGCAAAGGATTAAGTTTTTTAAAAAATTTAGACAGCGACCAGAATGTGAGTAAGAAGGAAAATGTAAATTAAGCTAACGTTCTGGGTTGAGCAGATAATTACAGTCTTTGATAGGAATGCAAGCAGACAAAAATCTCATTAAATATTTGGTGCCCTATTTGCCCCTAATACTTATAAAATCTGAAGGCATAATCTACAATGTATAACACTTAAACCATGGAGACTGCAGAGAATGATAACATCCTAGACCAAAAGGTATCTCAAGTAGCCATCTGATTTCACCTGCTGCCTCCAACACGACACTAGTCATGACAAGTGACAATAAGCTCATTTTAAAGAGGATCATGAATTCTGGAATTCTGAGAATAAAATGAGCAATGAAGCAGAAGCAGTAAAAGGAGGATAAGAAAAATGAGGGGAGGGGAGGGAATGGAAATTAAAAATAAAAGTGTGTGCGTGCGTGCTCAGTTGCGTCTAACTCCGCAACCCTATGAATTGCAGCCCTCCACGCTTCTCTGTCCATGGGATTCTCCAGGCCGGAATACAAGAGTGGGTTGCCATTTCCTACTCCAGGGGATGTTCCTGACCCAGGAATCGAACCTGAGTCTTCTGCATTGACAGTCAGAGTCTTTACCACTGAACCACCAGGGAAGCCTAGATTATTATATACCTAATAGTTGGTATCTCATACTCTCCCATACCACTATATTGCCTCTCACCGCTTCCCTCTTGCCCTGGTAGTTCAGTTCAATTCAGTCGCTCAGTTGTGCGACTCTTTGCAACCCCATGAACTGCAGCACGCCAGGCCTCCCTGTCCATCACCACCTCCCAGAGTCCACCCAAACCCATGTCCATTGAGTCAGTGATGCCATCCAACCATCTCATCCTCTGTCGTCCCCTTCTCCTCCTGCCCTCAATCTTTCCCAGCATCAGGTCTTTTCAAATGAGTCAGCTCTTCACATCAGGTGGCCAAAGTACTGGAGCTGCAGCTTCAACGTCAGTCCTTCCAATGAACACCCAAGACTGATCTCCTTTAGGATGGACTGGCTGGATCTCCTTGCAGTCCAAGGGACTCTCAAGAGTCTTCTTCCCCTGGAAACCACTGGTTTATTCTCTGTATCTGGGAATCTGCCTCTTCTTTGGTATATTCACTAGTGCGCTGTCCACACCGTACAATCTCTAAGAGCCTGTGCCCAGACTTGCACTTGCCTACAACACGGTGGGAGTACAGGCAAGTGGACACACGCTCCTGGGAGACCCCAAGACCACCATTCTGTTAAATTATACATATCTCTTGCTTTTTCAAAATCAAGCAGTAGTAGTTTATCTCTCTCCCAATCAGTAAATATGTTACCTATTCCTTGGCAACCAACAGAGACAGAGAGGTGACTGGCCACTATCAGCCTAAACATTCAGTGTAAATGTAACTCACTGTAAGAGAAACTAATAGTGGCAATAAGCAACTAAAACAGGAAAAGATGCACTTCATTCATTCACATCTTCAAAGCATCCTCTATAAAGATTAATGAAATAGCAACTGTCCTTAAATTATAATTTATTGAGAGTGCTAAATGTGTTTGATTTAAAACTCTATCTTGGTGCTTGGATGCTCAGTCATGTCCAACTCTTTGTAACCCCATGGACTGTAGCCCACCAGGCTCCTCTGTCCATGGGATTTTCTAGGCAAGAATACTGGAGTGGGTAGCGACTTCCTCCTCCAGGGGATCTTCCCAACACAGGGATCAAACCATCTCTTACGTCTCCTGCATTGGCAGGCAGATTCTTTACCACTAGCACTGTGTTCAGTTCAGTTCAATAGCTCAGTCATGTCTGACTCTCTGCAAGCCATAGACTGCAGCACGCCAGGCCTCCCTGTCCATCACCAACTCCTGGAGTTTACTCAAACTCATGTCCATTGAGTCAGTGATGCCACCCAACCATCTCATCCTCTGTCGTCCCCTTCTCCTCCTGCCTTCAATCTTTCCCAGCATCATGATCTTTTCAAATGAGTCAGCTCTTCATATCAGGTGGCCAAAGTATTGGAGCTGCAGCTTCAACATCAGTCCTTCCAATGAACATTCAGGACTGATTTCCTTTAGGATGGACTGGCTGGATCTGCCTGCAGTCCAAGGGACTCTCAAGAGTCTTCTCCAACACCACAGTCCAAAAGCATCAGTTCTTCAGTGCACAGCTTTCTTTATAGCACTGTGTAGGTCCCAAAACTTTTTTTTTTTTTTTTTTTTTGGTCTGTGCTCGGTCTTAACTGCCGCATGTGGCATCTTCAGCTGTGGCATGTGTGATCTGGTTCCCCAACCAGGGATCAAACCCGGGCCCCATGCATTGGGAGTGTGGAGTCTTTACCATTGGACTACCAGGGAAGTCCCCCAGAACTCTATCTTAATGCTTTCCTTAAATAAAAACATGCTGGGTATAACGCAACCTTCTATGGTGACCCTTTTAAGACTACGATACCTCAGGGCTGTTTGCCTCCACCGTAAGGAACACTGAGTTTTGGCTTCTGACATCCAGTTTCCTCATCTTCTCCCCAACATGAGTCTACCGCTGTCACTCTTTGCGATTGTCTACGTGCTTGGCCCCACTCACCCTGTTCTCTTTCAATTTATTGACCCTACTCTTTTCAGCCTCTGCTCCTGCTGTTTCCTCAACCCCAATGCCCTTCTCCAGCTGCACCCTTGCCAACATGGTGTCTCAAACTTTCTGATGTCTGTCAGTCTGAAAGCTGAAAAATATGGATTTCTGTTCAATTTTAATTTGCATTTCTCTTCTCATGAGTGGGTTGAAAATCTTTTCACATATTTAAGAGCCATTTGCATTTCATTTTCTGTGAAGAGTCTGCTCATAGCCTTTGCCAGTTTTTAATAAGGTTGTTAAAACTCATCACATACATGTTGGAAATCAGTTCTCTGTAATGAGTTATAATCCTCTCCACCAACCCCCACCACCACGCATATAATCATGTCTTTTAGCTTTGGTTATGGTTTTTGGCATGCAGAAATTCTAGATTTTTACATGAGTAAATTTAACAGTCTTTTATCTTTTCTGGATTTTATGTGTCATTTAGAAAGACTTTCCCCATTCTTGGGCTTCCCTTGTGGCTCAGCTGGCAAATAATCCACCTGTGGTATGGGAGACCTGGGTTCGACCTGTGGGATGGGAAGATCCCCTGGAGAAGGGAAAGGCTACCCACTCCAGTATTCTGGCCTGAAGAATTCCATGGACTATATAGTCCATGGGGTCACAAAGAGGTGGACACAACTGAGCCACTTTCACTTTCCCCACTCTGACATTAGTAAAGAATCTGTCCGTGATTTGTTCTAATACTTTCATGTGATTTTTGCTTTACATTTAAAATTTTGACCCACATTGACTTTATCCCATTATACAGTCTGAGGTTTGAATCCCACTTTTTCCGCAGATGGTGACTCCACTTGGACCATCATCACTGACTGACAAAGCCTCCTTTTTCCCAGTAGTAAGAAATGTTTGAAGTCTGAGGTGTTTGATTATGTCATGATTCTTTGGTGCTTAGAATTTCCAGAATAATGACACCGAGGTAAACTATAATTAAGAGCAACTGAAACTTTAAAGCATGGCCTTATATCTTTTTAAAGTACAAGAATTTATTTTACCTGTGAGATCCTTGGGGCAGGTATGTAGGACCCACGCATCTTTCTGTGACTAGTATACAGTAACTGTTTAATAAAGATCCTTTGAATGAATAGTGATCTACATTTTCTACGACCAAGTACAGATTTAAATTCTCTCAGGATCTGGAGAGAGTTGCATCATTGTTGATTAACTATGTATATGCCCCGAAGGATGATTTTGCCAAATTTCCCCTATCCACTCTAGCCTTTTATTTGACAAAAGCCCTTCAATCTAGTCAAAATCTAGTAACCTCACTAGAGTTCATTAACAGTAAATCACAGTTCAACTAGTTATACTACAACCACTATGGAAAATGATTTGACAGTTTCTTAGAAAATTGAGCATATGACCCAGCATTTCTACTCCGAGGTATTTACCCAAGAATGATGAAAATGTGTGACCACAAAGAGACTTGTATGTAAATGTTCATGGAAATTTTATCCATGATAGCCCAATACTGGGACTAAAACAAATGTGTTTGAACACAATCAATAAACCAACTGTGCTGTATTCAGACGATAGGACACTACTCAGCAGTAAGTAGGAATAAACGACATGCAACAACACAGATGATTTCCTCAAATCACTACATGTATGGAAAACAGCCAGACATAAGAGTGCATTCTATGTACCTCCATTTGCATGCCATCCAAAAAAAAAAAGGCAAACTAATCATGACGATAGAAAACAAGCCACGACTCCCGGAGGAAAGAGGAGGAGAGATCACTCCCGGATGGATGGTAACACTTGCTATCAGTGATTTTCAAAGTGCTGGCCCCGGACCAATAGCACCAGGGAATTGCCGGGGATGTAAGCTCTTAAGTCCCTGCCCCAGACATATTGAGTCTGAAACTGAGGGTGGATCCAATGGGAGCAATCTATGCTTTAATAAGCCAACCAGGTCTTTATGAAGCTCCCTGAAGTGGAGAGTCCCTCTTCTTATCTTGTGAGTAAGGATGAGCACACAGGCGCAAACAACTATTAAAACACAAGTAAATGTTCACTTAATCCATGAATTTTACAAGCAAACGATACCTCAATTTTTAGAATTTGGATATAATTCCTCAAAAACTATCTTTAACCCAAATCTATCTCCACCTCCTGTTTTCTACAGCTTGACATCTAGCAAAATAATCCACCTTGAAGTTTGAATGAGAAAACGTCCTCTTTACTGCTTCCTCTCCTTTGCTCCATGCAGTCAATCACCGCATCCAGTAAGTCTACCTCTGAAATGCCTCCCCGCCTCCATTTCTCATCTCCCTCATCCAACATCCCAATTCAGCAGACCTCCTCATTGTTTCATCTGGCCTAACCAAACAGCCTCTCTCTCTCATTGTCTGATTCAGTCTCTAAATTGCCAGAATTATTTCTCTGTGTCAGCTCAGGACTTTCTTACTTTTTTAAAGACTTTTTCTTATTTTTTTAAAGACCATGGCTCCAGTCTATCTCAAGTACAAAGTCTACTTTGAGTAACCTTTAGTAAACTATGCAGTACTTTAGTAAAAATGCAGTACTTGGATGCAATCTCAAAAACGACGGAATGATCTCTGCTTGTTTCCAAGGCAAATCATTCAATATCACAGTAATCCAAGTCTATGCCCCAACCAGTTAATGCTGAAGAAGCTGAAGTTGAACATTTCTACGAAGACCTACAAGACCTTCAGAACTAACACCCCAAAAAAGATGTCCTTTCATTATAGGGAACTGGAATGCAAAAATAGGAAGTCAAGAAACACCTGGAGTACAAGCAAATTTGGCCTTGAAGTACAGAATGAAGCAGGGCAAAGCTAGCTAATAGAGTTCTTCCAAAAGAATGCACTGGTCATAGCAAACACCCTCTTCCAACAACACAAGAGAAGACTCTAAACATGGACATCACCAGATGGTCAACACCAAAATCAGATTGATTAAATTCTTGGCAGCCAAACACGGAGAAGCTCTATAAAGTCAGCAAAAACAAGACCAGGAGCTGACTGTGGCTCAGATCATGAACTTCTTATCACCAAATTCAGACTGAAATCAAAGAAAGTGGAGAAAATCACTAGACCACTCAGGTATGACCTAAATCAAATCCCTTATGACTATACAGTGGAAGTGAGAAATAGATTTAAGGGACTAGATCTGACAGAGTGCCTGATGAACTATGAATGGAGATTCGTGATATTGTACAGGAGACAGGAATCAAGACCATCCCCAAGAAAAAGAAATTCCAAAAAGCAAAATGGCCGTCTGAGGAAGCCTTACAAATAGCTGTGAAAAGAAGGGAAGCAAAAGGCAAAGGAGAAAAGGAAAGCTATAAGCATCTGAATGCAGAGTTCCAAAGAATAGCAAGGAGAGATAAGAAAGACTTCCTCAGTGATCGGTGCAAAGAAATAGAGGAAAACAATAGAATGGAAAAGACTAGAGATCTCTTCAAGAAAATTAGAGATACCAAGGGAACATTTCATACAAAGAAGGGCTTGATAAAGGACAGGAATGGTAGAGACCTAACAGAAGCAGAAGATATTAAGAAGAGGTGGCAAGAATACACAGAAGAACTGTACAAAAAAGATCTTCATGACCCAGATAATCACGATGGTGTGATCACTCACCTAGAGCCAGACATCCTGGAATGTGAAGTCAAGTGGGCCAAACAAAGCTAGTGGAGGTGATGAAATTCCGTTGACCTATTTCAAATCCTGGAAAGTGATGCTGTGAAAGTGCTGCAGTCAACATCCCAGCAAATTTGGAAAACTCAGGAGTGGCCACAGGACTGGAAAAAGTCAGTCTTCATTCCAATCCCAAAGAAAAGCAGTGCTAAAGAATGCTCAAACTACTGCACAACTGCACTCATCTCACACACTAATAATGTTCAAAATTCTCCAAGCCGGGCTTCAGCAATACGTGAACTGTGAACCTCCAGATGTTCAAGTTGGTTTTAGAAAAGGCAGAGGAACCAGAGATCAAATTGCCAACATCTGCTGGATCATCGAAAAAGCAAGAGAGTTCCAGAAAAACATCTACATCTGCTTTATTGACTATGCCAAAGCCTTTGACTGTGTGGATCACAATAAACTGTGGAAAATTCTGAAAGAGATGGGAATACCAGACCACCTGACCTGCCTCTTGAGAAATCTGTATGCAGGTCAGGAAGCAACAGTTAGAACTGGACATGGAACAACAAACTGGTTCCAAATAGGAAAAGGAGTAGATTAAGGCTGTATATTGTCACCCAGCTTATTTAACTTCTATGCAGTGTACATCATGAGAAACGCTGGACTGAAAGAAACACAAGCTGGAATCAAGATCACCAGGAGAAATATCAATCACCTCAGATATGCAGATGACACCACCCTTATGGCAGAAAGTGAAGAACTAAAGAGCCTCTTGATGAAAGTGAAAGAGGAGAGTGAAAAAGTTGGCTTCAAGCTCAACATTCAGAAAATACAGATCATGGCATCTGGTCCCATCTCTTCATGGGAAATAGATGGGGAAACAGTGGCTGACTTTATTTTTCTGGACTCCAAAATCACTGCAGATGGTGACTGCAGCCATGAAATTAGAAGACACTTACTCCTTGGAAGGAAAGTTATGACCAACCTAGACAGCATATTGAAAAGCAGAGACATTACTTTGTTGACAAAGGTCCATCTAGTCAAGGCTATGGTTTTTCCAGTGGTCATGTATGGATGTGACAGTTAGACTGTGAAGAAAGCTGAGCACCAAAGAATTGATGGTTTTGAACTGTGGTGTTGGAGAAGACTCTTGAGAGTCCCTTGGACTCCAAGGAGATCCAGTCAGTTCATCCTAAAGGAGATCAGTCCTGGGTGTTCATTGGAAGGACTGATGTTGAAGCTACAACTCCAATACTTTGGCCGCCTGATGCAAAGAGCTGACTCATTTGAAAAGATCCTGATGCTGGGAAAGACTGAGGTCAGGAGGAGAAGGGGATGACAGAGGATGAGATGGTTGAATGGCATCACCAACTCAATGGACATGGGTTTGGGTGGACTCTGAGAGTTGGTGATGGACAGGGAGGCCTGGCGTGCTGTGGTTCATGGGGTTGCAAAGAGTCAGACATGACTGAGCGATTAAACTGAGTAAGCTTTTAGTAACAGCCTAATATATCCAGTTCTATCCCAAGTCACTGGGTCCCTTGGACCTCACACCATACCCACCCTGGCACAGTCAAGATTCTCCTAAAATGCCAACCATGCTCCTGCTTCCAAATCCTTCATTCAAGCTGCTTCCCATCTCTAAACTTCCCTCCCTCTCACCTCCCTGCCTGGTGTAATCCTAGCTGTCCACTAAAATCCAGCTTAAATATCATCACTTTTGTAAAAGTTCCCTATCTTCATACCCCACGCACAATTAATTGCTTCTTTCCTACTTCAGGGAATGTGTACCTATCTATGTCTCACTCAGGAACATTTCAGTCTTCAGGAACATTTCAGTCTTCAAGTCTTCAAGTCAGCAGTTCTAGGTAATCTCCTTATATCACATCACCACTTATGACCTTTCAATGGGTTTCTATCAATCACCTACTAGACAAATTGTAAATTCCTTAGCAGAAAGTCCAGTACAAGTCTGCCTTCAGGTCCCTCAATCTCTAAGCCCCCACTCACAGTCCCAAGAGCACTGTAAGGAAGCACCAGATCTCAAAGCACCACGCTTTCTTGAGTTTTACGCACCTGTGCTTGGTTTCCTGCCTAGAAGACCTTCCCCAACCCACCGCCACTTCCTCTTTCCCCGTTCTCTCCTCATGCTCTCTAGTGAAAGAAGAGTGCTGGGAGTCAAAACTACACCAAACCAGTAACAGGACGTCAGGTTTGAGAACAAGGAACGGGCAACAAAAAAGATGGGAAGCCCAGGAAACCTGAGTCAGAGCCAGAAGGAAGCAGCTGAGCTGGCCTCTCCCAGCAAATGCTGGAGACGCGGGTAAAGCCTGTGGTCTGCCCTCGAGAAGCTCTCGTGGACAGACATAAAACAAATGTCTACAGTGCAGTGTGTGACAAAAGAACGCTATTATTTGAGGAAGGACACATATCAGGGACTCAAAGAGACACATATTTAAATAAATTAAAGGCACATCAATGTGAGATTTAACCAAAGATCAAGGAGATCTCTCTTCAACTCCAATACCATCACTGCTGTGGTGTATTAACTACAATCCTTGTTGAATTATTTACCCTCAGGCATGTCATTTAACCCTTCAGATCTTCAATTCCCTTATTATGAAATAAGAGAACTTGATCAGATATGGAGGATTTTTTTAGCAATACAACAGTCACAAACAAAAGCAGAATTCTAGAGACACTAAATATGTGGACTTTGTCAGCATGAGGGGAGAAGAATGACTTCTGGGTACTCAAGTAGATGGGAACATAAAACTGATGGATGGGATTTTATGTCACATCAGTGAATATGACATTGAATTTTAAAATCCTGAAAACTGCAGCTTATATGGATCTGCTGACACAACCTCAACCATACTAGCAAATGCACTCCCATAATCAGGTTGTTATGGCAACAAGAATACTTGGGTTAAAAAGAGGAAGAGAATATGTGTGTGTGTGTCTCAGATTGTTGCCACTTTTTATTATTTTAAGTGTTTTTGCACATAATCTCAATCTAATTCTCCACTTAGCACACAACAAGCCTCTTGTTAATGTTTCAGGATAAACAAGGAAAATAAAATGAGCTTCATAAAAATGATTCTTCTGGAGGGGTTCAAAAAACACTGAGCCAATACCTATCCCCAGCACACCTCCTCTCCAAAACCTCCCTGATCTCTCTAGCTAAAACCATCTCCTCTTGCCTGCAAGCCCCATTTCACTGACTATTCCACAGTCACTTTAGTAACTACCACACTAAGGATAACTTTGTTTCTATGCTTGTCCCCTCTGCCTGTGTGTCAGCTGCCTGGAAACAGTTTATCCTCAGTGCCCTTTATCTATCCAGCCTAGGTTGCTTCAGATATTTTAGGTGCTAAATTGTTCAAAGACTAAAATATCAATCCTATCAAATTATAAACATGAAATCTCTACAGAAGATGTTTTTACTTTATCCAACGTATTTCTCATAAAACATATTTCACTTCTGTTATTACTGATGAGAATTTGTTTTACAAGAGAAAACTGACAAGCAAATGCTATGTCTCGTGGAAAGAACTATAGGCTGGGATTCCGATTCTTGAGGTTCTACTGGTCTACCACATCTACTTTCAACCAGTTGCAAGATCTGCATCTTTGGGTAAATGCCAACCTCTCAGATGCTCAGCATTTTTATCTAGAAAATGAGGTGTCTGGATCATCTGAGGACAGCCCTTTCTGCCAATGAGCCAGGGTGACCAAGAAAACAAAAAACAGAGAAATCTGGACAGGCCAAAACTCATTCATAGAAGATTTTTTAAAAATTATTCTCAAGCAAGTAAGGCTGGGGATGGAAATATGCATGGGCATATTCTCTCCTACAGTGGCTTTTTCAAACCACACCCTGTAAAGAAAGATTGATATGTCAATTTTTTTCCTACCTCCCTGGAATACCTGCAAGGAGACAAGTTATGATGAGTGTGTACTACACGTAAATAGTGCAGATAAGAAAAATCAAAAGTAAGGTTAGAAATCATCATTTAAGACAGAGAAAAAGGCCTATTTACAAAGATTACACGTAAGAGTATGTTGACTCACACAAAAAGTGTGTGAGTATTTAAGTATTTAAGAAGGTAAAACACCGATCCACAGCCCAGACTGTTCAACATTTTCTCTCTTCCCAAACCTGCTCCCCAGGGAGCTCCCCTGGTTTCAGCAAATGGCATCCCCATCCAGCTACTCAAACCAGACTATTGAGCATTCCCAATTCCATCACTTCACTCTCCATCACTCAATTCATCAGCAAGTTCTTTCATATTCCAAAATATTTCTTTAATCTATCCACTTCCTTTCTTTTCCACTGTAATTACCTGAGTCTGAGGAACTGTGATGGACTGAACGTGTGTCTGCAGATCCATATGTTGAATTCCTAATCCTCAAAATGATGAGTAAAATAGGGAGTAATTAGGTTCAGATGCGGTCACAAGAGTAGCACTCCCAGGAAGGGATTAGCGCTCTTAGAATAAGAGACAACAGAGCTTCCTCTCTTGGCTATATGAGGATACAGCAAGAAGGAACCCATTTGCAAGGTGGAAAGAGGCCCCTCACCAGAATCTGACTACGCTGACATCCTAAATTTGGACTTTCTTGTCTCTGAAACAGTGAGAAACAAATGTCTGTTGATTAAGACACTAGTCCATGCATAGAGAAAAATCTAAATGTCCACTGAATGGATCTGAATGGGTAAAGAACATGTGGTACCCATATACAATAGAGTATTATACTCAGCCATAAAAAAAAATGAAATAATGCCATTTTCAGCAACATGGGTGGACTTAGAGATCATCATCTAAGTGAAGTTAAGTCAGAAAGAGAAAGACAAATACTATACGGTACCACTTATATATGATACAAATGAGCCTATCTGTGGAACAGAAACAGACTCACAGACACAGAAAACAAACTTGTGGTTGCCAAGCAGGAGAGAGTGTGAGGAAGGGATGGAGTGGGAATTTGGGATTAGCTGATGTAAACTATCATAGAGAGAATAGATAGACAACACTATATTCAATACCCTGTGTTAAACCACAGTGAAAAAGAATCCTTAAAAAGAATGTGTGTATAAATATATATATAACTGAATCACTTTGTTATACAGCAGGAATCAACACAACATTTACATCAACTATATATCAGTAACCTACTCATGGACTACAGAAGATGTATTACTGGATTAAGTATTTCTAATAAATTTTCATTTCATTAAAAAAAGACACCAATCTATGGTATTTTGTTACAGCAGTCCAAGCTAAGATAGCAAGCAACATATTTTGCCTATATCATCACAATCATCTTACTAGTCTACATATCTCTTAATTTCTTACCATGCCACACGGGACTCAGAGCTTTAAAAACACAGCAAATCATGGAATGCCCCTGCTTAAAACCTTCCTACAACTCTCCCCTTATCTTCAGGCATATCATCACATAGTTGTTATCAATATTATTTTCACCTATTCATGCCCACACTAAAATGGATCTACCATTTCTCACTCATAGAGCTCCATTCTAGAATTTATCTCTAATAGTTTATATACTACTGCCTAATCTCGGGGCTTTTCTCTTATTCTCTGTGTTTCAAATAATCTATTAAAATGTTAAATGAAACCTGTCTCAGCTCCTAGAAAGTTCCCAAAGCTTCTCCATTCCAAGAACTGATGTCTATCTCTATACAGTTCTCTCACCAGCTCAGACAACTGCGCTATCCACTTAAACATCTCCAAAATTATATATTTAGCTATTATATATTTAGCTATATAGCTATTATATATTTAGCTATTTATATATATATAAGCATTTTAAAATAGATTTTAAGGTATAAACTTTGTCAAAAATCTTTTAAAATCTAAAATATAACCCCCTGTTTCTACTCATCCATTTAGTTATTCATTTCTAAAATCAAGCTACCTTTTCTTCAATTGCTCATCTAAGTATTCAAGGATTCCACACTTTTAAAAATAGATCTACCATCCAGAAAGTTACTAATCTATTATTTTCAGAATTCCCTCTGGAAACTCTGATACAGATAAGAGGCTAACAAATTGCCAGGTTTTTTATACCATCACTGTTTATGTAGAAATTTTTAGTGCTTTCCAAATTTTACCCTTAATTTCTTTTAAAACTCACAATTGCCATTTACTTCAAAATATTTATCCACATAAAAACTTCTATGAAATAGAGTAATCATTAAGCTGATAATGACTGCATCAAAATTTTGGCCTTCCTACTCTGGAATGGATAGCACTGAAAATAAAAACTCCAGTTAAACAGATCATTTGAAAGAACACTATAACTTACTGTGTAAAATAGGTGATTAAACTATCTCTGAAGTTCTTCCAATACAAAAATTAAATTAAGCCCCATAATCACAATAACTGCTGGTGTTTATTGAGCATTTCCAATCTATGTGGCAGGTGCTATGCTGGGTACTCTTCATGGAACACTCAGAATAAGGCTGTAAGCATGTGGAGAAGGAAATGGCAACCCACTCCAGTACTCTCGCCTGGAGAATCCCACGGAGGGAGGAGCCTGGTAGGCTACAGTCCACGGGGTCGCAAAGTCAGACAGGACTGAGCGACAAGCTACAAACTATCCATTTCATAAATAAATAGTATCTTTAAAAAAAAAAAAAAAAAGGCTGTAAGCATCAAACTAGGAAAGCACCCCTAACATATAAGAAATGCAAATGGGACACAGAGCCTTCCTTAAAAAAATGTCTGTAGTATAAAGCAAAACGGAAATGGAAGATCCTGAACTGTGGGGGTTACCTTGTTCCCCAAAACTAGGGAGGCTGACTCCTATCTGAAGTGATTCCCTAAAGACTAGATGCCTAGAGCCACTGCGAAGGGCATCAGAAACAAACAAACAAACAAAAATAAAATAACAGAGCCTATCCAAACAATTTGATTTGCCCCAGAGAATGGGTTCCCTGCCAGACTGATAAAGCTGCACCATCAGGGCTTTCACTATCAGAGAAAGCAAAAGTGATTTCACAAAAGATGAAGAGCTACAGAGTTTAAGAGTATTCATAGAGCTTTGATAAACCTGGAAATCTGAAGGGCTCTAGTAACTGGGATCTAAAAATATATGGACTTCCCTGGTGAGTCAGTGATAAAGAATTCGCCTGCCAATATAGGAGATGTGGGTTCAATCCCTGGTTTGGGAAGATCCCCTGGAGAAGAAAATGGCAACCCTCTCCAGTGTTCTTACCTGGGAAACCCCATGGACAGAAGAGTGTGGCGGGCTGCAGTCCATGGGGTGGCAAGAGAGTCAGACCAACTTAGCAACTAAACAACAATAGAAAGGAAATCATGTGGCCACGCCTAACATTAATTTTGTGGCCATGTGCTCACTTTAGTGTCCCACTCGGTTGCAGGGTTCTTAAGGGCAGAGGCCTTACATTTTTTTTGTTTGTTTGTTTTAATCTACCCCTGGCCTGGAAATAGCCGAGTCTGGGACCTGGAACATTGGAAGCACTTAATATTTAATGAGAAATACTAGTAAATGACAAGGAGAAGGCAACGGGTAGCCTGGTGGGCTGCCGTCTATGGGGTCGCATAGAGTCAGACATGAGTGAAGCGACTTAGCAGCAGCAGCAGTAAATGACATCCCCAGGAACATATCTACCCCATTCACTGGGGTGAGCCTGGTAAAACCAGCCTTCTGAAGTGTGGTCTGCAGACCTCTAGTGGTCGCCTGCAGAACTCAAAATCTGAAGGACAGATGGGGTGGAAAAGGTCAAATGCCAGCACACAGGTTAAGCCCAAGATAAGAGAAACAAGTGAGTGCTATGGTAATAAACTAAAGAAGTTTAAAAGTGAAACAAAAAACTAAAGAAGTTAAAGTTTCTATTAGTTTTGTCTGAATGTGATACATGTGAAGGACTGTTTGCTATCAATTTTATTGTAAAGGACAAGTCTAGTTCATATCCCCTCATAGAACCACATTGTTGAAAAAATTTTAATTAAATATAACTAACTGGTATTCTAAAACATACTACTATTGGAGATCCTATAAAAGAATAAAATGAGTAATTTTAGAAAGAAAAAGAAATCACCCTTTTAAAAATGCTAAGCATGGAAGCTAAAAAGGAAACATTCCTTCTATATTAAATCTGCTGTCCTCTCAATGACAGTCCAGCTCTTAGGGTCATCTGCCGGATCATCTGGGATCTCAGAGAAACTACAGACCTCATTCTGATAGCGTTGAATATGCCACTCTCAGAATTATACTGGGAGTCTCACACATAAAGAAAAAGGCTCCACTATCTTTTTCTTAATGTTAAGTAGTTAGAACAGGAAAAAGGAGTCCAAAATGGTGGTGGCTAAAAGACAAAGAAAGGGAAAGCCCATGTAAATGGAACAAAAGAAAACCTGAGGACCGGAGTGAGAACCTCAGGTGAAACAAACAGCCCTCCTGGCTAGCCCAGTTTACATAGAGCAGGCTCAGAGGGAGGAGGAAAAACACATAAAAGGGGGAGAGAAAATGGAACCCTGCTCTTCCTTTGGGTCAGCCTGCCCTCATGCCTTGAGGATGTCTTTTCCTCTGCTTGCCAAATAAAACGGAGCTGTAACACTGGTCCACCATTCCAAATCTTTGCTTCCGCGAGACAGAACCAAGGAAACTACACACTCCCCCGACATTGAGTAGGGCATCTTATTGCCATACCACAGTTCAACATATTAATAGCTGTGCCAAATTGAGCAGGTTACTTAACTTCTCTGTATCTCAGTTTCACCCTTTGTAAAACAGGATTGATAACCGCCTGCTCCAAAGCTACAAAAAGTAGATGTATTATACACACAAATAATATAGACCTATATCGTGTAACTAGGAAGAAATCAAACATTTGTTCATTTTTACAATTAATCGGTGAAAGTGATACAGAATGACCCAAGTAGGCCAACAAAGATTTGATGTCTTTAATAAGAGCAACTGGGAAAAAAAAAAAATTTTAGAAAGAAATTGTGGGATTCCAGAACACTCTTAAAATGCAACTTTTTTCTTTTGTTTATTAACTGAAGATAATCATATTCAACTGAGATTAAAGATATTTTAAATGCCCTAAAAATAAGTAGTTGCCACAGAAGAAGTTCTGAAACACAAATCTGAAACACATCTAAGGATTGGAGAACATAAAGAAAGAATTATCTTTTACTTTTTCTTTATAAAAGCAGTTATAATTTTGCAAAGACTCAAAAACAGCTGTGAGTATACTTCTTGGTATGGACCAAACATTCTTGCAAGAAAGAGCTTTGTGGGGAAAAAATCATTTATCTTTTTATACATGAAACTCTTTTATAAATCCATAAAGACCAGGAAACATCTCAAGTTCTTTACTCAGTTTTATAGTAGAAATGGGTGAGTTTAGATTAACTTAAATTTAGAGATTAAAGGGAGTTGTAAAATGGGAGATGGGAGTTGAAATATCTGAACAAAGGAAAACTGAACTTTATTGTGTGCATAAAAGAGAACATAAAAGTCCCTAAGACTTTCCCTCCACTTCCTGTGAGGGTGGGGAGAATAAGCCATATACCCAACCAACTGCTCAACTCATAAGACCTTTTAACAATAGTATTAACAGAGACAAAGCCTTACTTCGAACCAGAAAGTCCATCCTACAAAAAAGCAGTTTTTTGGCTCATCTTTTTCTCTTCACTTTATGTGCATAAAATGGTCATAGTCATTAACTACTTACCAAGCTTTCACATATGTAGATAATAAACACAGATACCCTTGTCCAGCAAGATTTAAGGGACAAGGCATAATTTCAGAATATGAAGAAATGCTACACAAAGTGACCAGTCATGTGACAGGAGATAGAGCCGGGGTGCGCCACTGTGGACACCTTGGGAGAGCGGAGCTCTGCAGCCCTCCAGATATGGAAGCACGGTCCTTACACGGGCTCTGAATCCGGGTATAATTTCCATCCATGCCCTTTTAATGGCTCCCCATGTTTCACCTTCCCATTCTCATTTATCCAGCCAACCAGGAAGATGGAGAGGGAGAGAAAGAATCTGGATGAAAACGAAGAAAAAAATCTCAACAGCAAAGAACGCAGCACACAAGGTATCTGACAGCCTCATATTATTGCACTCCTGGAAGAGTAAAACAGGCAGCCAAATGCTCTGGGTCGTCAGAAAGGAACTGGAGTTCACTCTAATTGGAAAATAAAAATTCTTAGGGAAAAAAGTATTACTGGGAAATAATTATACAATTGGCAAAATTATATTATCTTATGGATATTATATAATTATACAGTATTACAGTCATTTGTCCACATGCACACAATGACATCTCTCTTTGTAGATCATCACAGAACTTCAAGACATATTTAATTGCTGTAAGTGGCTCAACAATCAATGGCTTTAAATTGGAGTGTTTATTAGAGCAATGTTCTATTGTGTTTGACAAAGTAAAGCAGCAAGATGGTCTTTCTCAGCAATAAAGCAAAAGTAATTGGAATGCGCTTGACTGAATATGCCCAGCCTCAAAGGTAGGCACCATAGCTTGGGCAGAATCCTAAACTACATACTCCAAAACAAGTCAAAACCAAAACTTTGAACCTAACCAATGGCCAATCATTACCATACAAAATTATAATCCTTTTTTAGTATCATGCATAATGTTAGATGGAAAAATAATCAAAAAACATCTTCTCTTCTATGGATATTCATATTATGAATGTGTCTAGAACACAGTAAAACTAAATTTTATCTCCTTCTCATATGTGATCATCTAAGACAGTATTTAAAATTCTAATGCTTAACAACTAAATATAATGTGTGGGCTATCTCTAGATCCTAATTAAAAAAAGAATTTATGGAAAGAGGCAGTTTCTGAGACATGAGAAGTTTTAAACAGGCTGCATACTGTTGTTGTTCAGTTGGTAAGTCATGTCTGACTCTTTGCAACCCCATGGACCACCGCACACCCGGCTTCCCTGTCCTTCACTATCTTCCTGAGTTTGCTCAAACTCATGTCCGTTGAGTCAGTGATGGCATCCAACCATCTCATCCTCTGTCACCCCCTTCTCCTTTTGCCTTCAATCTTTCCCAGCATCAGGGTCTTTCCCAGTGAATTGGCTTTTTGCATCAGGTGGCCAAAGTATTGGAGCTTCAGCTTCAGCATCAGTCCTTCCAGTGAATATTCAGGGTTGATTTCATTTAGGATTGACAGGTTTGATCTCCTTGCAGTCCAAAGGACTCTCAAAGAGTCTTCCCCAGCACCACAGTTGGAAAATATCAATTCTTTGGCACTGGATATTATATGACCCCAAACAATTATTAATAAGTACTCCTTTGTTAATTATTATTAAGCATGATAATGGCACAGTGGCCAAGTGAGAAAGCATTCACACTTTAAAAATATACTTACTGTTTACAGAAACTCCCAAAGTGGAAAATTTCCATAAACTGTATCTTTTGCCTTTTCTGAAGACAAAACTGGGGGACACAACCTTACGTTACCAGCATGGACTTGGTTAGATATAAGAAAGAATTTCCCGACGAACGAATGAGAGATATTGGATCATAAAATGAGTGACCAACAAAGGACAGACTTGAAATAAACTAGTTGGCAGGGGTCCTGCATATATAACTTAAGTACACAGGTGTGAAATGAGATTTACTTTAAAATACCTTAGCGAAGGAAAAGAAAAAAGCTAAATAAAGCTAAAGTGGCAAAAATCTTTTTGTGAATTTTTTTTTACCTGAACTATAATTGCTTTAAATATTGTGTTATTTTCTGCTGCACGACAACGAGAATCAGCGGTATGTATACATATCTCCCCCCTCTCTCTTAGCCTCCCACTCCTGCACCCCCCATCCCACCCTCTAGGTCATCATAGAGCATCGAGCTGAGCTCCCTGTCCTTTAAAGCAGCTTCCCACTAGCTATTTATTTCACACATGGTAGTGTATACATGTCAATACTACTCTCTCAGTTTATCCTACCATCTCCTCCCCCGCACTGTGTTAATGTGGCAAAAAAAAATCTTCACAACTTTGAATCTGAGTAGTAGTTTTATGGACATTCATAGATTACTTTTCATAGTTTTGTATAAGTTTGAAATTTTCATAATACTTTTTAAAAATATTTGAAAGCATCCTATTGCCCCAAAAGTCTCCCAAAGGGACTCTATGAACAAGTAGGAAAAAACCAAAAATCTTGTGATATGTTAAAAATGATGTAAAAATTGACATTTTAGATCTATTAATTTATACAACTACTCAAAATTTCCATCTAACTTAAGAACATCTTAAAAGGAAAACTCTGCTAAATCTTTATGTCAAGTGATGCTTTATTCCAAAGCAAAAAAATCCATGTGCCTAAAACATATGTAAAAACATAAAAATATATATTTCAGAAAGCAGCTTTTTCTCTGCTTTCCCTTGGATTTATGTCTGAATACAGCTGACAATTTTTTTTTTACATATCTTTCACAAAAAGCAGCCTTTTTGCTGCTATGATTTTTTTAAACTCACAATATACTTTTCTATCTCAAAGACTCTTTAAAAATTATTTTCCTCCTTTAGGGAAAGCTATATCATGTGTAAATAGCTCAGCAAAATCCCAGCAAATAATGCAGAGGTAAAACACAAATTACTTTCTTCCAGCCAAAAGGACTAACAGAGAAAAATGAACATTTTCAAAAGCATTTTGGAGACTTATTCCAGCTACCTCTGTGCTCAGTTCTTTTTCCTCCCAAAATACGTCACTTAACTGTCTGTCAAAACAACTCTTGCCCACTCTACCTGATCACATTCCAAAGCTGCAGCTTTTCCTGGATGCACTTCTCAATGACAAGCTGCTCAAACAGAGAGCACCTATTTAACCGAATGTGATCCTCTGTTCCTTCCTTCTTTCCTTTCAGGGCACACTGCTGTCCATCAGGAGAAGTAATTAATGGGTTTATTATGTATGAAAGCGTCAGCCCATCAGTTTGCTGTCTGGTTTGAATAGCTCATATCAGCTCTTCATTCACGCCAAGCGTGCTCACTGTCCGGAGATTATGACAAAGCCGTACCTCCTTTTGGATTTTTCCCTCACTACTCACAGAACAGTGGACCAGAACTGCGTGTTACAGAAACACGAGAGGAATAGAAGAAATCCCTTCATCCTCTGCAGAAAGGAAGCTCACGGACTGAAAAGTTGATAAAGGGAAAAACATGGAAAGCAAGAGAATGCAAGAGAACAACATCCATGTTTCTGATCCAGACAATTTGTTTTAAGGCAACTTGATTCGGGAGCATGTGTAATTCTGAAATATGGACAGAACTTTTGCAGAAGGCAAAATGTGTATAGAAAGACTCAGGATTTTCCAATTGATGAAACAGTCAATGAATTTTTAATAAGTTCTGGACACTCAAGTTGTCTGTGGTCAGACCAAAGGCTGTTATCAGAGAAAGGCAAAATTTACCCTTCTGGTTCTAGTATCCTATCCAGAAGGAATCTTCATCTACTGCATGCCATCCTAACTAATGCTAGAGGATTACCAGGAATACAGATACAGAGACTCGGCAGAAAAGAAAACACGGTGGTAAAAGAAAACAGGAAAGGAAGTAGAGAAGGCATTTCAGGTATCGAAGCTTACTGTTTTCAGCCAGAGTTCAAATGACTGAGCTTCAAGCAAACCACTGCCAGGTAAGATTTAATCTTATAACATTACTCTGTGTCTCAACCACTGAAAGCAAATCTGCTGCTGAATGAGCCAGTAGATCTGAATTCCATGTGATCCTCTTAAGCTCTGTGCACATTTAAGCCTTGTAAGGTAAACGTTTGTTTTCACTTATGCTGCATAACTAATCATCCATAACTAGGTAAGAAAATACTCCAAAATTCATTTTTTCCAATAAATTTGTTCCATCTTTGTCTTCATTTGTAAGAGCCCAATTTTGGTATATTTAATAGCTTGGAAAAAATGCCTGAAGAAAGCCCTACACGGAGCATAACAGACATTCCAAATTGCTATTTACCAAACATACTTAAATGTAACTTGTTTCCCAGGGCACTTGGTAGAACAAAGAAAACATAGTGTGTTTTTAAAGTCATTTCTATTGAAGCAAAAGAACAAAGCTCAATGACTGATTTTTATCATTAGTCAAAAAAAAAAAACCACACACACACACACACACACACATCTGTGATGTCATTCTCATTCACACTCAAGAAAAACAATCTCTAGTAAACGAAGATATAACACTTCAGTAGAATATCCTAAGGTTCTGGGCATATTTTCATTACATTTATAAATGAAGACTTTTTCTGATTTAACAACAGAGCAAAAAAAGATGTCTGATAGCTTAATACCTCAAAAGCTTTAACTCGGATCAAATGGTCCAAACTGTACAATGCAAAGAACTACCAAAGCCAAAGAATTTCAAAGGGTACAGTGCCTTTTAGAAATTTCCTAGAAATCACTCCATAATGAGACTTTTAGACTGTCTTATGTTTTAAAAAAGAAAAGGGTTTGTCAGAATTTGAGTTCCTTAGATTTTTAGCAAAAGTTCAACCATATTAGTTAACTTCAATAGGAAAGTTCCAAGCTTAAGCTTTTCATAAAGAAGCCCTATAAGGGACTTCCCTGGGGGTCCAGTGGCTGAGGCTCTGAGCTCCCAGTGCAGGGGGTCCAGGTTCGATCCCTGGTCAGGGAGCTAGATCCCACATGCTACAACCAAGACCCAGACCAGCCAAATAAATAAATAAATAATTTTTAAAAAAAGAAGCCCTATAAATAATATGCTTCTGTTATCTTAGAAGACAGAAGAGAAACAACAAAAGCAACTAAAGAGATCTTCCGATATATAAGGCAATTTACCTAAAGTAATTATTCAGTACGTGCCTAGTACAGTCAAATGTGAAATTATTCCACGTCACTGAATTCTTTCCTTATTTCAAATTTTAGTTGATAAATTACATGACCCCATCAATCTTTTCAAGACAGTCTATAAATAACCTTAAATATCCTAAGTCTTTTGCATTGGTATTCATTACAGAAATCCACCCATCATTTTCTAGTAACAGAAAGCAGCAATTCAGATACAAGCATAATAGTGTAGTGTACCAATTCATTGCTGAGAAGAATGTTTACTCAAAATTTTCAAATGCTTACTTTATATATCAACCCTAACTGACAAAGAATTAAAGTACTGTTTTCTAACTCCACTGAGATGCACCTGAACCCTTAAGAATTCTTTTCTTTTTCCTCATTATATTTCTTAAACTGACATGCTTTGAAAATACGCATATGTTTTTAAGTTAAAAAAAATAATACTTTAACCCAATTAAAGAATTGCTTAATTAACTTAGAGAAAAACAGGAGAATAACAATATTAGGCTCAAACAATTTGCTTTCAATAAATAGAACTGAAGAGAGTATAAAATTCCATTCCTCAAGTCTTCTGGATTTTATTTACTCACTAAGGTACAAAGAAAGCCCTGTCTCACCAATCTGGGGACTCTGTTTCTATGGTTTATCTTCTAAAGAAAATGGATAGACAGACCCACTTTCCCTTTAGCCTGGTTAGCATCAGTCCCATTGAGTCCTCATTTTTCTTTCCCATCTAAATCTATGTTTCTCTATAACTCATTCTGAATAACGATTATTGAGATTTAAATAACAGATTTCAAAAAACAGTTTATTTCAAATTATTTCAATATATAGTTTCTTCTTCACTTTATGTGAAAAGGTAAAGAATAAAAACATTAGCTAATTTTTAACACATCATTTATCAAGTGATTCAAGTGAAAATTGCCTCAACTTTAGCATTCCATGGTACAAATAGATAAGAGATTTTATGCTAGAAGATTTGGTTTAATACCTAAAGATTTCATTTGTTTATGGGATTTTTTGTGTTGTGTGTTGATAGATTTAATAACTGAAGAGATTTTGAACATGCTTGGGAAGTATTCAATGACTGTTTCTGTAAAATTTAGGATGCTTTTATGCACATATGCTATAAAAATATTATAAAAGTAATATTATTGTGTATTGATGGATTTATAGAAATAGAGCAAATATTTTGGCTGCTATATCCTTGCAATGATATTTATCACTGCTTTTTTAGCTTCTGCTCTTTTTAAATCACCCAAATGCTACAGTTTTTATTTAAACAATGAAAGTACATAAGTAAGTGTATAGGTCAAAATAAAGTACATTCATTTAGTGTCTTTGCTGACTTTTTTTAGGTATGTTATTTTTGTCTGAAATACAAGCCGCATGATTTTGCACAGAAAATTAGAAATATTCCTGTAAGTCATTTTGGAGTGTTAATATTTAATGCAAAGGGACTGGTACTACATAATATTTTTAATTCAATAAATATTTACTGATATCTATATTATTATAACTCCCCAATTTTTCCTTAGAATTTGTGAAAGAATTTCCCTTATTCCAGTATCATGGAAAAGTTTTTCAAGCTTAATCCAACAGGGTATTCCAACTAGCTGGTATCTTTCTTCCTTATCATGGTTAATTTTTCTTCATGAAATGACCAAATGTGAATAAGGCTGATGGTTCATCATGGAGATTCATCTCCTCTCCGGCTTCTTCCTGCTGAGAGAGACTGATCTTTGGTTTACGGCATCACAATCTGAGCTGGGGAAGTGGCTTTGATAGCAAACCAATGATTATATCCTTTCAGTGTAAACGAGCTGCAAGAGATGTGAGCACTATCATTTCAAGGCCCGTCACAGAGACTCAAGAGACGCGTGACAGGAGCCGAGCCCGGGAAAGAGGCTGCCCTGCGCTTGTCACCTTTACACTATCAACCATTAGAGATAAAAGTACCATCTCACAGTTTATTCGATTAATAATTCAAAGGAGGAGTAAATATGTTAATAAAAATTCACAGATGATGATAAAAGGGGAGGAGGAAGTGCCAGCGAGCAACCAGGCAATAGAGAGGGACCGGGAGAGTGAGGGATGGATGCCGAACCCCACCTGGGTTCAAACAGATAGGACACTGCTCAGGAAATGGCGAAAATTATCAATACGCTCGAAACGGAAAAGAATCTCTCTGAATGAGCAATAGCCCCTAAATATAGGTTATAAAATGACCTGGTGACATAATTAATTAGTGTTAGGCACATACACAGTACTGGGACATGGAGGTGTGAGGAGGAAGCTGGCGAAATCCTTTTAAGAAAACATGAATTCATAAAACAGGGAAACAAAGCTACTGTGTTCCATTAAGGTCTTCAACAAAAATTTGCCAAAAAATTATAAAAGTAATTTGGGAGTCAGAGTTCAACCAAGAAGACAAAATGAGTGCCCCTCTTACATACGTGTAAACGTTACACAGACCATCTCTCCTCTTTTTATCTTTGATGCAGTTTTAGCTGCAAAGGAGAGAGCAGAGCCACCAGTCTTCCACAGTGAACACATGTGCAGTTTATCCTTTGATTAGTGGCAATAGCCGTAATTCAAAATATCACTTATGTCTTAGCCTCCTAAACTCAGAGTCGACATAAAGATTATGTACAAAAAACAACTACATGAATTCCTAGAGGCCAACCTGAAGACACATCTAGAGTTACTTGTTTGCTTAAAATGACGCTGTGTTAGAGAATTCCTAAAGCAATCTTCCAGTTCCATGCACTGGTTAATTACCACCACTATGTTATTCAACAGTTGTTTGAAGATCCTGCCATCCTCCACTTTTCATGTGGTATTGAAGGTATTAGTGAAATAGCTTGATAATCCAGATCGAGTATTACCACTTGCATAGACTCACAGTGTGATGTCACACTGTTGTCTTCGTCAGAACATGTGGGCTTCCTATTTGCTGAGTATCATTATCGGAATGTAGCATTGAATAGCATGCTCTTCGAGTAGCAAAAGTCAAACCCAGCTTCCAATTCAGTTATCTTGATATGTATATACAGATGTATGTGGCAGTTCAGTTCAGTTACTCAGTCATGTCCAATTCTTTGTAACCCCGTGGACTGCACATGCCAGGCTTCCCTATCCATCACCAACTCCCGGAGTTAACTCAAACTCATGTCCATCAAGTCGGTGATGCCATCCAACCATCTCATCCTCTGACATCCCCTTCTCCCGCCTTCAATCTTTTCCAGCATCAGGGTCTTTTCCAATGAGTGAGTTCTTCACACAAGATGCCCAAAGTATTGGAGTTTCAGCTTCAGCATCAGTCCTTCCAATTAATATTCAGGACTGATTTCATTTATGTTTGACTGGTTTGATTTCCCTGCAGTGTCAAGCCAACAATCACACCTATCACACCATATTATGGTCCAGGACTTCATCAACAGTTCAAAGGGACCAAGAACTGACCTTACTATTAAAAGGTGATTACAGAAGAATTGGGATAAGCATTTTTGCAAAAGAAATTAAAGCAGTACTACAATCAGCTTGCTACTCAAAGATCAGAATGGGGAAGTGGCATACCTACAAATCTTACATTTATTCTGTGCTCTATGTGAGGAATGCATCTATATAGATATCTAAGTCTTCTGAGTTTGAGAGCCACTGTCATCTATCTGTTAAATCTATGCCAATAATGGTGATCTCGTTCAAATAGGGACAAAGGCTGAAATCTATGTTGCACCTGATCCTCTCATAGAAATTAAGATAAGAAGAGTGTGGAAGCAGGCCAGCATCACTCAGAATTCACCAGCATGTGTGTTGGTATGGAGTCAGCCACAGTCTCTAGAGATGGGCAGGATAACCAGGCAGATGCATCCATTAGTCCTCAAGGAAATCTGTGGTTTGATGTTAGTGAGCACAGCTTGAGGTTTTTAACTTTATCCCATCATTTTTTAGCATGGTTGCATTCTTTCAAACAAGATCTCAGATACGAAAGCAGATTTTCCCTTGCTGGGTTGAGATAGAAAGCCTGGAGCTCTGTTAGCTAGAAAGTCCCCTTTGTCCCCCATTTCTCCTTGCTCTCCCCTCCCCACGCTTCTCGGAAAGGCTACTGAGGCGTATTTGCTGTATTTGTTCTGCCATCTAGAGGATCCACAAAAGCATTCCTCCGTATTTTAACACACATAGCTGAACCCATATAGAGAATGCCGAACACTTTTATCTAAAATTCCTGGAATGAGTTACATCAAGCCCTAGTTTTTGCTAGCCCAAACAGGCACGTGTTCCAAAACAGTGCTGGCTAGACATGCAGACTGCTGCTCAATTATTCTGTTGTCTCAACAGTGATCAAGCAACCAAGAACAAGGAGTCAAATTACAAGTTGATAAACAAGGACTAAACATCTGTAATGGGCTAGGATATCTCAGAAGTAACTAAAATTCACAAAATCTCAGAAAATTGTATCATTTGCAATCAAGAAGTAAGGCATGGAAATCAAAGAGTGATAATTTGTCACAAAAGGAGTAAAAAGCAATGAATTGTTGGAAATCCAAGAAGCTTTCTTTAAAATATTCTTTTATTTATAATGTTGTGCCACACATTTTAGTTGCCTTCAGTTGATTCCAGGTTTGTGGGTTCTGTAATTTATTTTGAGAGTGAGATAGGGCTTAAGTATTTAAACTGCAAACAATACATAAGCAAATGTTTTATCTAGCAGGACAGAGTGGATAAGAGCAACCTCTTTTTTTCCAAGAGGAAATATCATTTTCCATCCCTCCATGTTTCAACTATGGTGACACATTGGTTATGTAATAATTTATTCATTTCCATTCACTGATGATCTCCAGCACTATTTCCTGTTTACAAAGGAATTCTCACAACTATTATTCCAAAATCTCAAATGATTCCTATTTGAAGCTAATCTTCTACAAGAGCAATGTCTTCTTCTTCCCTAAAATGTTTTACAATATTTTGAAATATTTTCTTGATATTCTGTTTTTAATATTTTACTTTGAATTACTTCAAACAGACGGCCAGTACCCATGTGCTTACCACCCAGCTTTAACAAGTATGAATTTTTGCCATCTTTGCATCATGTTTTATGTTCCCTTCATAAATAGGTCTGTGAACAAAAACTCCAGCCAGCAATACAACTGTTTTCTCTAAGATAAGCATAGTAGGAGCTAGTTGTAAATCTACACCTTTATTTAGGTTTTTAAGTATCAGAAGGATACTTAACTAGTTATTACAGAACTATCTTCATTACAACATGTTGAATAACTGTAAATACCAAGACAGAGACAAAGATTTTTTTCTAAATTTATTGTACCCTTCCTATCTCAGACGACCAGCTGAACTTCTGAAATAAATGTCCTAGACAACAGAATCATAGGCAGTTTCTTTTACCTCCCCACTGTGTCAGCTTCCTGTGGTGCAGTAATATCCTGGGTAGAAGTAAAATAATCAATATTACAGGGTCCCTGGGAAGGAAACCGACTCTCAACAGTGATTTCTTATGTAGAACAGAGATGACCTCAACTTGTGGTCACAAAGGCATAAACTAGGTATGGTAAGGTTAATACTGTGTTTTTTTTAAAATGCATTTTGGGCTCAAGTTGGTACCAAAGAGGTATAGGAAGATTGAAAGTATACATCTCCTCACTTGAACAAAAATCAAGACACTCCGCTTTTTAGAAAGAAAATAAAACAAAAACCACAATAACCACATTTAAAGGGAATATAAAGGCTAGACTTCTTACAGGGAGATAAGGAAGCCTGCCTTCAGGATGGCATCCCACTCCAGTACTCTTGCCTGGAAACTCATGGATGGAGGAGCCTGGTGGGCTGCAGTCCATGGGGTCACTGAGTCAGACACGACTGAGCGACTTCACTTTCACTTTTCACTTTCATGCATTGGAGAAGGAAATGGCAACCCACTCCAGTGTTCTTGCCTGGAGAATCCCAGGGATGACGGAGCCCAATGGGCTGCCATCTGTGGGGTTGCACAGAGTCGGACACAACTGAAGCAACTTAGCAGCAGCAGCCTTCAGGATAACAACTGGGAGTGTGTTCCAATACTCTCACCTCTTAAAAAATACTGTTTCTCAAGAGGACAGGTGGAGGGTGGGATAAATTAGGAGTTTGAGATTAACATATACACACTCCTATATATTAAATATTAGAAGCAACAGGACCTACTGTATAGCACAGGGAACTCAGTATTTTGTAATAATCTCTATGTGAAAAGAATCTGAAAAAGAACAGATACATGTCTAACAGAATCACTTTGCTGTACACGTGAAACTAACAACACTGTGAATCAACTATGCTCACATATAAAATAAAGATTAAATTTAAAAAATACTGCTTCTCAGACACTATATAGAAAGATCTGATGTAACATATCAACAAATGCTGGAGATGAGACAGTTTCAGACAAACCCTCCTTTCCTCACCATCTCCTGCTCCTACTCTCTCCTGCCTTGATCCACTAGCACATCAAATACCGTACATCACAGTAAGTTCCAACTTTATACATTCACTTTATCTCTCATTAAGAGGCTCTAATACTTGAGTCAGGCTGTTGTATCCCAGCCAAGTGCCTTCACACAGCACAACGCATGTGTTCTCTCTCCTCAAGGACACTTTGAAAGAAAGGATGGCCCATGCACATTTTCCTTTTATGCTCCTATATCTCTGTGAGATTTTGAACCTTGAAACTCTATCTCTGAATGGAGAATCACAGCTGCTCTATTAAACTCTAAGTTTCCAATAATAAAATCTTCAGATAAGTGAGTCCTCTCTGTTAAAGCAGCCAGGCTTCAATCAGAAAGACTTTGAAAATTCACTGCTCCTGTTTAAAACCACAAATGAACTGATCCAGAAAAAATGGAGGATCAAAGTAGATGATGAGAGAAGAAAATCTCTCTCTAGGCAGAGATCCGATATAGATTGCAGACAGAGGAGAGCTCTCGTGACTTTTTCTTTAAGGGAAAGAAATACATTTTTAAAAATGGGGGAAAAGGTGAAAATTAAACTGTACAAATCAGTCCTTAAAGGATCTGAGAAAAACAGAAATCAGTCTCAGTTTTTTCCTTTCCTACAGTTCCTCCACCCAAGAAACACGAGAAGGATATAAATCACACACATGGAGACCAGGTAGTAGTAATATTCGCCTTCACACCGGGTCTAATGGAAGCAAACACGGAAACCTGACACAGGAGGAAGACGTGCGCTTGTATCAGGCAGGACTAGAGAGAAGGGGGGTAGCAGAACACCACAGCCCAAATCAGGCAACAGATGGGGTTTTACCTTGGCTTATACCTTGGGTATCCCAAGTTTCTTTTTCATCCTATATGAATGTTTGAGAAAGTTTATATACTTGAAAATATTGTGTAATGGTAGTTCTTAAATCTCTATTCTCTGGGTTTCAAAACAACTCTCTTTTTCACTATGATTTTGAGTGTTAAAAAAAAGAGCATAAGAATAATAGGGGCAAAGGTTCATGATATTCTAGCTGAATTAGTACTATTTTTTTTTAATGATCCCCTAGTAGACTAGTATGGCTAATAGCAACCAGACACAGTAGAGATGAGGTACAAGAAAATCAGACAGGTAGAGATGAAGACACATTGCTTTAAAGTCACATCAGGAACAGCAAATTCTCTAGGAATTATACTGTATAGCTGACAGACGTGCATACTCCTACACAACGGGATTTAATAATGTCTTTTTGTTAGCAGCTTACCTTTCAAGTACCAGTGCACAGAGAATGTGTTAACTTGACAAGACCTCACCCAGCAGCCTGCGCTAAAATGATTTCACTCTACCTATTATTTTTCTTAAGTAAGAGTGTCCTAGCATGGTCCTTCACATGAACACTCCAAATGGGCTGCCTCTCCAGCAATGCTCCCTCTCATTTCTCCAACTGTAGCCCAACGGTCATGTAGGATATGAGCACAAAATATGAATATAAAATATGCAAGGATGGGCTTCCTGAGAGAGGAACCTCAAGAGCAGGCAAAGCATAAACAAGTACCTAAAAGCCTTGGGCAAGTACCTAAATGGGAAAGAAAAGAAAGTGCCACAGAGGAAAAGAGAGGCAGAGGTGTAAAGGTAAATACATTTTACCTTTACAATGTATTTAGTAAATACATTTACTAAAGGTAAAATGTGTCCCTCAAAGTGTCCTATTTCTCATTAGCTATATAGAAAAAAAGCCCCCAAATTACTTCCTGCTCTCAGCAGAGGTATAGACAAGTCCATGAGCTGTTCTCAAATTCCATTTACATCATATGCAAATTAAAACATTAAGAATATGATGAAAACTACTAATGTGCCATATCATTCTTACTTCAAAATGTAAGGGAAAAGACTGTTGTTTAGTCACTAAATCATATCTAACTTTTTTGTGACCCCGTGTACTGTAGCCCGCCAGGCTCCTCTGTCCATGAAATTTCCTAGGCAAGAATACTGGAGTGGGTTGTCATTTCCTTCTCCAGGGGATTTTCATCTCCTGCATTGCAGGTGGATTCTTTACCACTGAGTCACCAGGGAAGACCAAGGGAAAAGATACAGCTCTCATTAAGGTAACTCGTCTATTCTAAAAATGACATCATGACACAGTCCAATCAAAACTCAAAAAAGACAAACCAGGATTCAGAAATGCTTTACAAGTAAGTACTCTCTCACTTAAAAACGGGGATCACCAAGTTGCAAAAATGTTCAATGGCCTACTGAGGTTACAGTAGACCAGTTTATGTATGAGCATTACAATCAACTTTTTCTACGACTCCTCTAAGCCCTGGCAACAATCCCTTTGGATTTTCTCTCAAAATTATGGTTCGGTTCAGTTCAGCTGCTCAGTCGTGTTNGGACGAGGGAGCCTGGTGAGCTGCCGTCTATGGGGTCGCACAGAGTCAGACACGACTGAAGCGACTTAGTAGCAGCAGCAGCAGCAACAGCAGCAGTCTTTCCCCACCAGATTGTAAATCCCATGCAGGCAAGGGCGTATATGCCTCCATGACTGCAGTGCCGGCATCTGGAATAATGCCTGATTGTAGCCAATGTTTCATTTTTTGAAATATTTATTGACCGTACTTCAGGATGGGACATGCATTCCTCCAACTTTAAAGACAGAAAACTCCTGTTATTTTAGAACATCTACTCCTACTTAATCCTCTCAGAACAAGAGCTCACTAGTTTTTGACACTTTTTTTACAGAATGCCTGGATGTAACCTCAAACTCATGGAAGTATTAGACTATCCCAACCACACTACTGTTTTTTTCTTTTAAACTTTTTATTTTGTTTTGGTTTATAACTGATTGATTCGGCTTCCCTGATGCCTCAGACAGTAAAGAATCCGCCTGCAATGTGGGAGACCTGGGTTCAATCCCTGGGTTGTGAAGATCCCCTGGAGGAGGGCATGGCAACCCACCTCAGTATTCTTGCCTGGGGAATTCCCATGGACAGAGGAGCCTGGCGGGATACAGCCCATGGGGTTGCAAAGTCGGACACAACTGAGCAACTAAGCACAGCACATCACATGACCAACAACCAATGTTGTGATAGTTTTAGGTGAACAGCAAAGGGATTCACCCATACATATCTATGTATCCATTCTCCCCCAAATCCCCTTCCCATTCAGGCTACCACTGAGCAGAGCTCCCTGACAGCCATTCTACTTTTCATCCTGTAGATTCATTCAGAATATACACCCACACTGTATTGCTTCTATTGATATCCACAGGATTCAGGGATAATGATAATGAAAAAAAAAATTAAATCTGACAGATACATTTAGTAATTTGGGGAGAAAAGGAAGAAATAATTTCTACCCCTGAGAACATCTTCCAGTTTTTTTCCAGATACGATTGTGCCTCAGAGCTGAGAAAACTAAGGAGTTCTAGGAATATGGTTAAGTTCCATCCCTCAAAGAGATCAATTCCAGATGCTGGGATTTCACCCTGCTGATGCTGTTTAATTGAGCCACATTAATAATTTTTTATATGTCGACTTAATGTGCTAGTTGGTGTGGCAGTAAGGGAAAGTATCGAGCTCATGCACCTGATTTTCCAGAATTTTGCTTCCCTGGAAAACCAGAATTTTTATTAGAAATCACAAACCAGAGAGCTGGCACTTGCAGATGCTGCTAGAGATCTAGGATAAGAGCACCAGTGGCTCCATTAACAAGCAATGCCTCTCATCTTCAGTGGGTGAATTGGTTCTCAGTCCTTGCTGCCCGTAAGAATCACAAAGAGCAGTGCTTCTAAAAATTAATTTACATATGAAATACACAGGGGTCCTCTTAAACGCTGATTTTGATTTAGCAGGTTTGCTGTGGTGCCTAAAATTCTGTATTTTATGAGCACAAATTTTACATTCAGTGATTCCCAATTCTGTTGGTCTGTGGACCACGCTGTATTTAAAAGCATAGATTACTGCACCCTCCCCCAGTAAATATAAATCAGAACCTCTGGGGAGAGGGTTTGCTATCTGAAACTCCTTGCTTGCATGCATGCTAAGTCACTTCAGTCTGACTCTTTGTGACCCTATGGATTGTAGCCTGCCAGGCTCCTCTATCCATGGGATTCTCCAGGGAAGAATCCTGGAGTAGGTTGCCACACCCTTCTCCAGGGGATCTTCCCCACCCAAGGAGCAAACTCGTGTCTCTTATATCTCCTACATGGGAAGGTGGGTTGTTTACCACTAATACCATCTGGGACGCCTAAAGTTCCTTAAATAATTCCAATAGGTAGTCAAGGGTTACGGACCATTGCATTAAATGCCTGACCTGCAGAGAGGTCTTTTGAAATAATACAATCTTATGAGTTGTAATACATAGTAATATTTATACACTCTATCATTAATTTAAAAAACTAATCCAACTGGTGAACAGCGGTCAAATTATTTCTAGAATGTGGAGAAATCAAGGGAAGTTGAGAGGTAAAGAGGATTATCATACCTGAAAAACTCTGCTGGAGAACATCATACAACCTGGGAAATCAAGACCCTCAGGTTGGAAGGACCCTAAGCGACTAGCTCATTCACAGTCTGCCCAACTTACCCAGTGTGTGAGGGTGACTCCAGGACCCTGACCTGAGATCCTGCTCCCCTTTATTCACTAAGGGGCACTATCTGTCCCTGTAGTTATCACCTGTGTCTGAAACCTCCCTTCTCACATCTCCCATTCTGCACATCCTGGGGCCTAAGGGGCCCTGGATCCCAGAGGAGTCTGGATCCTGGAGGAACTCATTAAAAAGAAAGCAATTACCCAGGACCTCTCTAGGACCAATGCTCTCAGGGTCCAGGAGCAGTGACTGATTATAATCACTGATCACACCTGACTATACTTTGGGGAAGGTAGGAATGAAGAAAAGCTTATACATGAAAGCTTGCTGCTGCTGCTGCTGCTAAGTCGCTTCAGTCGGGTCCGACTCTGTGTGACCCCATAGACGGCAGCCCACTAGGCTCCTCTGTCCCTGGGATTCTCCAAGCAAGNTAGATGGACCTTTGTTGGCAAAGTAATGTCTCTGCTTTTCAATGTGCTATCTAAGTTGGTCATAACTTTTCTTCCAGGCCAGTAAATCGAGAGAAGAGTTGTCTTTATTTGGAAAGCCAGCAAACCAAGAAGATGGTGGACTAGTGTCCCAAAGAACCATCTTACCTGACTTAGAATTCAGGCTCCTTTTATATTAAAAGGGGAGGGTGTATGGTTGTTATTGCTCAGTTGCTCAGTTATGTCTGACTCCTTGGGACCCTGTGGACTGCAGCAGGGAACCCCAGCTTCCCTGTCTTACACAACCTCCTGTAGTTTGCTCAGACTCATGTCCACTGAGTTGATGATGCCATCCAACCATCTCATCCTCTGTCACCCCTTTCTTCTCCTGCCTTCAATCCTTCCCAGCAAACAGGGTCTTTTCCAATGAATCAGCTCTTTGCATCAGGTGGTGAAAGTATTGGAGCTTCAGCTTCAGCATCCGTCCTTCCAATGAATATTAAGGACTGATTTCCTTTAGAGTGGACTGATTGGATCTCCCTGCAGTCCAGGGGAATCGCAAGAGTCCTCCAGCACCAGAGTTGGAAAGCATCAAACTTCTCAGAGGGGAAATCCTTTCTTCTTGCGACTGTCCACATAGTTCAGGTCATAAACTTCCTGTAAACGCCAGCAAGACAAATATTATCTTTAACATTGATCTCTGCTCTCCAACTTTTTATCTCTGTACCAATAGGACAATGTTACGCTTTCAAAGGTCAAAACTTTGAAAATGGGGTCTCCTGTATATTTCAGGCTATCGGCAACCTTCGTAAGTTGCAGCAAAAGCAACAGAATGCAAAGGTTAAAGGAAGCAGATAAAATATGGAGTCAGATCTGTTCCTCCCTGTTACAACAGCCTATGCAGGTCACAGCCTCAACACTACACGCAGCAGGACTGCCCAGCTCCCTGAGCCCCCTGGTCAGTGGGAAGCCTGCACGTGTGCACGCACACACACACACACACGCACTAATCCTTCTACTTTCCTCTCTGCAGGGATGACGTGCCAAGCTCGAAGCTCCTACATCACCAGTGAGATCCTCTGGGGGTACCGATTCACACCTGTCCTGACGCTGGAGGACGGGTTCTATGAAGTTGACTACAACAGCTTCCATGAGACCTACGAGACCAGCACCCCATCTCTCAGTGCCAAAGAGCTGGCCGAGTTAGCCAGCAGGGCCGAGCTGCCCCTGAGCTGGTCTGTCTCCAGCAAACTCAACCAACACGCAGAACTGGAGACTGAGGAGGAGGAAAAGAGCCCTGAGGAGCAGACGGAGAGGAATGGTGACGTGGCAAACCTAGAGAACGAATCCAAAGTTTAGTCCCCAGCCGGGGCCGCCCCTCCTCCTCTCCAACCCCACCCCCGCTACCCTCCCTTGTCTCTCATTCTCTTTCTTTTCTGTCTCTTACTCTGTTCTTTCCTTATATTTCAGTTTGGCATTACCAGGAAACAAATCTTCAAGGTGTAAAATATCTACCTGCCCTCTCAGTTCAGATTGACGAGGTAGCTTGCAGATTGGGTTAAGGTGTCATATGCCCTCATTTGTGGTCCCAGCCTGGTCTCCTGGGATAGGGCACATCTGACTAAAGATTTACGCTACTCCCCTGCATGTGTTGTAAAATAGCAGATCGCTCAAAAGGGTGCATCAAAGAGTTTCCCTGGGATGTGACGAGGAAGGTCTCTGGTGCCTATTCATTCATGCAGTGAGACATGGAGTTGAGCCCTCCGTTTTACACATCTCAATAAATTTCATCCACGGGGCGAGGTGCTTGCCCTCTGTGGGCGATGCGGTTATAGGACCCAGGTGAGGTGAAGACAAAACCCTGTACATATATATGCCTTATGTAATTATCTTCTTTTGCAGTTAGTAACAAAACCCAGCATGTACAAAAGTGCTGTAGAACACAACTGCTCAATACTGTACATAGGTGTAAAATCAATGTAGGTTTAGATATATAACTTTAGAAATAAGATTTTAAAAAAAATGATCCCCAAAGTACAGTAGGCATTTCTGTTCTGACGTCTGTTTTCTGGATTTCTTTGATCCCATCGACCGCTGGCCCTTTAACGCATGGCCTTTGTTCTGTGTCCCAGACTGGCAGCCGTTTGGGTACCTCACTGTTCCCGTTCGTTGACTCTAATAAGCCATATGTCTGGGGGAAGTTTGGAGGTCCAGTAGATGGCAAAACCCATCACCAATATGCTGATATACTGTGAAATGTTTACAAAACTGAGGTCTCCTTTTTAAGACTACAAGGACCTCACTGACTAGCTTCTGTCTCTTATACACATCTTCCTCCCTGTTACAACAGCCNCAGGCTCCTCCATCCATGGGGTTTTCCAGGCAAGAGTACTGGAGTGGGGTGCCATTGCCTTCTCCAATATGAAAGCTTAATCCCTGCTTATTTAAAGAATGGATAGTAGTCCTGGGGAGCCTACATTTTCAGCAGGGAAAAAAGATGGAAATGCCATAAAAAGCAGCGACCAGAATGCAAATATCCCAAATAGCTTAGGAGTCTAGAAAATCCCAGGGACAGAGGAGCCTGGTGGGCTACAGTCCATGGAATTGCAAAGAGGCAGACACAACTTAGCAACTAATTAAACAGCAGTAGCAGCTAGGAGTTTAGGCTTTATCCTGTGGACAAAAAGAAGCCAGTAGAATACCACCATGAAACACATACTTTGTAAAGATTCCCAGGGTGGCAAAATAAAAATACACTAAAAATCTTAGTTCAAAATCAAGTCTATTTTTTTCCAGAAACTTCCCAGTGGTGCCAACATTTATTGAAGAGTCTCTCTTCTCTACTGATTTCAGGTCCTAAGTTTTCCATATACTTGGGCTTACTTTTAAATTGTTATACTGTCCTGTCTATTCATGAGTCAGTACCATATTCTGCATGAATAAATATGCCTTCATAATACGTATTTAGTTTTTTAATGTCTGCCATTTCTGTCACTCTTTCCTTCATGTGGTGGAGCCTCATTTCCGTCTTCCTAAAAGTGGTCCATACTTAATGGTCCATTCCAACAAACAGAATGTAGTGAAAGTGATGCTTTGTGACTTCCAAGGCTAGGTCATATAAAGGATAACTCTACCTAGTTAACTTGCTGCTGAATTACTCGCTCTAGGGGAAGCTACCTACCATGTCATGAGGACTCTCAAGCAGCCCTTTGGAAGGCCCCCACGGTAAGGTGCATCCTCCTTCCAACAGCAAGAACCCACCTGGCATCCTCCTAAGAAACCCAAGCCAGAGCTGCCCAACCAAGCCACTTCATAAATCTTGGCCTACTGAAACTGTGAGAGATAATACATGCTTGTTGTTTAAAGCCACTAATTTGGTGGGCAACAATAGATAACTAATACATGTTTAAGGCTTTATATTTGATAAAACTATCTTCTACTATTCTTTTTCAGAGTATTCCCGACTAGTCTCATTTTCTTATATACATAACTTTTATTATTCATTTGGCTAATGTGTGTGTGTTTGGTTTTGTATACAGAAAGAAAGAAATTACATGTTACAAATTAATCTTAGAAAAATCAACATCTTTGTCTTTCTATCCAAGAAAATGATTTTATTTTTCCATTTGTCCAAGTCTTCTTTTGTGTCCTTCATTAGAAGGTATTCTAAAGTTTTGTTCATATTTTTCCAAATTTATTACTTAGTATTGGTTAGTCTTAGATATTTTTAAAATGGTATCATTATCCAGTTTACACTCTAATAATGGTTCAGATCATATACATAAAATCCACTAATGATTTCTGCATATTAAGTTTTCTATTCTGGTGTCTTACCAAATTATCTCATTTTATAGTAGTTCCTTAGTTGATTTTCTTAGGTTTTCCATATATACAACTGTATCATCTACCAATAGCAATATTTATTATTTCTCTTTTATTTCCCAATTATTTCTCTCCTATCTTCATATTCTATGGGTCCCAGAATATAAATGCCATAATTCAGAGACTTTTGAAATTTTGTTAACTGCTTTGTTACAAACAAGGACATGAAATAGTGCTTGGCATAGAGTATATGCCCCACTAAATATTTGAATTAAATGAATTAAAAATTTGAATTAAATTAATTAATAGTCTAACTACTCCAGTATAATGCTCAATAACAGTACTGACAATGGGCACCTGGTCTTGTTCTTAACTTCAGTGGGCATGTCTGACCCAAATGTATTATTTTCTCATATTAAGTTAGTATCTACCTATTCCTATATTTTTGAGCATTTTTATTTGAAATGGTTTTTTAACTGTAGCAAATGCACCACTTTTGTAAAAACAGTAAAATTATTTTTCAAAAATTCTTCCCACATTTAAAAGGATTTAAATATTTTAATTCAACAAGTGAAACACAGAAAAACAGTAGCCAAAAAATCATGGCAATGATCATTTAAACAATAACAGAAAAATGCTTACTTTATACTATTTAAACTTCCTTCATCACTACTTAAACTTCATTCATTACACTAGTATAATATCTCATTTCAGCATCTACAATTTTAACAAATGCTTGGAAGGTTTTTTGTTCAGAAGCAGATGCTGGTCTGACAGAAACACATTTAAAAATATTCTTTTTCTGGTCGTAGTTTCCAACACATCTATGAACTCGGCCTCTAATCAGTCTGGGAAGTTCACGATCCTGTTTTTCAAAAAATAAATATTGATAAAGTTAATTATTACTTTGTTTGAATTTAAATTTTTTTAAACTAATAATATAATAAACTAAATATGAATCACTACAAAATGTTGTTAATTTGTCATTTAGGGCCCCTCTACTGACAAGACCATAATAGCTAGGCATAAATGGGTGCCCTGTTACAGAAGAAAGACCTTCATTTGGGTAGGGCTTCTTACAAGCAAGTGAGCTGCTGCTTCTTAAAAAGCTGAAAAATTCCCAATATATCAGCACATGAATACTCACTTCTATTAGACTGCCAGAGTTCCTCTTTCAGTAGATGGCAGACAAGCTAGTTCAGACCAACTTTCCCACTAAAAACCAATTAGAATAGCTGGATAGAATAATTATTTTAAAATATCCTCCCAGATATCAGAGAGATACCAACGGCAGTGAGGAACTGCACAGACCCTAACGAAGGGGAGGACAGAAGTCCAGAATGGGCCTGATATCTGGGGATACCTTCCCCCTCTGAGGTAACTGCTGACCACAATCAAGGCAGTTTAAGAGTCTAATAAATTGAAGAGCTTCTGTGGGCTTATAGGGCTAGGAGAAAAAATGGAATCCAAGGTTCCCCAAAGAAAAGAGATTCTGGTAACCATACCACCCCCACCCCAGGCTTAGCGTTGGGAGATTAAAAAGAGCTATGTCCTAATAGAACTCATAAGCCAGGTNGTGGGCTTATAGGGCTAGGAGAAAAAATGGAATCCAAGGTTCCCCAAAGAAAAGAGATTCTGGTAACCATACCACCCCCACCCCAGGCTTAGCGTTGGGAGATTAAAAAGAGCTATGTCCTAATAGAACTCATAAGCCAGGTAAAGACAAGCCAGCTCCAAAACCTCTCAGTCAAACCACAATATATGAGAAGATTCTCGATATACATAATAGACAAAGAACTTGCACCCAGAATAGATTTTTCAAAAACTCCTACAAATCAATAGACAAATAATTTATTAGAAAAAATTATAAGAGGCCTGAACAAACTTGTTAGAAGAATGTATCTCACTAATCAGTAAACATCAAAAGTGCTGAACCTCAATTAGTCACCAGGGAATTGGAAAGAAATGAGATAGCACTAAACGGATCCACTGGAATGGCTAAATTAGAAAAGACTGACAGGACTACATGTTGATAAGAATGAAGAAAAACTACAACTCTCCTATGCTGATTGAGTTCATAAACTCTTATAACCCTCTAGAAATTTCTTTGGCAACAACTCCATGTAGAACATACACATGCACTACAAGTCAGCAATTTTATTTCTAGGCATATAAACAACAGAAAGGCATGCGTGTGCACAACAAGAACGTTCACAGATTATTACAATAACAAAAAAACTGGAAACCACCAAAAGATATCCATGAACAGTAGAATATAAAATCAAATTGTGCTATATTCATATCACATAGAAACATAAATAAATGAACTTTAGCTACATGCAACAACATAGATGAATCATACAACATTTCACTGAGTGAAAGAGATCAGACATAAAATCAGATATATCATATGATACTATTTATAGAAAGTTCAAAAACAGGCAGAATTAACTTATGATATTAAAAGTCACAATAGTTTTTACTTTAATGCAGAAAATAGAGGTAATGAATGAGAACAGGCACAAGGAAACACAGGGTGAAAGCAATGTTCTATTTCTTAACCTTGGTTATGTTCACTTCTGTGATAACTTCATAGAATTGTACAGTTTTTTGTATATGATATACTTTAATAAAAAATCTTTTAAAATTTAGACTACAGAAAAATAATAAGCACCTAAGATATTCGAAAAATAACATTCAATTACTATTTCTTGTCATCTGCTATGTGTTAGATGCTATGCATTCATATATTCTATAACCTAATATCCAAAACAACCTTTCAAAGTGGGAATTAGTCTTAATTTACTGATTAGAAAACTGATGCACAGGAAGTGTAACCAACTTACTCAAGGTCATAAAGCTAGTGAATGGTGGGGTACACATTGGAATCCAAGTGAGATTTCAGAATTAAGCTCAATTTCAGGTTTAATACCAAACTCTTTTACAAAGTATTTAAGTATTGTAAGGTTTCCATTCTCCTTTGTTACCAAGCCTCTTCCCTACATCCCAGCCCACTTTTTCTGCCTTCCCCCAGGTTCAGAACAACTACCCTTAACTTACCCTGTCACTTACTAACCATACACCCTGGTAATTGTAAACTGTTTGCAGTTTCCTGAACAATCTAGGCTCTAACAGTGCTTCATGTCTTTACAAGAACTGCTCCCTCAGTTTAGAATGCATTCCTCTCACCTCCTCCCCTACTTTCCAACACTTTGGCTTAATTTATTAGACCTTATATATCTAAGGTCAGATAAGTTACTACATTCTTCAAAAGGCTTTCCCTGATCTCACCTATCTTATCTACTTCTACAGAACCATGCACACATCTGTCATACCACTTATTATATAAGTGTAATATTTATGTATCTGTATCTACCTGAGATTATAAACTCTTTGAGAGAAAGGGCCACTTACCACTTACATTCCACTTGGCACCCCTGCTTCTAGCATAGCCCCTATAACATAGTAAGCTCTCCACATCAGTTAAGCAAATAAGCAATTTTAACATCAGAACTGAACCAAACAAAATGTCAAAAGCACTACTAGTTAACAGAATTTCTACTACAGTGAAACTATAGCCTGCATTTGTAAGTTTTGTTGGCATAGGCTTTGCAAAGAATACTTAAATACTCACTATTTCATAAAACACACATGGCAGAGTATGTTTCCCATCTCTCATAAGAAAAGTCTTTGAACAGTATGGGCCAGGTCTAACAGCTGAATCGAGAACAGCTAAGCAACATTGAAACAGAGGGGGAAAAAAATCAGTGCTGGTAAAACACAAAGTTTAACAAAGAGAAGTTGATATTTAACTATTCCATACCAATCTCTCATACTTTTATTTATACAATAACAAGAAAACATTTTTAAAGGGTAAGATATTCTGAAACTGTTTTATTCTAAGGAAAACAAAATTTCTGGCCCTCTCCAACTCGGGAAATGATCATATAACAAAAATATAACTAACAATAAGTGGCCATCTGAAACTTTCTCCTTTGTTGTTTTTGTGTGTTTTTATATTTCTATTTTTTTGGCCATGCCATGTAGCATGCGGGATCCTAGTTTCTTGACCAGGAATCAAACCTGTGCCCATACAGCAGCAGAACGGCGTCTTAACCACTGGACCACCAGGAAATCCCTGAAGTTTTGTGAATGTGTTTGATGCAGTGGTTAAATCCTCAGACCAATCTACTACATACTACACACCGAAGTGTATGTGTTAGTTGCTCGGTCATGTCTAACTCTTTGCCACCCCACAGACTATAGCCCACCAGGCTCCTCTGTCCATGGAATTCTCCAGGCAAGAATACTGGAGTGGACTGCCATTTCCTTCTCCAGGGGACATTTCCAATCCAGGGATTGAACCCAGGTCTCTTGCACTGCAGGCAGATTCTTTACCGTCTGAGTCACCAGGGAAGTCCACATATCAAATACACACATATAATACATAAACATCGTAATTTAATGAAGAAAAAACACTGAATTAGACTCAGAAGTCATGCAACTGAGTCTCAGTTCTTCACTTACTAAACTGAAAAATTTAAACCTCTTTCAAATTTGTTTCATCTATAAAATTCAAATGATAATTCAAGCTTAATCTTAAGAGTGAGTGAGTCAAGTCGCTCAGTCCTGTCTGACTCTTTGCAACCCCATGGACTGTAGCCCACCAGGCTCCTCCATCCATGGGATTCTCCAGGCAAGAGTACTGGAGTGGGTTGCCATTTCCTAGTCACTATCAAGTGAGACCACTATTCATTCCTTTAATACCCATCTATTGAGTACTGATAGTAAACACTTGTTTTGAGGTCAATCTCCACTTCCCCTAATAATACCCAGATTTTCCTTTAGGAAATTTCCCCTATGCCATTCTTAACTATACGATTTGGATTGGGTGTGTTCTCACCCCCAGCTACAGAGTTCAGAGTGACAGTGAGAGCCTTGCTGCCCAGTCAGAAATGTTGATATGCAAAGGGTCATTTGCTAGTTTCTGGAAAAGAGCAACCAGAAGAAACTATCAAAGAATGTGACGATGTGGTATAAAGAAGAATGTATGGCATAGAGAACTTTGATAATCCTCTTAATATCATAAGGGAAGAGTCAGAAGCTGCTGGAAAGACCATAATTGGAGCCTCAGAATGAAGCTAACACTGTGACAGGACAGAAAGATGGTTAAACCTCAAAAACATGCCAGATGCGAATGTAAACTCTACAGCTTAAAACACACAAAAACAGTAAATAAATACATATAAATTTATGAAATCAGATATACAGAGCAAAATTATAAAAGCATGGAAAGGAAAGATACCATAGTTACTGTCTCTACAGAAGAATAAAAACAGATAGGGGTGTTCAAAGATATCTATAAGATAGATATGTGGATATTTATTATAGTCTCTGTACTTTTCTGTATGCTTAAAATATTTAATAATTTAAATTAAATTGAATATTTTATTTAAACTATGGAAAGAAATGTTTTGAATCTCTACTTGTTGTTTATCTCTTTATTCTAAGTAAAATTAAATTCCAGAAACATTCTATAAAACTCTGCTCTCTTTTGAATATTAATTCAGAAAACTGTAGGGGTAAGTTAATTGTTGGGTGTTTACTCATATCAATCAAAAATTCTTCACAAATGTTCTTTTAGGATATATAATTTACAATTTAACTTACACAGAAATTGCTACTGGATTTAGGGTAATATAGTAGAAAGAATACTTAGAGAATAAGGAGACTTGGTGCCTAGATCTATTTTTGCTGCTAACTTTGTCATTTTTAGTCAAGTCTATTTTAATCATTTGCCTCATTTCCTCACCTACTTCAAGGGTTGAGCTAGATTACTTGTAAGTATCTTTCCAGTTTTAACATTACAAATTACAGTAATACTAGCATGAATAACCAAGTTCATCTTAAGTCACACAAATCAATGAAGACACCAGAACTGAAGAAAATCATAAAAAACCATAATCTCCTTTTGTAAAAGTTTTATTTTTCTTTAAGAACCCCTAGGTATTCCTAGTAATCATTCAAAATGATTGTCCAAATGATATAACTGAAGTATTTTTGAAGGAGTACACCTACCTAATATTTCAAAAAGAAGTACAGTTTTCTGTGCATGTTCACGCCAGTACTTCATGCTTTCAATAACTGCAGATATAATTCTTAAAGAATTATCTTTTTCCCTAAGCTTTAACTGATATGATGAGGCTTCCTTCTGAAAAAATAAAAACACAGTAGTAGAAAAACCTGTCATTTTTTTTCATCATATTCATTCACTTTCTAGGTAAAGATTCTAGGTCCATATAATAGGCAAAAGTGCAAAATATGCTAAAATACTATGTAAAATATGTAAAAAAGAACTATTGCAAATTTTAGTACAGTTACTCCCCTAAATTAAAAGCATCATTAGTACTTTATAAAGGGGAAGAAACTAGAATACATTTGGAGATAATTAAGAAGATTTTTTCTTTTTATCTCTTATTTTACATGAGCATTCATTTGTTGATTCTTTAAATATTTTTAAAGCATCGTGTGCCAATTCTGTGACAAACACAGGTAAGTCAAATACAATTTCTCTCCCTAACGTGCTCATACTCTGAGGGACTCCAGACACATTTATTCATTCATTCCAAAAGCAATTATTGGCGCCTACAGTGTGCCAGACATAGCTAATGAGGAAACAATACTGAAGGTGACAACCTATCTACCTTCACAGATTTTACAGTCTAATAGGTGATTCAGAAGATTAATAAATATATAATATAATGTCAGAAATTGAAATATTCTGTGCACTTAAAAAAAAGATAAAAGGATAATAACAGACAAGGATTATTATTTTAAATAGGCTGTTGACTGAGGAATAAGGGAATAGTGAGTGTAAAGGCCTTGAGATAGGAATGTTTTGGCATTTAAAAAAATCAACTAAGAGCCAACTAAGGATGGCCAAGATGATGGAGTAGGAAGACCCTGAGCTCATGTCCTCTCATGGGCACACCAATATTACATTTATTTATAGAGCAGCCATTCACAGCCTTTAAGAAAATATATTGGATAAAAACATTCATCTACTCCAATAGAACTGGCTATTTGTGCTAATCCAGTAATGTATGCCATGGGAGTGATTTCAAATGCTCTTATGTCTGTAACTTTCTAAATACTTATCTCACATTTTTTAATTAAAATACAAAAATGCAAATAATATTGAAAAGTTTACCTTGAGGGTGTTTACTTCTTGAAAACCATCCGACATTTTTTTCTTAAATTGATTTTGCTGAAAATTGGGCTTAAATGCCTGCAATGTGCTGTTTTTGCCTAGACTTCTCATTGCGGAGCCAGGTATTTCTGATGACTTTGTTTGTCTGAGTGCTTCACTTTCTCTTTGGTTAGGTAAGTTAGTAGATTCAGATACTCTTAACTGTTTCTGCTGTTGAGCTCCCAAATTAATTGGACCTGAATTTATTCCATTATTTGTCATTAGATTTCTTCTTCTGCACTGAGGCTTAAAATCATTTTTATCCCAAGTTTTTAAACTGGTATTTTTGTTGCCATCTCTGTAGCTGTAATAGTATTTTTTTTTAATGAGTATCAGTTTTATTTCTATATACTTTTTCTTAATTAAAAGAAAATTATTAATTATTTAATTTGCATTTATATGGTAATTTGTACTACTTTGCAACTACTGACCAGTTAGATATTCTAAACACATCATCACAGCAACCCTAAAATATATTAAGCCTCTCTTTTCAGGTGAGGAAACAGTTTTAAGGAGGAAGTAACTTGCCAAAGTCATATAGCAAGTTACCGACAATCCAAAACCCAGAGAACCCAACTCAAAGTCAAGTGCCAAAGAATTTATTTTTAAACTATACAAGAATATATGAGTAAAAAGATTTTTTCAGCGTAGTAAGATTTTGAGTATGTTTGCTTCCTTTTTTGGACATTTATTTTTAAATTTTCTACAAAATAAGTTTTTCAAAAGTTAAACTATGGCTTGTCAGTGATTTTAAATCACAAAGAAAATAGATATAGGCAGGTGGATAGCTGTCTAATTAGAAATTTTGTACTTTTATTGAGTAGCTTAAAAGTCTTTCTTATGAATTTGTTTCAGCATTTTACTAGCTACATTAACTTAAGTGAGTTGTACCAGCCAATCAGAACGTGATGTTAAATTAAAAGCAAATTAAAATGTATTAAAAGTATTGCAGAGCAGGCTAGGTAAAAAAGTTCCACAGGAAAAAAACTAACCTAAGTCACAAATATTTATTTCTGAATAATTTTCCTAAAAATACCACAAGTACCACAAGAGGGCAAACAATGCAACCCAACCTTGTTAATGAAAATAATCCAAAACGATTTCAGTAGTTACCACTTACCCAAGAATACTAAAGTCCAACCTAAAAAACAATCCATGTCCTTTTTCTATCTATTCATTTTTTTCCACATTATTTAGACATTAAATTTGGATACCTCTGACAAGTGCCCCCACCATCTTAACAGATGCTTATGCATTTCATGCTCCATCTTTCTGTCTTAATTCCATCCTATTTACCTTGGAGCTGACTATCTTACTAGGGTAAGACTGAGCATTCTACTTGGTTCTCAATTTCTAAATACATCCAACATTTAGATTCAGTTATTCTTGACTCTTTACTTATTGTCAATTAGACATTAATGACAAAATCATAAATTCATGGTGAAAATATTTACAGAAATTTCATTATAACATGAAGTATTCTTTGGAAATATAATCAATGTTAAATGTGCCTATTTTTAAAGTTTTATACGACATGTTCTCTTCTTTCATAAAACATAACTAGTATCAATATAGTTAGTTATTAAGTATAGAAATTTCCTAAATGTCAATTCTGTTTAAGAAAGGAAGGAAAGATAGAAGAGGAGAGAAGGGAGTAAAGGAGGAGATGGGAAGGAGAAGAAGAAATAGAATAAGAAAAATCTAAAGTAGACTCACCTCCAATCACTCTTGCTGCTCTCAGCATTTGACTGAATAGGTTTAGATACAGAATCTTGACTTCTCAGGGGATTAGAAACTGAATACGGTATTTGCCTTTCAAGGAAATATGTCTTATTAACTATTAATAATTTGTTTCCCAATTGAGAAATATAAAATATACACAGAAGACTAACATCAATCAGTAACAGACAAATGCATTTATTGGTACACATTTTTTTCACATACCCCGTGTTCACTGTTTTTGTTAAAGGAGGCAACTCTGGATTCACAGCTTCCCAGGCCCAATCTCAAAAGATATAAGTAACACAGGTAAGAGTAAGTTAGGTAGCGTTTGGGGGAAATAATTCTTTCATATTTAATTAATATGTGGGGGAGGCAACTGAAAGTCTGAAGGAGAAAAAAACTTGAATATGTGGACATGTTCTTTAAAAGTACTTTGTTGCGCAATCAGTCACAGTCTGTCTTACTAATTTTTTTAGATATCTCCCTTTCCCACTGTATTCCAAGCAAGGTATTTAATCTGTACATCTTCCACAGTCAATCCTAGTAAAGTATCTTACACTTTGTAACATAAATTTCAGTGTAATCAATGTTTTTTAATCCCAACCCAACAGCAAGAAATTACATTAAATCCCAGAAAATATACACACATAGCATGCGTTGTGTGTGTGTGTGAGTGCCTGTGTGTCTGAGAGAGAATACAGCAATTTTACCATCTATTCTTTTTCTTACAAGAATACAGCAATTTTACCATCTATTCTTTNTATCTCTGTGAGATTTTGAACCTTGAAACTCTATCTCTGAATGGAGAATCACAGCTGCTCAATTAAACTCTAAGTTTCCAATAATAAAATCTTCAGATAAGTGAGTCCTCTCTGTTAAAGCAGCCAGGCTTCAATCAGAAAGACTTTGAAAATTCACTGCTCCTGTTTAAAACCACAAATGAACTGATCCAGAAAAAATGGAGGATCAAAGTAGATGATGAGAGAAGAAAATCTCTCTCTAGGCAGAGATCCGATATAGATTGCAGACAGAGGAGAGCTCTCGTGACTTTTTCTTTAAGGGAAAGAAATACATTTTTAAAAATGGGGGAAAAGGTGAAAATTAAACTGTACAAATCAGTCCTTAAAGGATCTGAGAAAAACAGAAATCAGTCTCAGTTTTTTCCTTTCCTACAGTTCCTCCACCCAAGAAACACGAGAAGGATATAAATCACACACATGGAGACCAGGTAGTAGTAATATTCGCCTTCACACCGGGTCTAATGGAAGCAAACACGGAAACCTGACACAGGAGGAAGACGTGCGCTTGTATCAGGCAGGACTAGAGAGAAGGGGGGTAGCAGAACACCACAGCCCAAATCAGGCAACAGATGGGGTTTTACCTTGGCTTATACCTTGGGTATCCCAAGTTTCTTTTTCATCCTATATGAATGTTTGAGAAAGTTTATATACTTGAAAATATTGTGTAATGGTAGTTCTTAAATCTCTATTCTCTGGGTTTCAAAACAACTCTCTTTTTCACTATGATTTTGAGTGTTAAAAAAAAGAGCATAAGAATAATAGGGGCAAAGGTTCATGATATTCTAGCTGAATTAGTACTATTTTTTTTTAATGATCCCCTAGTAGACTAGTATGGCTAATAGCAACCAGACACAGTAGAGATGAGGTACAAGAAAATCAGACAGGTAGAGATGAAGACACATTGCTTTAAAGTCACATCAGGAACAGCAAATTCTCTAGGAATTATACTGTATAGCTGACAGACGTGCATACTCCTACACAACGGGATTTAATAATGTCTTTTTGTTAGCAGCTTACCTTTCAAGTACCAGTGCACAGAGAATGTCTTAACTTGACAAGACCTCACCCAGCAGCCTGCGCTAAAATGATTTCACTCTACCTATTATTTTTCTTAAGTAAGAGTGTCCTAGCATGGTCCTTCACATGAACACTCCAAATGGGCTGCCTCTCCAGCAATGCTCCCTCTCATTTCTCCAACTGTAGCCCAACGGTCATGTAGGATATGAGCACAAAATATGAATATAAAATATGCAAGGATGGGCTTCCTGAGAGAGGAACCTCAAGAGCAGGCAAAGCATAAACAAGTACCTAAAAGCCTTGGGCAAGTACCTAAATGGGAAAGAAAAGAAAGTGCCACAGAGGAAAAGAGAGGCAGAGGTGTAAAGGTAAATACATTTTACCTTTACAATGTATTTAGTAAATACATTTACTAAAGGTAAAATGTGTCCCTCAAAGTGTCCTATTTCTCATTAGCTATATAGAAAAAAAGCCCCCAAATTACTTCCTGCTCTCAGCAGAGGTATAGACAAGTCCATGAGCTGTTCTCAAATTCCATTTACATCATATGCAAATTAAAACATTAAGAATATGATGAAAACTACTAATGTGCCATATCATTCTTACTTCAAAATGTAAGGGAAAAGACTGTTGTTTAGTCACTAAATCATATCTAACTTTTTTGTGACCCCGTGTACTGTAGCCCGCCAGGCTCCTCTGTCCATGAAATTTCCTAGGCAAGAATACTGGAGTGGGTTGTCATTTCCTTCTCCAGGGGATTTTCATCTCCTGCATTGCAGGTGGATTCTTTACCACTGAGTCACCAGGGAAGACCAAGGGAAAAGATACAGCTCTCATTAAGGTAACTCGTCTATTCTAAAAATGACATCATGACACAGTCCAATCAAAACTCAAAAAAGACAAACCAGGATTCAGAAATGCTTTACAAGTAAGTACTCTCTCACTTAAAAACGGGGATCACCAAGTTGCAAAAATGTTCAATGGCCTACTGAGGTTACAGTAGACCAGTTTATGTATGAGCATTACAATCAACTTTTTCTACGACTCCTCTAAGCCCTGGCAACAATCCCTTTGGATTTTCTCTCAAAATTATGGTTCGGTTCAGTTCAGCTGCTCAGTCGTGTCCGAATCTTTGCCACCCCATGAATCGCAGCACACCAGGCCTCCCTGTCCATCACCAACTCCCAGAGTTCACCCAAACTCTTGTCCATCAAGTCGGTGATGCCATCCAGCCATCTCATCCTCTGTTGTCCCCTTCTCCTCCTGCCCCCAATCCCTCCCAGCATCAGTCTCTTTTCCAGTGAGTCAACTCTTCACATGAGGTGGCCAAAGTATTGGAGTTTCAGCTTCAGCATCAGTCCTTCCAAAGAATACCCAGGACTGATCTCCTTTAGAATGGACTGGTTGGATCTCCTTGCAGTCCAAGGGACTCTCAAGAGTCTTCTCCAACACCACAGTTCAAAAGCATCAATTCTTCAGCGCTCAGCCTTCTTCACAGTCCAACTCTCACACCCATACATGACCACAGGAAAAACCATAGCCTTGACTAAACGGACCTTTGTTGGCAAAGTAATGTCTCTGCTCTTGAATATGCTCTCTAGGTTGGTCGTAACTTTCCTTCCAAGGCGTAAGCATCTTTTAATTTCATGGCTGTAATCACCATCTGCAGTGATTTTGGAGCCTCAAAAAATAAAATCTGACACTGTTTCCACCGTTTCCCCATCTATTTCCCATGAAGTGATGGTAAGATTTCTAAATAAGAAATCCAAAAGGATAATGTGAAAAATATTAACAATAATGATGCCTTGTCAATTTTCCTAATGAATCAAATGAGTTTCATTTACACAAACACAGCACATGGGTTAACAATAATTATCTTCTTGAGTTGATAATTTTCATCAGTTAAGAAACTCATTTCCATATCAAAGCTCCAGACTACTTCTGTCATAAGTCAGATAGTTTAAATAAATCCCTATTTAGTTTTCCATATTTTTCATTATAAATGAAACAAATAGCAGGTAATAAGAGCCATGTTTCCATTCTCATGACCAGATCAAAAAGCACCAAGCTATCTAACAAAGCTAACTTTTTAAAAGTAGCTAAAAATTTTGTTTTGCCTTTTCTTTTTTTTTATTACGGGGTGAGGCAGGAGCACAGAATATAACTATTCCCAGATCGTGAAATGACTCGATTTCTATACAATATACCAAAAAGGGCCTGAACGCAGAGTCAGAAGGTAAGAGTTCAATAAAGAACAGTGATGGGTTTTGGAATCAAGCTGACAGGTAATTATATTGCAGTTCCATCATGTAATAGTTATGTGACATTAGGCAAATTAACTTCTTGAGTTTAATTTGCCACATCTGTAAAATGGTCTAATACCAACCCTGCAGGGTTATCTTGAAGTTAAACAGAATATTGTATACAAAGTACCAAATACCTAGTCAGGTGCTCTACAAATAACTATTTTAACACCTTTGTTTATGTGTATACCTTATCTAGGGCTCCCAGGATTGTGCCAGTGGTAAAGAACCTGCCTGCCAATGCAGGAGACATAAGAGACGCAGGTTTGATCCCTGGGTGGGAAGATTCCCTGGAGGAAGGCATGGCGACTCACTCCAATATTCTTGCCTGGAGAATCCCATGGACAGAGGGGCCTAGCAGGATACAGTCCATGAGGTCACAGAGTCAGACACAACTGAAGCAACTTAGCACACACACATGTACCGCATCTACCTCCTTGACCTCAAATTAAGGCAGTTATTGTTATTCAATGTAAGTTAGTATGAAATGGCCCCAATACATTTCACAGCAATGTTGCCTTCTCCATTGCAAATTCCTGCAAGTGTACCCCTTCTTACCCAAACCCTACTCTGATGACACCAAGAATGAGAAACGCTGTGCTCTGCAAAGAAAAAAATAAATGAAAGTATTTCTGACAATAGCTCATCACTAAAATTATTCTGGAGCAAAGCAGTAACCTGCTTAAGAGACCAAATTTCAGTCTAATGGTTAGATTCAATATGATAGACTGCTGTTAAATCATCACTGCCAAATTGTATTCATATCTTTAAGATCTTACAAATTTTTTTAAATGCTGTAAGTCCTTTCCCATATCTAGCACTGTATCAAATACTACTATTCCAATTTTCTCTTACTCAAATATCTAAGCAAGAATGCATTCAGATTATGGGACTGCTGAGAATAGCAGTACCAAATAAATGATTATGTCATACACCAAAATGTCATGATTTTTTCCCCTTATCAAAATCTACCTTATCAACATTAACCACAGTATCTCTCTGCATCAGCCCCTATCTGAACAGCATCCCAGGAGCAACAAAGTCTACCCTAGAATTACCCCCACTTCCATGGAAGATCAGCCATGTAGGTGGAATATACCGGTTCAGTGAAACATGCCTCTTTCTCATCTGTCAAGTTCTGCTAAGGTAGCTTTCAAAAGATGACACCTCCAAATTGCATGGGACACCATGCCTGTCTCTTGCATAAGAAGTTCAACATTAAACAAAGTTTTCTTTAAACTGTAGTTGATTTACAATGTTGTGTTAGTTTCAGGTGTACATCACAGCGATTCAGTTATACTTCTGTATCTATCCTTTAAATGAAGGTTTCTGACCAATGGATTTTAGACATGTATACATGTCCTTTGGAATGAAGCTGTTCATACACACACATATATGCATACACACATGCATATATAAACACATATGTCACATATACACATAAATGGGTTTCCCAGGTGGCTCAGTGGTAAAGAATCTGTCTGCCTTACATCTACATATATTTATATATACACACACATACATATGTACCTTATTTGGGAGCCAACACATGCTCAGAGATAAATAAGCATTTTGTAACTGATTAATGAAGAAATTAAAATCATCTGTTGATGTTTTAACCTTGTTTCATAGATGTACCCTCATTCACCCCACTCAATGAATATAAATACTTCCATTCTTCAAAGAAACTGACAGAAAGACCAATGACACAAGAATAGCACTATTTACACAACAGATAGCTCTGCAATAAAGCATAAATAAATTGAAAAAGTCAACTATTCAGTATTACAGCGTTCCTGCTTATCCCAGGCAACTCTCAGCCTCATTCTGAGAAAACTGGTTCCCCTGAGGCTTTAAAGAGAAAAAAAAACATTTGCACAGCCTCAAAATATTTCCCCCAAGATGTTATTTACTTCATTATTTTAACATATGCCCACAAGCTGATACTCCTCCTGGGTAGGTAAAGCTTAATTCCCATTCCCCAGGGAGTGAGCAGGACCCAATGATCAGAGAGTAGGAAGAAATTTGACAGTGGAGAAACCTGACAAATACCATCTTGATCAAGGGATCAGAGTCAACACTGTCAGTAGCACTACACTGAATCATGTGTGCCAACAAGAAAGGCACATCGCCTCTGTGGTATCCCCCCCAAAATCCATAACCTCAGTCTAATCATGAGTCAACATCAGAAAAACCCAAATTAAACATGCTACAAAACCCCTAACCATTATTCTTCAAAAGTAGTAAGTCCAGAAAAGACTGAAAGACTGTCACAAACTACAGGAGACTAAGGAGGTAAATAAATGCAATGTGGTATCCTGCATTAGAACAAAGGAAAAACATCAGTGGGGAGAAAACAGGGGAATTCAAATGAAGTCTGTTGTATGCCAATGTGATTGTCTTAATTTTGATAAAGGTACTATGTTTAAGATGTCATTTAACATTAGAGAAAGCTAGGTGAAGGATATTATTGCAACTCTTCTGAAAAAATCTAAGTACTATTAAAAAATTAAAATATCAAAAATTAATAATTGGGCCTCAAGTGAAGATGGCAGGCTTCCCTGTAGCTCAGATGGTAAAGAATCTGCCTGCAATGCAGGAGACCTGGGTTCAATTCCTGGCTTGGGAAGATCCCCTGGAGAAGGGAATAGCAACTCTCTCCACTATTCTTGCCTGGAGAATCCCATGATCAGAGGAGCCTGGTGGGCTATAGTCCATGGGATTGCAGAGAGTAGGACACAACTGAGCAACTAAGGGACGACAGGATCTGAGGTCGGAGTGATGTTCCCACAAGCCAAGGAACATCTGGAACCATCAGAAACTGGAACAGACATGGAACTATTTTTTCCTAGAGTGTTCAGAAGGAATATAGTCCTGCTAATAAGTTGATTTTGGACTTCTAGCCTCCATAATTATGAAAGAATAAATTTATATTGTTTAAGCCAAATAAATAAATGGGTCTTCATGTCATTTAGTATTAAATAAATCCATATGTAAGATTTTCTGCAACTTTACCACCTTCCTCACTTGTTGGAATAGATTTATGCTAGGCTACAAAGTAAGTCACTTTTCACTGAAGACTATCTTCCCAGGGCTACAGTTCTTAAAGACAAAATGTAGTACCAAATGTGTGGACCACTGACGCAGTAAATCACACCCTGCGATTCTCAAGGGAAACACTGAAACCACAAAAACTATCTACTTCACTAGTAAATAGTCAGAGAAGGCAAGGGCACCCCACTCCAGTACTCTTGCCTGGAGAATCCCATGGACGGAGGAGCCTGGTAGGCTACAGTCCATGGGGTCGCGAAGAGTCGGGGACACGACTGAGCGACTTCACTTTCACTTTTCACTTTCATGCATCGGAGGAGGAAATGGCAACCCACTCCAGTGTTCTTGCCTGGAGAAGCCCGTGGACGGTGGAGCCCAGTGGGCTGCCGTCTATGGGGTCGCACAGAGTCGGACATGACTTAAAGTGACTGAAGTGACTTAGCAGTAGCAGCAAATAATAGATGAATAGATGAAGAAAAGAAAAGTTCTCAAACTTCATGATTTTAAGAGACTACCAGTATCATTATTAAAAGTGAAATATTTCCCTCCATGTACAATTCACAGGATGCAGTATTTAAGGGATGATAAATAATGACCAAGAGACTATTAAGTCCCTTTCACAAGTCCCAGTGAAATATGTAAGATACAGGTTTTATTTCCAAAAGTAATTCTCACGACAGATTATGAAAAGCAGTAAGTTGACATCCTCACTATTCGTGGAATGAGCATCACACTCAGCAAGTGAGTTTAGCAGTATATATTGATATTTCATCAGCATCAGTTCCATTCTTAGGTAACTGAAAATACTAAGACCAATGTAACAAAGCACGTGAAAGCATTCCTCCCATTCTCTTTAAGTATGCCAATACACAAAGAATATACAATGCAGTATCCTATATGTGTTCTATTTTGATTTATGTCACCTTTCAACTGGAAAAGGTACATTTGAAGTTTTTCCCCAGCAAATTCATTTATGATATTGACTTTTAAAAAACAACAAAAGAATCGATAGCACTAGGCAGTCCTTGGATCTGTCTCTTGCCTCAGCAGTGCTGGGTGGGAGAGACCCAAGATTTGTCCCCATTCTCCAGCCTCTGATCCTCCTCCAATCCCCTCTTCAGCTGCAGCCCCCAAGACCATCTCTATGCCACCCCTTGCTTCCAACAACAGTTAATACCAGGTTTTGTGGTTGGCTCCTTGTCCCAGTCAACCATGAGCTCCCAGATCCACCAGAATTATTCCAAAAAGGTCAAAGCTGCAATCACCCCCTGGTCAACCTGCATCTGTGGGCTTCCTGTACATCTCTCTCTCTGGGCTTCCATTCCAACTGCAAAAGTGTGGCCGGCCAGAGGTACTGGGAAAATGCAAGGGTGCCATACATCTCTAGAAGATTCGAAATTAGGGCTGTGGCTGAGTCTTCTTCTGGGACATGCAGAAGCTGCCTCATGATGAGTGAAATCACAGCCTTGGTGCCAAGGAAGAGATCTTGAGCCCAGAGGAAACCCTGAATCAGGTCCTGCTATGAATCTGCAAGCCCTGGGTTCTGACAGGGCTTGCAGAGATGCCCACCTGACTTCCTGGAGAAGTGCTTCCTGGATCACAAGGTGAAGTTCATCAAGAAGGACAACCACCTGACAAACTCCTCAGGCCAGCCTGAGGCAGGGCTGGGTGAGACCTCTTTGAAATGCTCACGCTTTAAGCATGACTAGAAGCCTCCAGGGGCAGCACCTTCTAAAGACGTGCTGCAGCTCCCTGGCCTCTGGACTTCAGCCCGAGTCTCCGCCTTTAACTTCTTAACCAGCCACAAACCCTCTCCCAAATTACAGACCAAATGTAAACAACAAAGCTTCCTTTTGCAGAAACATATAAGAGAATGTGTATCTTAATGATATATATGTAGATTTTAATGGGCAGTATCAAATGGGAAAGATACCAACTCTGAAGCCAGGCATAAATTTAATCCTTATTCAGCTACATGTGAATGCTGTACATATTTAACACTGTTTTTTAAGACTTAATTTCAACACACCTAGAGATAATGAAATCTATCCTATAGTAACAGTTCCAAATCAATGATACTGAAAAAAGCCTTTGTATCACAGCTTATACAGAGCCTTCCCCTGGTAGGTATCCAGGAAATGCCAGTACTTATTGCCATCAGCTTGTTAGCTTAAGGTCATTTGCTGTCACAGGGTCACTAATGGCCACAGGGATCCATTTACACATATATCTCTTGCTTATTTTAAGCCTAACTCTTCTGAGAATGCTGGATGTGTTAACTTAATGCACTTGGGTAAAATGCTATTGAACCTTTGCAAAATTTAAAGAAGCCAGGAGAACAAAATGATAGGGTTAAAAAAAAATTTCTTGGGAGTTCCCTGATCGTCTAGTGGTTAGGATTCAGTACTTTCACCGCCATGGTCCAGGTTCAATCCGTGGTTGGAGAACTGATATCCTGGCAAGCCCTGTGGTGCAGCCAAAAAAAATTTTTTTAATAAAAAGTACAATAATATTCCTTGATAAATCACCTTGCCTGTCCCTGTGCAATAGGAAGGATCATTGCTGAATCGATCCCAGTCAAATGAGACCATACCCATATTGAAAGATTTGCAATTAAAACAATTCTACAACTCTCCCTTACATGCCTAGTTAACATTTCATATACAAAATACACATAAGCTTCCGTCTCCCTGACATTTCAGTTGAGCACGTTTGGCTTTTTTCCACTGTCATTAGGGCCTGGAACACATATGACATGACTATTAAATCACTTCTCAGACTTCTTAGCATCATAAACCTTTCATCAGAAATCCAGTTTTCCCCATTTTTAATCATCTTTCAAGTTCCCTGTGTCCTCTCTGTAGTTGCAGAGACTGAAAGAGGTCGACAAATCGCATAAGAGAAAACTAACGGTCACTGTGCTTTGCATTCTATGTGTCAGTACTGTGCTGTCATTTTAATGATGATCCTATGTTAATGGCCCGACCTCAAACACAAAACTAGCTTTTCTCAACCATCACACTTATACCATACATTCTACTCCAACAGTTTGCTTGTCTTAGCCTATAAAAAAATTCTCAGCTTTTTATACCACTTTATAGTCTAAAATTCTACCTGACCCCTGCGACCATTTTGGATTAAAGCAAGGCAGGTATTATTTCTAATTCACAGTTTAATAAAAATAAAAAAGGAAATTCTGAGAGTTTCACTCCCTCCAGAGCATGTAGTTAATAAGTGACAACCAGAACCAAGACAGTTCAGCTGACATCCATCAATCCAATGGACTTCTATTCTGTAACCAAAACACACATGACACTTCAGGTATACTTATTGAAACAGACAACTTTGTTATCACAATCCTGTGGTTATATCTGCCCTCCTCTCAGCTTTAATTTCATGTTCCATGCCTTTTATATTAGAAGAGGTTCTACTCTGACCTTCATTAAAGGCTTATACCAAAATCGTTCATTTAAAATCTTTCTAGAGTAAGTAAAGAAACTTATCAACTTCCACTTAATTATGACATTGATCATGGGCATTTATTTGCTCTGTTTTCCAAAAGCCTCCTTTATACGACGGTAATTTTTTAAAGGGAAGTATCAGTCACCAAGAATAAAGAGACTGACAGGGTAGACAGGAGAGTCGAAAGGAACATGCCAGATGCTGTTAGAATGTAACTTGCAGACTTGATGATGCAGACAGTTAGACATTTATCAACCAGACCAGTATCTGGAATATAAGTAAAGTCCAGAAAGATTCAATAATGTGCTCTCATTAAGATTTCCAATAAGAATAATTTATCCAACAGTGTAGGTAAACATTCAGTTCATAAAATGAACTTGAGACACCGTGGTCTCTGCTACTGGATCCTGCAGCTAAGTGCTAAAGCACTAGGCTCAGGAAGACAGCCACTAGAGCCAAATCGGTGCTGGTAAAGAAATGGCTGCTCTGGGACCAACACCCGCCAACAAACCAAGTGTTATTTGAATGACTTTAATTTGCCATGAGATAGATGTTTTAAGGAACATATCAAATTGGATGAAAGCTGGGTACCTCTGGAGATAATAAAATTCAAAATGCCTACAAACTTATAATAGAAATATTAAGAAAGTCAAAGTCAGAACTCATGAAAATAAAGATAAACCTAAAATCAGAAGCTCTCCATGTAAAACTCCTTCTGATGAGTATAAAATGTCTGATGACTGTTAACTATAAAAAATAATGTAAAAACAGATCCATTTATATAAAAGAATTCTCAACTGGCATAACCTGTGGTGACAAAAGAAATATTAGTAGATAAAGGTCAAGCACAAAATATTCAAATGAGAAACATATTTAAGAAGCATTTAAGAATTTATATTGTAGTGTCTGATTTTGCAAAAACAGTTTAGAGACCGCTGACCAAAAGTATAAAGACAGATCATCTAATGCTTTTCAAGGAAGATTAATTTGCAAAAAATAAATAAAGGAGAGAAAGCAAAATAAATCATAAGCTAAATCAAGGCCCAAACAAGAGGAAAAAAGACCGTGCTGTAAATGCTGAAATGAAATCTCCACAATAAAAGATTGGATGTTTTCTGGAACTTTGGGGGTGACTTAGATGATCTGACCTACAGAGAAGATCAAGACTTCCTCTTCTCAAATTGTAAAGAAATAACATGGATAGACTTTATCAAAGGTGAAAAAGAGAGATATAATTCTATTTCATGAGAAAGCAATAGAAACAACAGATATGGCTGAAGAAGCCAATAATGGTAACCTCCAATTAAAGAACAAAAGAGAGAGATGAGGAATACAAGGTGAGATACAAAACACAGCCCTGAAAAAATCATGGTGGATCAATCAGAATCCCTCAACAGATGGAAATCAAAAGGTCACAGACTTAAAGGAAAAGGAACTGAAGCAGCATAGGCTGCATCTGTCGAAAGAAGAGTACAGTTTCAGGGCAAGGAAATGAAAACTGATAGCGATGGTGTACATGATAAAAATGAGGCAGCTGGACCAGTAAAAACAAAGAGCCTCCACCAAAACCACAGAAAATACAACAGTGCAGGAGACCAGCAGGGTAGCAAACACATTTCTAGGTATTCAGCTGCTTCTATCTTCGGAGGTTTGAAAAAAAAGAAAATCAAATTAGACCCAATTCAGTGTCCAGCTAAAAGAAAGGAAAAGACTTTTTTGCTTCTATGGGTTAACCTTTTTGTTTCTGTTGTTCAAATAAAGACTGTTTTAATGTACAGTTCTGCTTGTGTTACTTCAAATGATTCAAATAGCAATGAAAAGTTTTTCCACTAAGTTGCCTTTGTAATATGAGAATATATTAGCAAAAACTAATAAAATACATACCAAATAAAAAGAGGGAAAAACAAAAGAACTGAATCAAGGAGGTCAAATACAACTCAACTATCTTGCTGCTTCACCGAAAAAAATGTTCCAAGTTTAATTAAAAAATACAGGTGCTAGAATGACAGCCTTCTTTTCCTTTTTGGTCTAACTGCTGGCAAGAGGATACAGAGGCAAAGAAATCAAATATCATTATAATTAAAACCTCCCCCCCAAAATGAACTTTCATAAAATTATGATGAAGATAAGATAGTAGCTTTTTATGAAGGTCTAAATTGGTTTTATTCAATGACCCATGAATCAGGCAGCATCCCATCCATAGGATAGACAGGCTCCTTCCTGTAATAGCTTCAAATAAAAACATGCCTAGACAGCTGTGCTGACCAAACTGTAGTCTAATCATTTCATTTTTATTTGTTCCAGTTAAACAGCTTATAGACTCCCCACATAAAAGACTGGTTTTCTCATGTTTATCTTCAATATTGCCCCAGTGCATCCCGTTCACACTGTAAACATTTTTCTAACTCTGTTATCCGAGGCATCTTACATGGGAAAAAAAAAAAGCATATGGCATGATTTTAATAACTCACCATTGGGGGAGGGGGAGGAGAAGGTAGAAAAATTGCTTAAAGATCTCAGTTTTCATGCGTCAACGTGAAAGCATGGTACCCTTTTTAAAACTTTTAAAATATAACTTAGAATTGCAAGGATATTGTTCAAAAAGTAGAGCTAAAAGCATGACTAGCTATAAGCTGAAGGCTTACAGAAAGAGTACTAAAAAGATATCTGAAGGCTCCCAATCCTATCAGGAAAAGGACTTCAAGCAAGCTAGTCCCCTTCCCACATCCTCCACTTGTAAGAATGGGATGCCAGAGCCCCTGGCCAGAAACAACGCAGAAAGCACCTGCAGGTTGACGACACAGGCTGAGGGCGCAAAAACAGGCTGCCTCTCTCAAAAGGCTGCTTTCCATCTGCGGCAGTGTCTGAAATGCTACCGTAAGAAATCCACTTGGCATTTTTCCTTATATGGGGAGAGACATAAGCAATACATACACACAATTTAAAGAATTATTAAACAAACATAAGTAACTACTATCCAGATCAAGAAACAGAATACAGTCGGCAGCAGAGCCATCTCCCTCACCCCACTCCCCACACCCACTACACACGCCTCCCCAGTTATTACCCGTCATCTCTCCACTGGAGGTGAACACAGTCCTGACTTTTACAATAGTCATTTCCTTGGTTTCCATTTTACCATTTAAACATGCATCCCTAAAATAACACCATTTACTTCTTTTTCCTCGTGTTTGAACTTTATATGAATAGAAAGAATCCTACTGAGGTATTGTATACTTCAGTTATATATACTTGCACCCATACAACAGAATGTGAATGGGGGGAAACATACCCTTTCTCACCTTAAACTCATGACCATCAACCTCCAGTGGGCCTCCATTAGCTCTCAGCAACCATACCACATCTTCCTATTTCATTCAAGTTCCTACACCCTGGTCTACTATTTGCTTCTTTTTTTAGTATTTTTTTTTTATTATTGAAATGCAGTTGATTCACAGTACTGTGTTATTTCAGGTATACAGCAAAGTGATTCAGTTATATTTTTCAGATTATTTTTCATTACTGAATAAGATATTGAATCTAGTTCCCTGTGCTATACAGTGGGATCCTATTGTTTTTCTATTTTATATAAAGTAGTGTGTATCTGTTAATCCCATGCTCCTAATTTATCCTCCCCTCCTGTCTCTTTTTGGCCACCATGATATTACTTTTCCTATAGATAACTATCTCTTAACTTCTACCCTCTCCTCACATTTCCAGTATCTCCTCTCTGACTCTCACTCACAGGTTTCTTATTTCACTAAGAAAACAGAAAGAACCAGAAGAGAGCTTCCTCAAACCCCCGTCACATCTCCCCTACTACCTACACCTGTGCCCAAATATGGTGTGTGTGTGTGTGCGCGCCTGTGTGTACTGAGTCGCTTCAGTCATGTCCGAAGTTTTGTGACCCTATGGACTGTAGCCAACCAGCCTCCTCTCTCCATGGGATTCTCCAGAAGAGAATACTGAAGTAGGTTGCCATGCCCTTCTTCAGAGGATCTTCCCAATCCCGGGATGGAACATCTCTTATGTCTCCTGTATTGGCAGGTGAGTTCTTTACCACTAGCGTCACCTGGGAAGTCTGAGTATCCTCCAATCACAGTTAAAAAACTGCCGAAGCCCCTAGCAGTGGGCAATCAATTCCATCTCTACAAATGATTCCATCATCTCATGTAGACCAAAGAACACAGATCCTCAATTCTCATCTCTTCTCAGATTATTACCTCTTTCCTGGATGTTTTTATCAACCAGTAAACATTCAATTACTTCTCCCATGTTTAAAAAAACATGTTTTGATCCACTTCCCCCATCAGCCCATTACTCTCCTTCCCTTTAGAACAAAACTCAATAGCTGTTTCTACTTTCTCTGACATGTCTCTCCTTCCATACTCTTACTAAATGCAAGAAAGAGTTTATCCCACCACTCCAATAAAACTGCTTTAGCTAAGATCACTAGTAAATTCAGCTGTCAATTCTTGCTTGTCATCAGCTGCATTTGACACTGACCCCTCTTTTTTCCTGGAAACATGTTCATTCTCCTTTGCTGGTTTTTTCTCATCTGTAACCACTAGACACTGTGGTACCCAACACTCAGTACCTTTCTAGCCAGTAATTCCCTTGGACATCTCACATGTTCTTGTGACTTTCAACACCATCTACAGGATGGCTTCACTCACATGTCAATCTCCTATCCAAACCTGGGTCCTGAACTCCAGACACTTTCATCCAACAACCCGCTTGGCATTTCCAGCATTTCCTGTCGGGTGCTGTGCGCCAGTCCAGATGCAGTCTCCACTGGTCTATACAGGTCACAGCTACAGGTTTTCCGTGCCTTCAGTAGGTTAGGCTTATGGGAAGCCATGGCAGGACAATGGAGGAAAAAAGGAGTCTAAGACCAGAGTACTTATCGCCCTGTCCTTCTCCTGGTGGAGTCACCTTTGCTGGCAACATCTTTTGACCAAGGTGATTCATCCTCTCAAGGTAAACATCTCACGTGACGCTCTCCTTCAGCATTCTAGTAACAGGGATGTTAACATCTCTGTCTTTACCTGCCCTCCTAATACTGTTCTGTCTTTGTGTTTTCTCTACATCCTACCCACACCTTTGTAAGTGATTCCTTTGTTAAAACTGCCTTATAATTATACTGAGTGTACCATCTATTTCCTACAGGATTCTGACTAATACAGATGTCTAACTGGCATCTCACTTTTGACACATGTACGGAGCACCTCCTACAGTTTTATCCATCTCAGTTAACGTTAACCCCCTTCTTCTAGCTGTTCAAGCTGAAATCCTGGCATCATCTTTATGCATCTTTTCATCTCATACCCACATTTGCAAGTCCAGTCTCATACCCTACATTTGTGCTTGCTCTGCACGCGAACTCACTCAGTCACGCCCGGCTCTTTGCAATCCTATGGACTGTAGCCTGCCGGGCTCCTCTGTCCATGGGATTCTCCAGGCAAGAATCCTGGCGAGGGCTGCCATGCTCTTCTCCAGGGGATCTTCCCGACCCAGCAATTGAATCCATATCTCTGATGTCTCCTGCATCGGCAGGCGAGTTCTTTATCACTAGTACCACCTGGGAAGCATTCCTTCCAAAATAGATCCAAAACTTCACCATGTTTCACCACCTCCACAGCTCCCACTCCTGGCCCCGCCACCATCAATGTCTGTCTGCATGACAGTCAGCCTTCCATATCTGTAGGTTCCTCATCCACAGATGGAAATCTGCAGATGCTGAGTCCACGGAAACAGAGAGTTGACTGTGCTGCATACCACCTACTACACCACAGAAACAGACAGTTGACTGTTACGTAAGGAGCTTGAGCATCTGCAGATGCTGGTATCAGCTAAAGGTCCTGGAACCAATCTCCCATGGGTGCTGAGGAACAGCTTTATTGCAATACCCTCTCTGGTCTACCTGCTCCTTCCCTCAGCTGTCTTCAGGCTTTTCCAACTCAGTAGATAGACTGACCTGTTAAAACAAGAGTGAGCTGTATCCCTCTTCTCTTCAAAACCCTCCACTGGCTACACATTTCACTCAGAATAAAAGCCAACATCTTTATAACGGTCTAGCTACAAGCTTCCATGGGATCTGGTCATGGGACACGTCTGACTTCACTGCCTACCTGCTTGCTTTGCTCCGGCCATGCTGCCTCTCTGTTATTTCCTTTACTCCTATCTCAAAGCCTTTGAACTTGCTCCTCTCTCTGCCTGGAACACTTCCCACAGACATCCTCAATGCCTGCTCCCTCACCTTCCTCAGGTCTTCATTCAAATGTCATCTTATCGGTATGACTTTCTCTGGCCACCTTTATAAAATGGTGACAGCCCCTCCTCACTTCACTTCTATCCTAATTATAGCCATTTAATATCTTACACAGTTCCCTTTTCTTTATTGTGCGCCTCCACCCTCTGGACTGTGAACTGCACGAGGCAGGTATTTGTGTCTGTTCTGTTTCACTTCTGTATGCTCATCCTCTGAAATGGTACCTGGAAATGGTGGGTGCTCCAATAATTGGTGAAGGAAACTCAACTAGATACCACTAAATCAACTGGCCAAAAGAGAAAGAAAAAAGGTTTAACAGCTCCACATATTGGCAAAAACTAGGAAGTTCAGCTTGTCTCCTCTTTGGAAAGCAAATGAGCAGTATCTAGGAAAGTTCATATTGGGGAAGGTAAATGGCAACCCACTCCAAAGTTCTTGCCTGGAGAATCTCAGGGACGGGGGAGCCTGGTGGGCTGCCGTCTATGGGGTCACACAGAGTCAGACACGATCGAAGCGACTTAGCGCAGCAGCAGGATAGTTCATGATGTGCACGTCTATGATATTTTTTCTGGGTTATAAATGTATTTATACAAACTAGGACAGTATACTAAAAGTCACAATCATTCTAAGGAATATGGTCAGCCTGTCTACAGGACATTCTTAAGGCTTTATGATTATAGAATGAACTCCACTTATCAAAAGTAAACCAACATAGCCCAACCCCACCACAGAGGAAGAAAGCATGGCAGCTCTGTTCAGGCTCATGCTGCAGTGAAAAGAAAATGATAGATCAGCAGCAGAGTGGGGAAGAAATGTAAGCACATATCAAGATGTGATGGCTGTGATGTCCCAAGAAACTAATTACAGATAAACAAGCCACTCAGAAAATCAGTAAGCAAAGACAGGCTATAAGAAAAATACATATGAGACCCAAACCATGCCAGGCTTTAAGTTATAAATAAAACACTAAAAAAAGTAACCAAAATCATAAGCCAATGCACATAAGAGTTGGGTTAGACTAGAATTATGAATTGCCTTCAAACATTTATACAGTATATTTTATTGCCAGATAGTGTCCTAGTAACTGACTACACAAGTGATTCAATCAAATCCACTGGTAGGTAGTCCACGTTAACTTTATTGCACTACTTCAATTTTCCCCTAAATCTTTTAGCACAACAGCTGATTAAAAACTGAAACTGATCAGCTCACATTTCACCCTTCTCCTATTTGAAGAAAAAAGCTTATAAATCCACAACTGGCCAAAATGCAGACAAGAAGGAAACACACATCTGAGTGGCAAAAAACCCATCACTGAACAGTCAGCAAGTTGGATGCCACCAACCACACAAAGAGGTGACGCTATTGGCATAAACATAATGACCTCAGGCTGAATCTGTTCTCTTGCTGCTGCTGCTGCTAAGTCACTTCAGTCGTGTCTGACTCTGTGCGACCCCACATATGGCAGCCCATCAGGCTCCCCCATCCCTGGGATTCTCCAGGAAAGAACACTGGAGTGGGTTGCCATTTCCTTCTCCAATGCATGAAAGTGAAGAGTGAAAGTGAAGTCACTCAGTCAAATCCGACTCTTCACGACCCCATGGACTGCAGCCCACCAGGCTCCTCTGTCCATGGGATTCTCCAGGCAAAAGTACTGGAGTGGGGTGCCGTCGCCTTTTCTGTCTGTTCTCCTACTCAAATCTAATTCTCTCTCCCCTTACCTCTTGCTTTCCTACTCAAAGGGTTTATTCTATTAAGTTAGAAGAGAATTCACTTTATGATTCTTAGTCTGGTACAGGCATTTAAAAATACAGGTAGATGAGAAAAAAGGTACAACTTAATTGCAACATAAAAGCTGGGAAGAAGAGGGAATTTAAAACCAACTATCTGAAAATACTATTGTCACTTTATTTCCCTGCTTCTCATAGCCTCATCCTTTACCTTTTTTTTAATCAGGAAATTTTTTGAGGCAATTATAAATTCACATAGTGATAAGAAATAATACAGCAAGATCTCCTATACAGTTGGTCCCAATGGTAACATTTTTCAAAACTATATAGTTGAATATGTCACTCAGGAATTGACATTTGACATAGAATCCAGTCTTATTCAGATTTCCCGTCTTATTTGCGCTCACTTGTGTGTATCATGAGTGTGTAAGTTTGTGTGTTCACCACCACTATCAAGATATTGATCAATATGAGCACTAACTCCTGAAAACCACAAGGCTATCTGCCATTCATCACTTCAATTCTTAGGCCATAGCCTGGTAGCAAACAGCCTTCTATACAACCAGCTCCGCTCCATTTCCTGTCACCACTCTCCAGCTTCAAACTGCTGTGCATCACTCCAGGGAATCAATCTTAAACAGATGGTCATAGAAGTAATTCGTTTTTCACCTTACTGATAAGAAGATATTCAAAAACAAAAGGTTGGTGTTCAGGTACACATGGCTCCCGTGTACCTACCCACTAGTATGTATATTCCTGGCTATAAAAGAAGGAAGAATGAACATATATTCTGGAAACATAATAAAGCTTTGTATAAACTTAAGTACCTATTCCTCTGAAATCAAAGAAAACACTTCTGTCTCTCAGCCTATCCAGTTTAGCAGGGCACAGTTTAGCATTTGATTCCCATAAAGCCTTTTACCCATTTCAACCGGAACTTAAGTCATCTTGCATCAGTATGTGGAAACCCAAGGCTTCCACTGAAAGAAATATCACTTTTTCCTTACAAACCATTAGATACTGCCCTTTACCTGGATTTAAAATCCAAACAATGAATGCTAGTTATTAAAATGCTATTTAAAAAGGAATATAAATGTCCATGCAACTTTCATAGCACTAAGTAGCATGCAACTGGGATTCATACCTGCAGAGCTGAGAAGAACACTGAAATCTGTCCCCCTCTGTGATTCTCCACTTTCATTATCAACTTCTTTTTCAGTATCTTGATATCGATCCCAGTTAGAGACTATCTTCCTTTTAGAATAATTTCCCTGTTCTTCATTCTCTTCTCCATAGGTCTCTGCATCACTGTCATCTTCGATCTGCAATCATTAGAGACAAATCGATAAGCTGGCAGTAGAAATCTTGACCTTAGTCGCCTTAGCAATAAATGTTTAAAAACAAAACAAAAACACAGTACATAGGTTATCACGATAAAGAGTACATTATGTAAGCCAAGCTCTCTGAAAACGTTAAATAGTATCTTAAGAGAACCCCTTAATATCATACATTGTGTTTTCTGGGCAAACTTTTCATTTCGCTGTCAGAAGGAAATCTGATGAGTTCCTACCTAAAATTTGTGTGACTGAATCTCTAAAGTCTACCCAAATGTATCCTATTTCAAGAGTTACTTAAATAATCAAGGCTGTAAGAGTCACAGGCAAAAGACTTAAAAGGTGAAAATCACTTCTTCCAAATTACAGATTTTACAAACACACCCCATAAGTATATTTCATAAGCTTTAAATGAGAGCCCTGCTCAGATGCATTTCAGACAACAGTTTCCAGTCTTGGGCATTAAAATGTTGAGAGCACATGCAGAAAAATGCAGAATGTGAGAAATTACAAAAGATAAAGGTCTAGTTTCTTCAACAAATAAATTACAAGGGGAAAATGGTGGGAGAAGGGGGGAAAAAACCTATAGATTAAAAGAGTTTAATGGACACATAGTCACTGTAATGTGGGAACTTACTTGTACTCTGATCCAAATATGTAACTAGTGGGAATTCTCTGGCAGTGCAGTGGTTAAGAATTGATGCTTTCACTGCCATGGCCTGAGTTCAATCACTGCTCAGGGAACCAAGATTTCACAGGCTGCATGACATGACCAAATATATATATCAAACAATTTAACTAGAAAAAAGTCATTTCTAATACCATTGAAGAAATGTGAACAATAACAAGGTATTTTCTTATATTAAGGAAATATTTTATTTGCTTATGGTTTGATATAATTATTTGTCACTGACTCGATAGGCGTGAGTCTAAGTGAGTTGGTGATGGACAGGAGGCCTGGTGTGCTGCAATTCACGGGGTTGCAAAGAGTTGGACACGACTGAGCGACTGAACTGAACTGAATTATTTGTTAAATATTTTATCTTTTCAAAATAAATATTGAACTATTTATTGATGTAAAGATATGATGTAGTATCTGCTTCAAAATCATAGGTGGAGAGGACTGGTGGGTAAAGTCGAAATAAACTGAGCAAAATTGATAATTCCTGAAGCCGGATGATAAGTATATGGAAATTTATTATATAATTCTATCTACTTTAGTACATGTTTGAAATTTTCCATAATAAGAATTAAACTAAAAAAGATGCATATAGAATCTAAAGACACAATTCAAATGAGTAGCCCAAAGATTATAAAATCTTTATGAAATACTATAAAACTTGTAAAACACATTAAAATAAACCATTTGTACAAGATGAGTTAAGACTTTACACTTTTATTGACGTGGGAACAGGACATGTATATTGCAGAAAATTAGGAAGGAGAGACAAGCCAAAAAATAAAAACCTCAGGTTCCCATCACCTGGGCACACCACTACGAACACTTTGCTGTACAGTCTTTCAGATCTTTTACAATGTTTATATTTATATATACTTCTGGTAACCAGACTTTTTCATCAATATTCTCCACCTCTGCTCTTCAGTAAATCTCATTTTCTATAGCATCCAGACTAGAGAGGAAAATTTCTAAATTTCCCTAACTGATCCCCAAAATTTCCTTTAGAGTTGGTTTTTCCAAGACAATATTCAAGACCATGCATTATATCTCACTGCTTGTTTATTAGGTCTCTTTGAATCTACCACAACCTCTATTTTTATTACATTTATTTACTGAAGAAGGCAAAAGGACCCACGTTCTGTCTGGTTATTTCCTTGTGGCGTTACTATATTAATTTATAGGAAATAGTGGATAAAAAACGTTTTTAATCTAAATGCCCAATAGACTTGAGTTAAATATTTTTGGCTGAAATACATCACAGATGGTGAATAACATATGATAAATGGCTGAGCCAACATGAGTAAAATGGGAAAGCAGAAAGTGTTAGTTGCTCAGTCATGTCCAATGCTTTGTGACCCAATGGACTGCAGCCCGCCAGACTTCCCTGTCCATGGAATTCTCCAAGCAAGTATACTGGAATAGGTAGCCATTCCCTTCCCCAGGGGATCTTCCTGACCCAGAGATCAAATCCAGGTCTGCATTACAGACAGATTCTTTACCATCTGAGCCACCAAGGAAGCCCCAGCATAAGTAAAGCTAAGAGTAACCAATGATTTTGTATCATGAAGCCTGATCTACCCACCATAGTGAGGTTTTTCCCTGTTGCATCAAACAAATTAGATGTGTGGTGGTAGTGTTTTGGTCCACTACAAATTTCAGGTTGCCCATCAACCATTCACATATCAAATTTAAAACCAGTCAATAATCCTTGCCTGAATCAAATTTCATATGCTTTCATGAAGCAATGGAGTAAGCGACCTTTCAAGATCACTTTCAGCGCTCATATGTCATCATGAACCTCCTGGACAGCACAAAAAATGGCAATCCATGTTATAATCTAGAGACCTTGAAGGCTGCCTGAAACCTAATGTGAAACCTGCCTGAAACATTCCTGAAAGCTTCTCAGAACCAAAAGACGCGGGCAAATTAAAGATAAGTGACTGAATGAGATCTGCTATATAAATAACAAATGCCAGGAACATGTCAAAGAAAATACCTTGCAACTGATGAGAATCTGGTAGGTAGACTACAGCTGAAAGTATCTGCAGGGTTTAATTTGGGAAAATTCTATATTCTTTTGTTGAACCACTGGGTAAGAAGAGTGCAGAGAGGCTTCTCCAGTTAGTAGAAAACTTTGAACACAGATATAGCCCATGGCAAAAATGTAAACCTGAACAAAATAATTAGCTTGATGTGAAAGGATTATGATCTGAAACACCCAAGGAACTATTAAACAGAAATAAGCACTGAAATGGGAGACTGGAGATCTAGACAGAATGATGATCCTGCCATCACCGTCATTTAATATTTACAAAGTGTTTATAATAGCTTGGGCCTTGCTGCTGAATGACTCACTAATCTCCAACTCAGAAAGAATCACTGAACAAGAATCTCATTATCTCCACCTAAATGTGGAGACAAGAGTCATCATTAGCCACCATCACAAGAGGGTAGTAAGAAGTAATAAAGTCTGGAAGACATTTGATGTAACTTAGAGAAAGGTATATCTTAAAAACTCCTAGAGATTTTATGTTTACTTCATTTTACAAAAATCTGGGATAGGATAAAATTTGCAAAATCCCATGACGGGAGAAAGAGCAGAACAAATAAGAAAATACTGATGAAAGCAATGTGGAAACTAAATAGGAAGGCATCATTACATAAACATTATTATGATATGTCTGGTGTATACTGTGAACTATAAGACACTGATGAAAGAAATCGACAATACAAATGAATGGAAAAGTAGTTCATGCTTATAAATCTGAAGAATAGTTAAAATGTCCACCCTAGCCAAAGCAATCTACAGCTGCAGTGCAATTCCTATCAAAATTCCAATGGCATTTTTCACAGAAATAAAACAAACCATCCTAAAATTTGTGAGGAAACACAAAAGACCCCAAAGAGCCAAAGCAAACTTGAAAAAAAGAGCAAAGAAGGAGGCATCACAATTTCTGGCTTCAAACTATATTACAAAGCTACACCAATCAAAACTGTATAGTATTGGCATAAAAACAGACACAGTTCCATGGAACAGAATCAAGAGCCCAGACATAACCCCACGCACATATGGTCAATTAATTTATGGCAAAGATGCTAAGAATATACACTGGAGAAAAAAAAAAACAGGCTCTTCTTTAAATGGTAATGGAAACACTGGCCACGCTACATTCAAAAGAATGAGACTGGGCCCCATATCTTACACCATATACAAACATTAACTCAAAATGGATCAAAAACTTGAATGTAAGCTCTGAAACCATAAGGAGAAAACATAGGTGGTAAATCGCTTGACATCAGCCTTGTAAGTAAGTTTTTGGAATTGACAACAAAAACAAAAATAAGCAAGTAGGATTACATGAAACTAAAAAGATTCTGCACTGCAAGGGAAGCGACCAACAAAGTGAAAGGCAACCTACAGAACGAGAGAAATATTTGCAAATCACATATCTAAATCGGCTTCTCCTTTAATAACCGATTTTAAAAGCAATTATAAAATAGTAAGTGCATAATTATATTTCTGTATGTTATAAACCCAACAACAAGGCTCTTGCAATAAAAGCTATAAATATATGCTTACTCCTCTTTCTTCTCTCATATTCTTTAAAAGATATAAAATTATATAAGGTAATAATTATAACAAAATATTATTAGCTTTGTGACATACGGATGTAATATATATAAAACAATAGAACAAAAAGGGGGAAAGAGGAATAGAGCTCTATGAGAGTAATATCTTTATATCTTACTGGAATTAACTTAGCTGATAAAAATTCTAAGGTAAAATATAGATGGTAAGCCCTAGAGCAACCACAAAGGAAACAACTTCTTTAAAAAGTAGGGAAAAAAATTAAAAGAATTAAACTGTTGCACTAAAAATATTCACTTGGTGCAAAAGAAAGCAGTAAGAGTGGAATAAAGGAATGAGACACATGAGACCTGTGGAAGAAAAAAAGCAAAACAACAGATATAAATACCCAGCTGTGTCAATAATGTTAAATATAAATACATTAAAGAAAGAAAAAGGGAGAAACAGAATAGATTCCTTTAAAATCCAACTATATGCTGTCTACAGGAAATATGTTAGATTCAAAGATTAAAATATCATTAAATGAAGTAAAAGAATGGAAAAAGATACTCTATGCAAATAGTATGCAAAAGAAAATTGGGGTGGCTATACAAATTTCAGACAAAATAGACTTCAAGGAAAAACTGTTACAAGAGACAAAGAACACTGTTCAATGATTAGAGGGTCAATCCATCAGAAAGATAACCACATTTAAACATAATGCTGCTAACAAGAGGCCCTCACAACACAGGAAGCAAATACTGACGGAGTTACGGGGGGAAATATTAATAGTTCAGCAATAATATCTGGAGACTTCAGCACCCCATTTTCAGTAATGGCTAGAGCTAAACAAAAGGTACCAATATACACAGCAGAACCAATAAAAAGACTTACTCACTGAGGATAAGGTCCTACTTTTCTTATAACAATAATTTACATTAGCTTACAACAACTTAAATTTAAGTTTAAATTTTTTCCAAAAAAGAAACAGTCAATATTTAAGGGTTATCTTTATCATGAAGAGCTTGCAGATAAGCCAGTATAATTTGGGACGCTACTAATACATACCTAGACAACATATCCTCTTTAAAGCCCTTTATACTCAGGAACCTAGTTTCTGAAGGTCCCTGTTCTACTTTCTTCTGGAGTAAATGAGTATAGAAAAGGCTTTCCTGCTTTGAACCTAATAAGGAAGTTGAAGAGAGTCAATCACACATTTTTCAACACACTTGTTTGTCCCTCACAAAATGTAATTATACCACAGAAGGAAACAAGTGAGATTATATATATAAATAAATAAAAGAAAGCATATTTAAGGAAACTCCCCTCCAAAAAGTCACTGAAAACTAATTTCAGTAATTAAGTCAAAAAGTCAAATATAGCCAACCAAAAATGCTACGATGTAATTGGAAAATTATATTAATTCATCCTACTATAAAAATTTTAACTGTTATAAAACTCTAAAGCATACCATTAGTTAATAGACTAACTGACAACTTTTATATCTGTAACTCTATTAAGGTCATTTTTATCTCACATAATCATTGGGTCATAAGCAGCAACTGATCATAGTTAAGAGTTTAAGAACAGCTTTGAGTATTACAAAAGTGTGTTTCAAACTTAAAGAGAATGAACTTACTGCTACCCAAGGGGAAGAGTGATAGGAAGGATAGCTAAGGCGTTTGGGATTGACATGTACACACTACCATATTTAAAATGGATAGCCAACAAGAACCAAATGTATAAGCACAGGGAAGTCTGCTCAATATTAGATAACAACCTAAATGGAAAAAGAATTTGAAAAAAAATAGATAATGCTGTACACCTGAACTAACACAACATTGTCAACTGTGCTGCTGCTAAGTCGCTTCAGTCGTGTCCGACTCTGTGCGACCCCATAGATGGCAGCCCACCAGGCTCCCCTGTCCCTGGGATTCTCCAGGCAAGAACACTGGAGTGGGTTGCCATTTCCGTCTCCAATGCATGAAAGTGAAAAGTGAAAGTGAAGTCGCTCAGTCGTGTCCGACTCTTAGCGACCCCATGGACCGCAGCCCACCAGGCTCCTCCGTCCATGGGATTTTCCAGGCAAGAGTGATGGAGTCGGGTGCCATTGTCAACTATACTCCAGTATAAAAAAGTTTTAAAAAGTGCTAGCAAAAATAATTTTTACATCATTTCAAGAAGCTAAATTGTAATAAATGACTGAATAAAAAATATACTATGTACATAATATACAGGTATACCAAGAAGGATATTTCCATTTGTCATTGTGTATTAAATACATATTGGAGCATGATCATATTTGGAAAAGTAATATATGGCATATATATATAAGTTATTTATTGAGCCCAGAACAATGTACATAGCATTAGAGCTCCAAATTACCGTGGCCATTAAGAATGGGAAAAAATGATCCAGACTGTACTGAAATTCCACAGTTTTTCCAGCACAAAAACTGTATACAGCCTCTTTTCTTGTCCCTCCTTATGATCAGTGTATGTGAAAGAATAGAGGGAAGAAGCCTCTGAGAACACAGAAAATAGTAACCCCACCTTCAAAGCAGCTGTTCAGTGACACTTCTCCACAGGCTCCTCTTCCACCCTCCCGTCCTGTCCTGAAGTCGCTCAGTCGTGTCCGACTCTTTGTGACCCCGCTGCTGCGGCTGCTGCTACGTCGCTTCAGTCGTGTCTGACTCTGTGCGACCACATAGAGCAGCCCAACAGGCTCCCCCGTCCCTGGGATTCTCCAGGCAAGAACACTGGGGTGGGTTGCCATTTCCTTCTCCTTGCGACCCCACTAATCCTTACATTTTTCTCAAGGCCTTCTATCTGTCTCACCTGTGTATTTGTTTCCAAAATTGCCTAAAAACAGGCGGCAGAGAAAGCTAATTACCATTTGCTGGCAGCCCACCTAAGAGCTTGAGAGTTTATTGCTTTCATGACTTAAGGGCAGTCTGGGAAATTAGGCTGCAGTAACTTTCACTGGGCCAACTGGTGATTTTAAGCTATCTTCTGTGTAAGTCCTTTTATGGAAGTCCTCATGGAAAGGAGGATGTGAGTGGCAATAGAATGAATCTGTTTCATTTTATCTGCTTTACAACTTGAGCTCCATTTAAGAATTCAGGCTAAAAGAGATTTAAAAGTTACCAAATTAATCCACCTTGTAAGTCCCAACTCTCAGGTAAAATTCCACAAATTCGATGAACATCAATGGATTTTTCCAGGAAAGGCACTGAACGTAATTATAACCAAGACAATTTGCTTCTTGCTATGGTTACTATCTCAATCACACAATAACTAGAAATCCAACTAAAAGGCCTTCAAGTAAAAACTTTGCTTTATCAAAACATTTGACTAAGAGGTTTTCTGAACACAAAAACAATCGACCTTCATATGTAGAGTGCGTGTAGACTGAGCGTCCCAGGGTATGTCCAGTGTACAAAACACCCTCCTCCACCACAGCCACCATGGTTCACTCTTCCTAAGAAAGCAAGCGGTTACTGGGGCACATCAGCCTCTGCTCAGTCTTCCCAGGGATTACGCTGCATGGGTGTGACACTGGAAACAGCCAGGTTCCTTTCTTCATTAATCTCTTTACTGAAGTACAGTTGATGCACGTATTACAGAAGTTCAAAGTGCTCCACAGAGTGAGTCACAATTTTGAATGGTCAGTATTTCATTTATGGTAAAGAATCTGTTTGCAACGCAGGAGACCTGGGTTCATTTTCCGGGTAGGGAAGATCCCCCGGAGAAGGAACTGGCATCCCACTCCAGCTTTCTTTCCTAGAGAATCCCCATGGACAGAGGAGCCTGGCAGGCTACAGTCCATGGGGTCGCAAGAGTTGGACACGACTGAGCGACTAAAATCACCACCACCGTTTAGTTTTTGTTATTGTAAAATATTGGCTATATTCCCTTTGCTGTATAAGAGATCCTTGTTTGTAGCTCATTTTATACCTTTTAAACCCCTGCCCCTGCCTTGCCCCTCCCTACTTCTTCCCTCTCTCTACTAGTAACCTCTAGTTTGTTCTCTACAGGCCAGATTCTTTTTGACTCTGTCTCAGTTAAATTTTTCACCTCACTTCTCTATCAACTCAAGGTTGGTTTCCTTAGTTACTGAGGTCTTAAGGTCATCACCTTCCACTTTCCTGAAAAATCACAGGCCACTAAATAGCTGTCGTTTATCTGGTCAACTTTAAGACATTCTCCAAACTTGCAAATCACTGAGAGAACTTAACTAGTAAAGAATTATCAATCTAGAAAGAACCTGGGTAGCCCTGGCCCACCTTCTGCCCTCAAGCAAGATCATGTAGATATCACATTGGGCCTGTCTACCCAGATCTGCGCGTTCTCTTACCTAAATTAACCATATTTCCTCCTTCATAACAACAAAGTTCTAATTCCTTAATCATGATCATTGATTATTCTACATTTCGAAAATTCTCCATGACTGTACAGAAGAGATGTAGCCAGCCAGAAACTGATGATTCAAGAACCATCTGATGTATGAAACCACCTTTCCTACATCAATGACACTACCTTGTATCTATCAAAACTCACTCATGAGATTATCTTTAATCTCAAAGAAGCCCTGGAAGACAGAAAAGACCTTACTTACACATAACCAATTACATGTATACAGATGAAATACAGCTGAAACAGGTCATATCCACTCCCAAAACTTACCAACCACACAAGGATCACAAAAATGTATCCACGGTAACCTGTTCATGTTAATCATTGGAAATAGCAAGAGTCACAGAATGGGCAAATGGCTTGATAGTAATAAGTCATTTATAGTTAAAAGCAATAAATGACCAGAGACTGGGGGGAGAAGACACACATACATAATCAGTGACATGAAGAAAAACATGCAAATTTAACAGGGAAGTTGATTAACATTTGCAAAAATTGTTGAAACTGAAATAAATGATGATGTCAATGGATGAGACTGATAAAATGTGAAAAAAACTATAAACAGGTGTGATTTTATATCTTTGTTAATTAAAGAATGAATGCCACCATCTGGTAGAGTACACTTCTCACACTGCCTCACAATTCAAACAGACTACAGTTTTCACTGCACTTGCCATAGTGACTTTCAAAGTTACAGCTGTGAGGCTAGAAATTTGTGTGCCTTCATACAAGTTCCCTATGTCACCTCATTCAGATCCCTTGACTGAAACCTATAAGCAAAAACCTATAAGCTTAACTAGGTCAAATTTCCCAAGATAAAAGAACACTTTTTAGCTGTTCTTTCTTTAAAGACAAGGGCTTAACTCAGGCCCTACTCAGTGAGAGCTGTTTAATTTGCCATTTCACATGAAAAGACAAATGGACCTAAGAGAATTCCCTTAAGTCCCTACCATATCTAACGTGGGGCAGCCCGTACACACACTGACCAAACGAGGAGGAATGAATCACCGGAAAAGTCGTCCTTGGTGTGTGTCTTATCTGACACCTGGATGAGCTGATGTACGCTTCCATCGCGTGCTTCCTACCATCTGAAGCTCATCTTTTGAATCTGTCCTCCTACTCAGTTCCCTGATGAACAGAATCTGCACACAATGCCTAACATTTCTCTTTTGTGGGCATGCTGATTTTTCTTTTAACATTACAATCTTTTATCCTCAAGAGCACTCACACACCACAACATTAACCTGAAAAGGACGCAGGCCCTGTCAGCCGGCTCCCTGAGCGTCCAGAGAATTAGGACGACAACTTCTACATCATATTTAGAGATTTCAAAGGCAAATATTCTGTAGGTGGCATTGAAGACAAGTGCCTGCATTAACCATGACGCCTGCATTCGCCACACAACGCATATCATCTGCAGGACGCTCAAGCTGCCATGCTCTTCTCTCCAGGCTGAACTGCCTTTTCTGTTCCTCTGCCATCAACATAATGGCATCATAAGTACACATCAGTAAAAATCCTTTCCTTCCCACCCTGAGACAAAGAAAACGCACTTTCCGGAGGCAGAGAAATTCACTAGATGATTTCCCCCGTGAAAGGACAGCACACTATAATCTGCATTTCTCTTCTGTTCTCTTCAAGTGTGACCTTTAGGAAGCTCTCCCAACATTAGGGAGGAAAAAACTTTAATTAAAAGAAAGGGCAGCAAAGACATGTAAGGAAGGGAGAGAGCTTTTTACCTGGCATTAGAGAAAGGTGGATTTTCTCAAAGCTCTCAATCCACAAGGACAAGACGCAAACCCCAGGACCAGGATTATGGAGTGCACACAAGCCGAGCGCCTTGAAGCTGGGCCGCGGCACAGTGAGCCTGAAAAACCACGTGTGGTAAATTTCTCTCGGAGCCAGCAGTACTGACATTACTTGTGCCTCCTCTTTGTAAGTGAGAGACTCTCTCCGCCTCATAGAAATGCAAAGCTACGCTGAATTCCACCTTATCTCGATCCCCACCAGCAGTGTGGGTCTTCCTTTTGTGGAGGAACCACAAATTAAACTCACAGTATTGCTCTCCTCTAACAGGGGGACCTGTGAGTGGAAAATCTTCATTGAAACTCTCAAGAGGCATAAATACGAAAAGCCTCTTAGAACATGAGCTCTAACCTTGGCAGAAGGAAAATGCTGTCTCTTCCCGTAATATGCTCGGCAGAAAAAGGCGCATCTGCCCCCAAAGAGTAGTCCCACTGGTATGTCTGAAGAGGCAACACATTGACGAAAGCAACTTGAAATTCAAAGCCCTTCCCTGAGAGTAACACAGTCACCATCACAGTTTTGACGAGAAGAGAAGAGAACGTCGGGAGCGTGATGCATCATTAAGACAGTTCTGAATGGGCACTCAGGGAAAGCCCTAGAGAACAGAAGGGACAGGAAGAAGGCCCTGGGTCTGTCCCAAAGAAAATGCAAGATAAAGCTTGCTTCTTTCTGCACACCACCCTCAAGACCAGCCTTCAGGCGTTATTCACAGCAATTCAGTGCACTAAAGGTTAAAAAGGAAAAGGGAAATGCCTCTTATTATTTCTAATGGTCCTGAAGTCACTCAAAAAACACTGTGATCCAGAGTGGTAGATTTTGTTAGCTGAGGCACACAATTCACTTGGAAAGACATCACAGGGTTACCAGTGTGCTGAACAGACAAGCTCTCTCACCACTGAAGAAAGCTGGTGACCTCCTCAATGTCAAAATGTGTCACATGAAAAATAATCACCCTCTTGGTCTGGAATACTTATCTTTTTAGGATCTGATAAAAACTCTGATTAGATGGTCTCCAATAATTACTCCCTTTTATCAATCTCCATATAGTAAAATACAAAGTTTAGATAAATGGAGTCCAGATAACTACCACCACCAAGATACAAGACAAAGTTTTCCATCACACCACCCTCCAAGCTTCTCTCTCTCAACCTAGTACATTCACAGCGGATTCATCCATGCTGTTCTGAGCAACAGTGGCTCATCACTTTTTACCACTAACTTCTAGTCCATTGTCTAGTTCGCGTATTCATTCTCCAGTTAAAGAAATCTGCGGTTGTTTCCAGCTTTTGGCAATTATGAATAAACAATTGCCCATACACATTCAAGCATACGAGTTTCCATTTCTTTGGGGTAAATACAGACCTAAGAATGGGATTGCTAGGACATATGAAAAAAGTTTAACCTGATGAAAAACCTGCTGGGATTTGGTATTGTCGGGTTTTTTGAAGCCATTCTAACAGACATAGGGTTTCCCTGCCAATGCAGGAGATGCAATTTCAATCCCTGGGTCAGAAGATGCCCTGGAGAAAAAAGTGGCAACCCACTCTGATATTCTTATCTGGGAAATCCCATGGACAGAGAAGCCTAGAGGGCTACAGTCCATGGGGTCACAAAAGACTCAGACACCACTTAGTGACTAAACAACAGATATAAAGTGGTTTCTCTTTGTGGTTTTACTTTGGATTTCCCTAATAACAAATGCCGTTGACCACCTTGTGCTATTTGCCATCAATCTATTTTCCTGGGTATACCATCTGTTAAGTCTTTCCCCCATTTTTAATGAATTATTTACTTTCGCACTGAGTGTTGAGAGCTCTATATATTTTCTGGATACAATCCCTTGGCTGGATATGTGATTTGAAAATATTTTCTACCAAATCTGTGGCTTTTTTTAATAATATAATTTATTCTTTATTAATAGTAACTTTAGGGTCACAGCAAAACCGTATGAAAGGGAACAGCAATTTCCTAGATAGCCCTGTGTAGCTTATCTTTCTACTTTCTCAACAGCATCCTTCCCAAAGCAGAGGCTTCTAATTTTCAGGAAGTCCAACTTAGCTATTTCTTTTCTTTTGCACGTCATCCTTTTGGTGCTATATCTAAGAAATGTTTGCCTAACCCAAGGCCACAAACATTTCCTCCTGTGGTTTCTTCTAAAAGAAGAATGGCTGTCTTTCCATTCAGGTCAAGATACTTTAATTCACGGAGGGAGCAGGGTTATAACGATTGCTTTAAAGTCTGGCTCAGAATGCCATGATCTATCTATGGGGCTGGCATTTGTGAATTGTCTTTTGCCTCAAGAATTGGTCACATTTTCCTGGTATACTGTAAAACTCTGGATGTAGAATAACATTCTGAATATGAAGTTGTTTAGACTCTGGGTCCCGTTAAAAATCCTCTGGAGAACGTTATGGTTTTGTTTGTCCCGCTTTATTAGGCAACCGATCTGGTTGGCTTCAGACAGTGAGTTCTGCCTCATCCTCTGTGGGCAATAGCTCAGTGTCATCTCAGTTCTCCAGGTTTTTGCTCCACTGCTGCTTCCCGTCTGTCTGCCCCACGTGCTGGTCTGAGTGAGCCTGTCTTTGGCCGTTTCACACTCCGAGAGGATCCCCTTCCAGCTCTCTCCTCTCTAGGACTGTCCCAACCCTCTGGCCCAAAGGTCGGGTTTCTCCTAAGAGTTCTAGCTGCCCACACTGCCCCGCAAAGAGCAAAACAAAGAGAAGGAAAAAAAAAAAAGAAAACGGACATTTTCTCATGCTCTTTGGACTGCAGGAACCCAGCTTCCTGGTTCCTCTGACCAGAAAGACAGCCTGGCTCTCGAAAGGGTCTGCTGCCCCGTCCCATTCACCCACGATTCAAAGGAAGGAGGGGACATCCTCCCATCCTCTCCAGCTTGCATCTTCCTGGTCTTCTGGTTAAAAACATGGAACTCCCCTTGGTCTTTAGCTACCATGGACACAGCTCTCCTGAGAGCCTGCCTTAGATTCAAGACTGGAGAGAAAAAGAAAACACTGAGGAACTCTCACCCCTGGTCCCGTATACAGGGTGCTTACCCGGGTTTCCACCCCCAGTACCACCTGCCAGCTCTCCGCTCTCCCAAGTCCTCAAGTAACCTGTCCGCAGTGCTGAGCTGCACACATCGCCAGCAGCCCTCCCTTGGCGCGTCTTCCTGGCAGCTCTGCTGCTGCTTGTGGAGGCAGCAGCTCTCCCGACCTCTTAAACTATGAGATATTCCACACACCTGAGCGGAGGGCCGGCCTGTTTCTCACCTCCACTTGATAGTCTCACCAGGGGAAAAGAGAACCCCATCGCTGAGTCTCATAAAACCAAGACACTCGTGCACATTTCTCACTCTCCTCTCAGGTGTCACGATTTATCTCATACCCTCAAAAACACAGGGAAGAAAACCAAAACTTCCTGACCTCTGGAACACTGTCCTGTTCTACTCCTCACTTTGGAGGCCTCGCCTCTTATGCTCCCCGCCAATCACACGGGGTGTAAGAGGCCAGCGGGTGGGGAACTGTTCATTGTAAACAGCTGCTCACCAGGTATGCTGCTAGAGACTAAGAAAGACCTAATCCACACACGTTCGGGCTGTTAAGGGCCCCCAAAGAAAGAAAGCCGATGTTGGAAATTCTGATAGATGCTTCTTTCTTGGGCGGCGGCATTTAAACTCCTTCTGGCTCTTTTCACTGAAGCCAAAATAGAGAACTGTGTGCAGAGAGGAGCCCAGAGAGCGGATGTGGTTTCAGCTACACTCAGCCTCCCTTTAGTGCTTTTAGTTTTAGCAGGAAAACCAGAAAAATACTAACAGAAAATAAACATGAATGTTTCCAGAATATTCTAATGCCATGCTTAAATACAAACTCCATTATTCGGTCACATAAGAAGTATCCACTGAGAGTCTACACTATGCCAGGTACTATTTGATGTGCATGAAACATTCCCTGCCCTCTTGAAGCTGACATTCTACTGCAGGAGTCAAACCACCAACACATAAACATATATAATGTTTGTATAACTACAGGCATAAAACACAGTGCTTTCAGGTAGTGACAAATGAGACCCTACAAAGATAAAGTAGGGTAATGGTTTAGCGAATGATGAAAGCACTATTTTATACAGAATCATCAGTGAACCATCTTCAGAGACATTCAAGCAGAGAACCAGATAAATGAGGGAGTAAGCCATGCACGGACCTGGGGGTGAAGAGGCAGAACAGTCAGGCCCCCAGGAGAGAACAATCTTGCCACATTCGAAAACCAGAAGTGAAGCCAGTATCCTGGCTACAGAGTGAAGGAGCAAGCTCTGAGAGGTTCACAGGACTCGGAGCATGAAGAGCCTTACAAAGCAGGGTGAGGAATCCAGATTTTATTCTAAATGTGAAGGGAAGGAAGACCCAGAGACGTGAAAAACGCAAGGTTTAACCTGATCATCTCTCATTCTCAGTTCTAACCAAAAAAATTACTTTCAAACTCAGAGCTAAACCTAATATTCAAATCGACTTCACAGTCAGGCTTCACAGATTAAGAAGCCAATACAAAGTCAAATCAGAGAGTTTAAGAATAAACCATAATTAATCAACCCCCCAAACACAAGTTGTTTTTCACAAATAATGTTCTCTAGAATGTTCTAGAAATAATGTTCTACTAGAAAACAGAATTGACAGCACGATTTTTTGTTAACTATAATAAATCAATATTGGTTCATTAATTGTAACAAATGTTCCATACTAATGTGAGATGTTAATAATGGGAAAAAACAGCATGGGATATTTAGGGACTCTATACTAGTCTCTTAATTTCTCTAAATCTAAAACTGTTCTAAAAAGTCTATAAAGTCTATTTTAAGAAATATATTTATATAAAATCTCCCTGCAGGATACATGCTCTGAGGCCACATACCAACAAAAGCAGTCACCTTATCTTACTGCTATGAGTTATTCAGTTGGTACAACGAGACTGAAAATCAGCCTCTAATCAACTAATTCAAGCTGTAGATCTTCCACTTTTTTCCTCAACAAGCACTATCCATCCTCTACCTACCTCTTAAGTATATGAACATGTTTAGAAAATGTTAGGCATGCTTACTTCTTTAAATAAGTTCACAATAGCAACGGCAAATAATTACTATTATGGAGAAATGGAGTTGGTAATAAGAATAAAGCAAACACGAGACATTTTTAAGTCGAGCAAAAGTGAGAACATTACATCCCAGAGCCTAAAATACTCCAGAAGTCTGAAACAGTGGCCCAGCTGTAGGCTAAGTGCAGGTATGACAAACTTTATTTAGCTCAAACACTTGGGTGGGGGAGGGTATGTGAATATTTTAGAGGGAAAAAAGCTAATGTGTTTATTATTGACCACAGGATAGACAAGATTTTTTTTTTTCAAAAGAGGACACAGGTTTAGGCAATTGAGAAATACATACCACGATCCTTCCAAGAAAACACAGGCTGAAAGGTAAGAACTAACAATTTTCCAAGCAAAATTTTCTTATACTTTATTAAATAGATCACTTTCTGCCTGTGAGAGGCAGAATAATGGCTCCCCAAAGATGTTCATGTCCTAAGTCCCTGAATCTAGGAATATGTTTGGGTACACTGCAAAAGGACCTTTGGATTGCAGATAGCAATTAAGGTTGCTAATTAGCTGACCCTGAAATAGGGAGATTGCTCTGGAATATACAGATGGGCCCAATGTAATCACAAGAATTCATTAAGAGTAAATGAGGGAGGCAGAAAAAAGAGAAAGGGAATGAGATGTGACCACAGAAGTCAGAAAGATGCTATGTTGCTGACTTTGAAGACAGAGGAAGAAGCCAAGAGCCAACGAACGTAAGCAGCCTCTAGAAGCAGGAAACATTCTCCCTGGAGCCTCCAAAAAGGAACACAGCCCTGTGGACACTTGATTTTAGCTCAGTGAAAGCCATAGTGGGAATCCAGAGCCATAAGACAGTCATCTATATTGTCTTAGACCACTAAGTTTTTGGTAATTTGTTACAGCAACAATGAAAACGAATATGCTGCCTCTAAAAAGAATTCTCCTGAGTTAAATAGTAAAGACTTTTTTAACCCAGTATCAGATGGCATCTTTACCACAGGGCCAATTAAAGTGGGGAAAAGGTGTCATTTGCATATGAAGTAAACAATCACAAATAAGAGAATCTAAAGATCAGTAACTGAAAGAACTGATATAGGTAAGCTACAACACAAAGCAGACTGGACTATTCATTTCACAAACAGTGAAGTGGTCTTCAGTTCAGTCACTCAGTCGTGTCCAACTCTTTGTGACCCCATGAATCGCAGCACGCCAGGCCTCCCTGTCCATCACCATCTCCCGGAGTTCACTCAGACTCACGTCCATCGAGTGGGTGATGCCACCCAGCCATCTCATCCTCTGTTGTCCCCTTCTCCTCCTGCCCCCAATCCCTCCCAGCATCAGAGTCTTTTCCAATGAGTCAACTCTTCTTCCCAAAATTGTCTTAGTTTGCATTAAAATTCCCATCAGTTTCTTAATCTATTTCATCTGAAGTCTTCACACTAACCAATATAAAACTATTTATGGTTAGAAAACCATCTGTATTAGTCATACAGACTGCCAAAACAAAATACCACAGACTGTGTGGCTTAAACAACAGAAACTTATTTCTCATGGTTCCAGAGGCTGGGAAGTGTAAGGTCAAGGCGGCGGCAGACCGTGTGAGGTCCTCAAGTCGGTGAGGACCTCCCTGGATGCTCAGATGCCTGCCTTCTCTCAAGGAGAAAGGGCTCTGGTCTCCCCTTCCTCACAAGAGCACCAGCTCCAACAGATTAGGGCCCTGCCCTTACGACTTATCACCACTCGTAAGCCCTGTCTCCAAAGGCTATCACCGGGGGTTAAGGCCTCAAAGTGTCAGTTTTGGGGGAACAGAAACATTCAGTTCATTACATCATCAGTAATCATTATTTAGGTCAAGAAGCAAAAAAGGAACATATTTTGTCCAGAAAATATTCATTAGGGAAAACTATTAAGTCACATACATTAAGAAACTAAAAACTGGAAATATAAAGAGCTTCCAAATAGTATATTAATAATCAACTTATATATTTATTAACATGCTAATATATGTGTAGATATAGAGAGGGGCACAGGCCAACTGTATGTGTTTATACAACATATATAGTCAGTTCCTACACTAAAAAAAGAAAGATGCCTCTTTAATTTGTTCTTTTAAAATAAATAGAGTATTGTAAAGTCAAATTAAAAAAATAATTAAAAAATAAATAAATAAAATTAAATAAAATAAATCTGTTTTTAAGGATATACCAGCTTTGGAAGTGGGAAATACAGATGGCTAAGGCACCAAAAGCCACTGTATACATAAACTGCAAATATAAACTCAATTCCTACAATCCAGAAAATGAAGGAAGTAGTGTAAACAAAAGTCCATGTATCAGAAGAGGCACATAACTCAAAAGAGACGTACTCCCAAGGTTCGCTGTTTATTCTAAAAAAATTTATTCTGTAAGCTCTGCTGCTGCTGCCACTAATGCCAACAATCAATGAAACTATACTGAAATTTCACAAATATGATAATACATACCAGATCTGGAATTCATACCGCAAGTCAGTTTCAGTCAACTTTTTCATCTAGAAAACCTACGTTAAGGATAAATAAAGCACCATATTAAACTCACACATTTGCTCATCATCCTTGCCTGAATTACCCTCAGCCATGACATATGCACCAAAGCTCACAAAGAGATAAGAAACTCCAGCATCAATAGGAGATTTTCTCCTGCAACTTGTTTCTCTGATTCCCACTCTTTTTTTCCTCTATGGTTACGACTGTACTAGTCTTACAAAACATGGAGAGGAGAAACACGAAATGATGAGTGTATATCGTTTCTCAGATCCTCAATCTGGTTTGAAATAATATCAACAATCTAAGAAACAGTCAAAACTGAGGAGTGAAGATGATAATCACAATCAAGATTTTGTTGCTGCTATTCTGATCTACTCAGCTAAGGTTTGAATACACTCAGGTTTGCACGCATTCCAAGGTTGTTCAATCCATCACTAAAGTATGAAAATGAATGTTACTCCTATTTGGAAAAAAAGTTGGACTGCTTACCCCACCTGCTGTTCAAGGCTAAAATTACTTTGGCTTTGGCAGACACACATTCGGTGCAGCAGATGATGCCTGGAGGTGGCCTGAAATTTTATTTTCATTGCTGTTTTGGAGCCGGACAAGGGCCTTGGAGTTCATACATCTAGTTCAACCTGCATTTGACAGACGGCTCAACTGTTCTTTATTTGATTAGGCCAAAAAGCACTTACACATTTGCTTTTATCTCTATTATTCACTTCTTATTTGGAAAAAAAAAAAATCCTTTAACTTTTGTAGAGAGAAATGAAGCATCATTTTTTCAGTCATTTTTAAGCAATCTGCTCTACAGAGCACATCTCAATCTAACATGATTTTTAAGCTACAGGATGATTTCATTGATTGTAAACTATACTGATGATATTCTAAACTTGAGTGGTCTCATATGATTTTCACACTTAAATGTTTTATAAGTGAGAGAGAGAGCATGAGAATAGATTAATATTTGTTTGCTATAGACATCCCAATTTGAGAAAGAAAAGAAATTGAGAAGGGAAGGGAAGTGGGATGCAAAAGTTTCCCAGTTTTTTAAATATCTTTTGATATCTTTTTAATATCACATAGCACAGGAGGCCACTAAAGGAACTGGAATCTGGGGGATGGAAGCAAGGCTTTTTACAGCCTGGGAAGTACAGTGTGGTAAAACCGCAACCCAAGACCAAGGATACTGGGCAGAAACCTCCATTTCTGTTTCATTTGGTGAAAATTTTAAATTCCCAACCTCATAGTTTACTACCCTCTCTTCTGCTATCTCTAAGAACAATAAGATACATACAGAATAAACTACAAAAGCTTAAGTTAATAAAGTTCTAAGGGACAAACTAAAATTCAATATAGCCTATTTTGCTATAATAGAAAAGAAAGAGATATATGCTTGATAGGAAAGCATGAAAAATACATAATTCTTTTAAGAGGGAAAAAACAATTCACAATGCATTATTTTAACCATTCATAAGCAACAGCAAAAAAAAAAAATTCTTATCCTAGAAGTTACAAACCTCAAGTTCAAGTATTCATCCCACCACCAACTACATGGCTGTATTACTTAAACGGCCTAAAGTACACCCAACTACTAATTTCTTCATCTATAAAATCACATTTAATACTGCCTGCCTCCAAAATAGGGAGGTTTTGATCATGATTTAAATGTAATGATGACTTTGAGAACCTACTTTGAAAAAGCAATCCTAGTTAACTTGATGTTTGATTTGTTTCTTTACTCATATGAGTAATGCCTGTTCGTGGCAACAAAATAAAAATTCAAATACTACAGAAGGATATGCCTCTTGAGAAACTGTATGCAGGTCAGGAAGCAACAGTTAGAACTGGAAATGGAACAACAGACTGCTTCCAAACAGGAAAAAGAGTACATCAACTCCTGATGCTGGGAAAGATTGAGGGCAGGAGGAGAAGGGGACAACAGAGGATGAGATGGTGGGATGGCATCACTGACTCAATGGACATGGGTTTGGGTAGACTCCAGCAGTTGCTGATGGACAGGGAGGCCTGGTGTGCTGTGGTTCATGGGGTCGCAAAGAGTTGGATACGACTGAACCACTGAACTGATAAAAGAAAATCCTCCTTTTCTACTAGTCTTATTCCCAAAAGGTAACCACTACATGTTTCCTGTATAGCCTTCCATTCTATGCCTATGTATGAATATCCTCTTTTTACACAAATGTAGTAATACTGTACTTACTTTTCTGAAGTAACCTTTTCCCTTAATATTAGATATTTCTTGTATCTATCCTATTATTTAACAGCTGCAGGTAAGATCTGCACGGACATAACATAACCAGTCCTTCTTCACAGAGATTTAGGAACTTGTTTTTAGATTGTCCTTATTTTAAACAGTGTTGCAAACATTTTTCATCTATTTACATAAGCTAACTATTCATACATATATGTAAGAGAAATTGCTAAATATGGAATTGCTGGACCAAGGCTATATAATCAGATAGCTTTAAAAAATAACTTCTCTAATATTTAATAACTGACCCAAAAAATGGCAAAGGTAAAAGTGGCAGGACTTCAAAGTGTAAACAAAATTAAGATCCAAGTTTGAATAATACATGCAACAAATGAGTTTAAAACATAAATAAATTAAAAAAAAATTTTAAACATAAATAGAGAACAAAATAGTGAAAATGGGTGCTATATAAGACTCCTGGATACTATAATTCCTGTTTTATTCTCATAGTTTAAAAACTCTGTTGTTTGCTCAAACTGGAAAGTTTAAATATTTAGAACAAGGGAAATATAAAATCCAATGTGATTTAAAGTTGTTGTATAGATTTGGCCCTTGGGAGAGCAGTAATTTTTTAGTTATTTAGCTTTCAACCATCAAAAGAAGGGTACTTCAAATAGTGTAACAAAGGCAAATGAAACATAATTTTGCTGACCTCAACTCCCCAAATGGCACTGTCTAAAAATACACTACCTCTCTTAGTTCAGTCGCTCAGTTGTGTCCAACTCTTTGCGACCCCATGGACTGCAGCACACCAGGCCTCCCTGTCCATCACCAACTCCTGGAGTTTACTGAAAGTCATGTCCATTAAGTCGGTGATGCCATCCAACCATCTCATCCTCTGTCATCTCCTTCTCCTCCCCCCTTCAATCTTTCCCAGCATCAGGGTATTTTCCAATGAGTCAAATCTTGACATCAGGAGGCCGAAGTATTGGAGTTTCAGCTTCAGCATCAGTCCTTCCAATAAATATTCAGGACTGATCTTTAGGATGGACTAGTTGGATCTCCTTGCAGTCCAAGGGACTCTCAAGAGTCTTCTCCAACACCACAGTTCAAAAGTATCAATTCTTTGGTGCTCAACTTTCTTTATAGTCCAAGTCTCACATCCATACATAACTACTGGAAAAACCATAGCTTTAACTAGATGGACTTTTGTTGGCAAAGTAATGTCTCTGTTTTTTAATATGCTGTCTAGGCTGGTCATAACTTTTTTCCCAAGGAGCAAGTGTCTTTTAATTTCATGGCTACAGCCACCATCTGCAGTGATTTTGGGGCTCACACAAAAAAAAGTCTGTCACTATTTCCACTGTTTCCCCATCTATTTGCAAGGAAGTGATGGGTCCAGATGCCATAATCTTAGTTTTCTGAATGTTGAGTTTTAAGCCAACTTTTCACTCTCCTCTTTCACTTTCATGAAGAGGCTCTTTAGTTCTTCTTCATTTTCTGCCATAAGGGTGGTGTCATCTGCATATCTGAGGTTATTGATATTTCTCCTGGCAATCTTGATTCCAGCTTGTGTTTTATCCAGCCCAGCATTTCTCATGATGTACTCTGCATATAACTTAAATAAGCAGGGTGACAATATACGGCCTTGACGTACTCCTTTCCTAATTTGGAACCAGTCTGTTATTCCATGTCCAGTTCTAACTGTTGCTTCCTAATCTGCATACAGATTTCTCAGGAGGCAGGTCAGGTGGNTCTGCATATAACTTAAATAAGCAGGGTGACAATATACGGCCTTGACGTACTCCTTTCCTAATTTGGAACCAGTCTGTTATTCCATGTCCAGTTCTAACTGTTGCTTCCTAATCTGCATACAGATTTCTCAGGAGGCAGGTCAGGTGGCCTGGCATTCCCGTCTCTTGAAGAATTTACCACAGTTTGTTGTGATCCACACAGTCAAAGGCTTTGGTGTAGTCAATAAAGCAGAAGTAGATGTTTTTATGGAACTCTCTTGCTTTTTTGATGATCTTTTGATCTTTGGTTCCTCTGCCTTTTTAAAATCCAGCATGCACATCTGGAAGTTCACAGTTCATGTACTGTTGAAGCCTGGCTTGGAGAATTTTGAGCATTACTTTATTAGCGTGTGAGATGAGTACAATTGTGCAGTACTTTGAGCATTCTTTGCATTGCCTTTCTTTGGGATTGGAATTAAAACTGACCTTTTCCAGTCCTGTGGCCACTGCTGAGTTTTCCAAATTTGCTGGCATACTGAGTGCAGCACTTTCATGGCATCATCTTTTAGGATTTGAAATAGCTCAACTAGAATTCCATTACCTCCACTAGCTTTGTTCATAGTGATGCTTCCTAAGGCCCACTTGACTTCACATTCCAGGATGTCTGGTTCTAGGTGAGTGATCACACCATCGTCGTTATCTGGGTCATGAAGATCTTTTTTATATAGTTCTTCTGTGTATTCTTGCCACCTCTTCTTAATATGTTCTGCTTCTGTTAGGTCCATACAATTTCTGTCCTTTATTGTGCCCATCTTCACATGAAATGTTCCCTTGATATGTCTCATTTTCTTGAAAAGATCTCTAGTCTTTCCCATTCTATTGTTTTCTTCTATTTCTTTGCATTGATCACTGTGGAAAGCTTTCTCTCTCCTTGCTATTCTTTGAAACTCTGCATTCAAATGGGTGTATCTCTCCTTTTCACCTTTGCCTTTCACTTCTCTTCTTTTCTCAGCTATTTGTAAGCCATCCTCAGAAAACCATTTTGCCTTTTTGCATTTCTTTTTCTTGGGGATGGTCTTGATCACTGCTTCCTGTACAATGTCACGAACCTCCATCCAGAGTTCTTCAGGCACTCTGTATCAGATCTAGTCCCTTGAATCTATTTGTCACTTCCACTGTATAACTGTAAGGAATTTTATTTAGGTCATACCTGAATTGTCTAGTGGCTTTCCCTACTTTCTTCAGTTTAAGTCTGAATTTGGTAATAAGGAGTTCATGATCTGAGCCACAGTCAGCTTCCGGTCTTATTTTTGCTGACTGTATAGAGCTTCTCCATCTTTGGCTGCATAGAATGTAGTCAGTCTGACTTCAGTATTGACCATCTGGTGACGTCCATGTGTATTCTCTTGTGTTGTTGGAAAAGGGTGTTTGCTGTGACCAGTGCATTCTCTTGGCAAAACTGTTATCCTTTGACCTGCTTTGTTGTGTACTCCAAGAGCAAATTTGCCTGTTATTCCAGGTATCTCTTGACTTCCTACTTTTGCATTCCAGTCCCCTATAATGAAAACAACATCTTTTTTGGGTGTTAGTTCTAGAAGATCTTATAGGTCTTCATAGTACCGTTCATCTTCAGCTTCTTTAGCATTACTGGTTGAGGTANCCAGGTATCTCTTGACTTCCTACTTTTGCATTCCAGTCCCCTATAATGAAAACAACATCTTTTTTGGGTGTTAGTTCTAGAAGATCTTATAGGTCTTCATAGTACCGTTCATCTTCAGCTTCTTTAGCATTACTGGTTGAGGTATAGACTTGGATTACTGTAATATTGAATGGTTTGCCTTGGAAATGAACAGAGATCATTCTGTCGTTTTTGAGACTGCATCCAAGTACTGCATTTTGGACTCTTTTGTTGACTATGAGGGCTACTCCATTTCTTCTAAGGGATTCCTGCCCACAGTAGTAGATATAACGGTCATCTGAGTTAAATTCACCCATTCCAGTCCATTTTAGTTCGCTGATTCCTAAAATGTCTACGTTCACTCTTGCCATCTCCTGTTTGATTACTTCCAATTTGCCTTGATTCACGGACCTAACATTCCACGTTCCCATGCAATATTGCTGTTCACAGCATCAGACTTTACTTCCATCACCAGTCACACCCACAACTGGCTGTTGTTTTTTACTACCTCCCTAGCTTGCCCCTTTTACCTTATAAATCCTCTACTTGTCCAAACATCACAATGCTATATCATATACCAGCCTTCAAGTAGCTTACAATTAATGACAGTAATACACAAGTAAATAACTGACTATAATAAAATGAAGATGAATACTAAGTGCTCTATTTACAAACTAAAACTGCTGATGAAAACTAGAAGCTTCATGAAAAAAAAGTGACTTTAATGAACTGAGAGTGTTTAGATGAATAAGATTTTGAAAAAGTGTGAAAAAAATAATCTATTACTCAAAGTTTGGGTTGCAAACTGTAGAAATCAATTATGGCCACCTCAGGCAGAAAAGAAGTTTACTAAAAGAATTTCAAGTAACTTGTAAAATGAGAAGTGCAAAGGTTGAAAAAAATAAAAAACAGCAGGAAACAGGAAACTGAGAAACCAGCCACTTAACAGAAATAGACTAGTGAGGATGCCGCGGTAACCGCCATAGTGAATTGTCCTACAGCTGTATGTCATTCCCTTGAGATTCAAAGCCTAATAAAGTGCATTATTGGGTCAACTGGAAAAATCTCAATAAGATTAGATAACAGTATTGTACAATACTGTTTAATTCTTAATTTTGATAATTGTGCTAATGTTATATATGGGATTGTCTTGCTTTTAGAAAATACAACTGCTGTGTTTAGGGGTAAAGGGACATCATGTCTACCATTTACTCTTAAAGATTCAAGAAATCTTAAGAAAAAAACCAAAACAGTGTGTGTATATGTAGAGAGAGAGAAATAGGTAAAAAGACAGGAACATAACCTGTCCAAGCTAAAGTGATCCTCTTTCCACAGGAAGCCCTCTGTATGATGCATGACACTATTCAGTTCTTCCACCCAAAGATAATCCCCATTATTTGTAAATGCATATCCTCTTGCCCACCTGACTCATCTTATTTTCTAATCAAAGTTCATTTGTAGAATCCTCTTTCCAAAATGGCATGTATTTATATTTCTAATAACACACAACTATTAAAAAAAAAAAACAGAATGAAGGGAATGATAAAGTTCCACAAACTCNTGCATATCCTCTTGCCCACCTGACTCATCTTATTTTCTAATCAAAGTTCATTTGTAGAATCCTCTTTCCAAAATGGCATGTATTTATATTTCTAATAACACACAACTATTAAAAAAAAAAAAAACAGAATGAAGGGAATGATAAAGTTCCACAAACTCTATTTTCCCCACTCCACATAGATTAGCAGCTAGGATATTTTAAATGCATATCTTTATCTTATAATTGTCCAGTAAATACCTATTATCTTTTTTTCCTTAAAAGTCTTTTCATGACATCTTTCCAGTTTCATTTAACTTCAAAATGTTAAACAGTGGTTATATCTGAGTGGTGATATTATCGTGCTTAGTCCTGTCCTACTCTTTGCAACCCCATGGACTATAGCCTGCTAGGCTCCTCTGTCCATGGGGATTTTCCAGGCGAGAATACTGGAGTGGGTTGGCATTTCCTTCTGCAGGGGATCTTACCAAACCAGAAATTCAACCAGGGTCTCCTGCAATGCAGGAGGATTCTTTTCCAGTTGAGCTACCAGGGAAGCCCCATGGTAGTTTTTATTTTCTTCTTGGTATTTTTCTGTTATTTAAAAGAATAGGTAGAACATTTGGTCTTAGAAGATACATTTTTCTCTGATACAAAAGAGAAGGAAAGGTAACAGATTGATTTTGATAACATGGGGAGGCATGTTGAAAGAGGTCAAATCTGAGATGAGTTTAGAATTGGCATGTTGAAAGAGGTCAAATCTGAGATGAGTTTAGAATTGGCATGTTGAAAGAGGTCAAATCTGAGATGAGTTTAGAATTGGCATGTTGAAAGAGGTCAAATCTGAGATGAGTTTAGAATTGAAAAAGTCACATAACGGAAACCATGATGTAGTGTACATCAGTCACACGTGAGTTTCATCCAGGATATACTAAAAAATAACAAACTAAATTAGGAGCCAAAATCTTCAGAAGAATCATGAAAACAGCCTCATAAAATAAAATATATTTGACTAAATAATTAAAAATCATTAGCTTTTGCCTACTTAACATATTCTAACATATGTGATCGATCCCAAATTGACAGCTTCAAAAAAAAAAAAAAGTCTCTCATATTAAACACTAAAAAGTCTCCCGACATTTTTAGTCTTAAAAAGATCATGGCATCTGGTCTCAATACTTCATGGCAAATAGATGGGGGGAAAGTGGACGCGGGGGCAGATTTTATTTTCTTGGGCTCCAAAATCACTGCAGATGGTGACTGCAGCCATGAAATTAAAAGACGCTTGCTCTCTGGGAGGAAAACTATGACAAACCTAGACAATGTATTAAAAAGCAGAAACATCTCTTTGCTGACAAAGGAACTGTGGTGTTGGAGAAGACTCTTCAGAGTCTTGGACACCAAGGAGATCCAACCAGTCCATCCTAAAGGAAATCAATCCTGAATATTCACTGGAAGGTTTGATGCTGAAGCTGAAGCTCCAGTATCCCTGGCCACCTGATATGAAGAGCCGACTCACTGGAAAAGACCCTGATGCTGGGAAAGATTGAGGGCAGGAAGAGAAGGAGGTGACAGAGGATGAGATGGTTGGATGGCATTACCAACTCAATGGACGTGAGTTTGAGCAAGCTCCAGGAGACGGTGAAGGACAGGGAAGCCTGGCGTGCTGCAGTTCATGGAGTTGTAAAGAGTCAGACACAACTGAGCGACTGAACAACAATGTAAGTTCATGTATATGACTAAGTGTGTAGCTTTGCATTTGACCTGCTTACTCTGAGAAGACTGCATGGGTGAGGACAGCAGAGTGAATGTAGATAAAAGAACCACCTTTGATTGCGTTCATCTAATTTCAGTCTTTACAATTTTGTAAGGTAGATACTCTTACTCACCCTATATAGTAAGGGGACTGAGCTTTAGAAAGTTTATGCAACTTTCCTGAGGTTTTACAACTAATAAGTAGGGGTTGGAAGGTAGGATTCTAAGCATCTCCTAAACTGCAAAACACATTGATCACCACGAGATATAACCCCTGAAAGAAAAATGAAAAAACAAAAACACAGGTGGGAGAAAAAGGAAAGAAAGGAAGAGAGACATGGAAAAATAAGAATACTTAGTAGGTTTTGAGAAGTTATACCTTAGCTATTCATTTGTCTATAAAGTCCTGCTATCTACCACCTAAAAACAGTAATTCCTATTTGTCCATAATTCAGCTCTAATACTTAAGCTTTCAGGGACTCCATCCTACATGGGATCACCGTGGTGCCCCCGCCAGCATGGACAACCTGACATCAACAGACATTTCCCATCTCCTCCCTGACCGCTAGGAAGCCACGCCAAAAACAGATGAGATACAAACCTGAAGCCCCCTTACCTGCCAACTCCGTCTAGAAACCCTCCATTTTAAGTCTACTTCCAAATTGTAAAAATGAAAAACCACCTTATCTCCTTAATTTCCCCCGCCAATGTACATAAAATAACCGCTCTTAAAATAACATTTTCTAGTCATGTCTTAATTCAATGATTCTCTTGGCTGTGAAGAAAAGAAAAAATATCTTTTAAAACTTATCAGGGAAACAGCAAGGACTTATTGTACAGCACTGGGATTCTACTCAATATTCTGTAATAATCTATATGGGAAAAGAATCTGGAAAGGAGTAGATTTATGTGTATGTATAACTGAATCACTTTGCTGTACACCCAAAACTAACACAACATTGTAAATCAAATATACTCCAATAAAAATTAAAAATTAACTTTATAGAAACCATTCCATAAAATCATAGACTGCTGACATAAAAAAGCAGCAGCCAACCAAAACACAGTCTGGAAGTGGTGTGAAGGGCAGTAAGGAAAAAAAGGAAGCCAAGCTTTTGTCTCTCTAAAAATACTCATTTTTTAATCGAGCTTTGCTCCCAGAGAACTCAAAAGTTTTTCAGAAGGACTTGAAGTTTGTGTATCTATAACAAGGATTAAGCCTTTTTAAGTAGCATAAAATAAGATTAGGCTTTTATTAGCCCAAATATTAAACAAAGACATGTTTTATAAACCTTGTAGTAAAAAGAAAAAAAAGCGAGAGAGAGACTGAAATATTCTAGTCCTCAATATCGCAAGTCTAGCTACTGGGATGTGAACTTTAAATTGACTAAATCCACGTTTTAACTGAAATTCACACTTTATTAGACTTTGAGTGAAGGCTAGTTAAGTATTTCACATTTTTCCAAATTGCTGATGTTAATGGTCCTTTCAAGCCAGAGACTATAGACAGTTAAATTTGGTCACTATCTCAGAATATACATCCACTGACAATCTCCCAGGGTAATTTTTCACAGCTAAATAGAGAAATGGAGGAGTCACAGCACCGATATATCCAAGAGTATACATAAATTTTTGATAAATGTTCTGCCATCCCAAAGCTTTGCCTGTATTAATATTAAAATGTGGTTCCTATCCCTCAATATAAGTTTGACTTGGTATAAGGAGCAGACATATTTGTATCTGTCCTTAATAGCAAGAAGATGAAGGCAAGATTAAATAGATTTAATAGGGAATTCACTCTATCAATCTCCTATGTTCTAATTTTAATTCTATTTGCACATACCTGTGATGTGACATGGACGGTACAAACAGCATCCTTGGGAGTACTGTTCTTTACAGAAATCGTCTTAATTAATTTAAGGTTGACAAACATTAGGTCAGTCAAATTCTAAAAATAGCATCCTTGCAACACCAGGATAAAACTTTGCATATCAATTTGTATTTCTCAACATCCTTTGACACAATCCACTCAAAAGTGAGACTGATTTCCCTTGCAGCTCAGCTGGTAAAAAATCCACCTGCAATGCAGGAGACCTGGGTTCAATCCTGGGTTGGGAAGATTCCCTGGAGAAGGGAAAGGCTACCTACTCCAGTATTCTGGCCTGGAGAATTCCATGGACGATATAGTCCATAGGGTCGCAAAGAGTAAGACACAACTGAGTGACTTTAAAAAAAATAATAAATTTTTAAATTTTTTTAAAGTGAGAGACTGTCTATAACAATTCCCAATGCAATGCCCCATGACACCTGTTTGGAATATATTCAGACCAAAGTTGTTGATTATTTCCATCCAAAAGGAAAAAAGAAAAAGTATCAAAGAACTTATTCTTGGTACCTCAATATACACACACAAATGGCTCTAACAAAAGAGACAGAAATTTTAAAGAGAATGAATGTAGTGCCCTAATAAGTTAATGGGTGCATGTGTGCCCAGTCACTCAGTTCTGTCCGACTCTGCAACCCCATGGACTGTAGCCCATCAGGCTCCTCTGTCCATGGGATTTTTCAGGCAAGAGTACTGGAATGAGTTGCCATTTCGTCCTCCGGGGGATGTTCCGACCCAGGGAATCCAACCTGTATCTCCTTCATTGCTTCTATAAAATAGAAATAATTGTGTCAATATGGTCTTTATTTCTCCCCTTGGAAATCCAAAGTGCATCAGAAAATAGTGACATCTGAATAGAAAGCACCTTCACAGCTATTTAAGTTAATTTCTGAAAAACAGTAAGTCAGGCATGCTGTGGTGCAGTTATGACCCAACAACTTACACAGCCTCTCTAGAGGCTACTTACCCAGGACTGTGAAAAGTTATCACTACTTTTTCTAAAGAAAACAGGAAAAAGCAGAAATGGTTTACTACCTAATTCCCCAGGAAATAGCCTGGTAGTCTCAAATTATGAGCTTGCCGTTTTCCATCCTAGCACTAGTTTAAAACAAAGACAGTAACATTACTAAGATTGACAAAAGTTGGAAAATTGAAAACATTACTCTGCACATGTCAAGAAACCAAAAAAAAACAATCACCAAAGAAAAAAACACACCCCAACCCTCTTGGTGAATAACTGCAATAAACTATATTGTGCTCAGTTGTGTCCAACTCTTTGTGGACCCATGGACTATAGCCTGCCAGGTTCCTCTGCCTATGAGATTTTCCAGTCAAGAAAACTGAAGTGGATTGCCATGCCTTCCTCTGGGAGATCTTCCCGACCCAGGGATCGAACCAGATCTCCTTCATTGGCAGGCGGGTTCTTTACCACTAGCACCACCTGGGAAGCCCCA
>SJYV01019824.1:516230-550651 GCA_006410875.1 Neotragus pygmaeus
TGAGGATTAGTATTGTGATTTTTTTTTTTTCCAACTTTGAACAGTGAACAAGGCAAGCCCCAGTTGTCTAATACAAATCAGAATGTCAAGAACTGAGGCAAGATGACAAGGCAGCTCAAAGAAGGAGCACTGAGCCAAACGGGAGCTGGGGTTCAGGATATTCAGGAAGAGCATCCCTAAGGAGGAGACCCTGATCAGGGCCTCTGACAGTCCTGCAATTAGCAGAGTCTTCACATACTGATTTCCTCTGTTTCCGGGCATTACCTTTCTCACAGGGCTCCACACGGGCTCCAGAGAGAAAGGAGAGCTCGTTAAGTAATGTGATCTTAGTCCCCAGGCCTCAGAGGGAGCAAGCAGAGGCCTGGGGGTTCATGAAGATTTTTTCAATGGGTTTTTGAGCACGCATGTTTTTAAAAGAATCAAGTTCCAGGTATTCACAGTCTATACTCTTTCCTAAGAAAAGTCTACTTTGGAAATTCAGGACATGGGGACTTCCCTCACAGTCCAATGGTTCAGACTTCACCTTCTAATGCAGGGGGTGTGGGTTCCATCCCTGGCTGGGAAGCCAAGAGCCCACATGCCTCACGGCCCAAAAAACCAAAACATAAAACAGAAACAATAGTATAACAAATTCAGTAAGGGCTTTTAAAATGGTCCACATCAAAAACATTTTTTAAAAGAGAGAAAGAAAGAAACATAGGACACTTAGCCCTTGAGGGCAAGGAAATCTCTTCTCGGCCATTCTCAGTCTGTGCTGAGTTCCCTGAACCCCAAGAAAAGGTAATTTGAAATATAGGTGTAGATGTTGAAAAAGCATAACTCTAAAGACCATTCCCAAATAAGTAGTTTCCAATTCCTTGTTTTCAAAAAAATTGAAGTGGGACCTAATCTAGCTGTCAGCTGGCAGAGTGATATGTTTTACAATAATGATTCTGGCATATAACCAGAAAGGCATTCAAAGACCTGAGACACATATGATGAAACACCAACCATTCCCATCTACCAATGTATGAGAACTATGTTCCTCAGTACTTATATCTTTAAAAACAAAACTTTGGAAGAGAATTGATGGTGAAATCTTGTCTCATTCAGGCAATAAAGTAATATTCATTCATGGACACCTGACTAAACTCACTAAGGAAAATGTGATGCATTCACAAAATTTTGCATTTAACAACTGCTAATTAAAATATACTGCTATAAATCAATGTGATTTTAATTTAGTCTAAAAGAAAAAACTTATACCCAAACCTTAAGGTTACAAAACATTTTTAAAATTTATTTTTAATTGCAGGATAATTGCTTTACAATATTGTTTGGTTTCTGCCATCCATCAACATGCATCGGTCAAAGGTACACATATGTCCCCTCCCTCTTGAACCTCCCTCCCACCTCCCACCCCATCCCATCCCTCTAGGCTGTCATTTTGGTTTGAGCTCCCTGAGTCACACAGTAAATTCCCGCTGGCTATGTTTTACACATGGTGAGGTATGCTTTTCCATCCCCGTCTCCATTCATCCCACGTTCTTCTTCCCACCCTGTGTCCACACCTCTGCTCTCTATGTCTCAAGGTTACATTGTTTTAAATCACAGTTTTTTATAAGGAAGCAGAAAGGGTCATCACTAAAAAATTGTCAAGTTCAAAAATATATTACACTGGGCTCAATTCTATGGGAGATGTGAAATTAAAACACAAGTGAGAAAGAATAAGGAATAATTTCAATCTTCTTACTGCGAAAGAGTTTATTAACGTGGTTCTTAAATAGATGATGGTATACAAACTTCCAGTTATAAGATAAATAAGTATTAGGGACTTAAGGTACAACACAATAAAAGCAATTAACACTGCTATATATTATATATAAAAGTTAAGAGAGTAAATCATCATAAGGAAATTTTTTCTTTTTTTTGAATTTTACATCTATATGAGGTGACAGATATTCACTAAACTTATCATGATAATCATTTCATGATGTATGTATCCAAATTATGCTGCACATCTTAACTCATAAACAGGTATATATCAATTATAACTCAGACTGGAAGAAAAAATACCAAAAAAATAAAAGAAAAAGGTGGAAGAACAGATACATAATGATAGTGAATATTAAATGACTATAGTGTTTTCAGTGTATATTTATTTTATGTTGGAAATTTTATATTCTGAAACGATCAGAACCATTGATTTAAAAGTTCATTACAAAAGTACAACCTCTTACATAATTTATCAAAATATTTTTAAGCAGGCTATAAGCAGGAAGTTCCGAGGATCAGTTGCCTGTGTTGATAATGAAAACATGTAAATGAAACAATGGCCAGCAAGAAAAGCAGATCTCCATCAGGTACATTAGCAAGGATAAGGATGCCAAAATAGTTACAGGGTTACAGGGTTGGAGCGGCAGTTCGAAGCAGCAGGGGAGAGGGCCAATTCCGTGATTACCAAAAGCTAATCTCAAAGCAATCTTCTTTTGGGACACTTAAGCACGTTCAGTTTCTAACCTAATTTATTTCAGGCTTTCTGAAAACAGGAGCAATGCAGCCTAGAGGCCGTCATTTGAGTTTGAGCTTGAATAGGCTCTCAGTCTCTGAGAGCTGGCTGACATGATGCAAGTGACTCCCTTCAGCCACAACGAAAGAGCAGGTGCCTTTGACTGCCAGTAATTGATTTCCCATCGTTTCTTCTTACCAGTTCACACTAAGCTTGAACACCAAAGTCAAAGAATTCCCTTTTACTAAGTAAAATAGTAGCAGTAAAAACGTTGGAAGCATCTATTATTAATGACTACTCATGCAAAGGATTTACATCACTGTTCGGAAAGCAAAAATGTTTCATCCAAAAAAAAAACTCCAAGTCTACTCTCCTTAATGCAATCATAAACAATTGTCTTCTATTTTACTGGACATAAGTAATCTAAAAATAGGTAAAAGCGACTGACATAAACATGGAGCAAGAAAGCAAAGATCTGACACCCATAATAATTGAAAATGGTATGTGTCACCTTAAAACCTTGTAATTATATCAAACATCAGGAAAACAGGTATGTGAAAAGGATCCACACATCCCCTCTTCGAATCTCAAAGTCACTCCAGAGCTAAAACGCCTGGGAAGAGTTCAGGCTCTGCGATCTGGTAGTTGAGTCATACTGGGTAAATTACCTAACCTCTCATAACTGTGCCTCAGTTTTCTGATCTCATACTAGTGCTCAATAAATGTGAGTTACCATTAATATTACAGGGAAGAAAAAAATTTCCAATGACTGCCAACAGGCCTTGACTTACTCTCTGTTAATAGTTCATCAAAAAGATTAAACTAAGAAAATGCTGCTGCTGCTAAGTCACTTCAGTCATGTCTGACTCTGAGCGTGAAAACACTAGTACTTGGGAATTTTTAAGTTAATGATTGCATTAAGTACAATATTACACTTTTAGCAGACATTCAATGAAAATAAGTAGCCTTATGACATGCTTACTCAAACTCCATAGACTTGGGGTTCACATCTATAGAGGGAATGATTTAAGAGCAAATGCCTAGTAGGTACAACATAACCAAGTTACTGTGGGGTATTATTACGTATCAAGAAGTTGTTTTAAAAAAAAAAAGAAGTTGTTTTGTTTTGTTTTCCATTTATAAGTCATGTATCTGTAGTAGTCGAAAGCAGAAAGCAAAGGGAACAGACAGTATTATACTCTGGAGTTAGGTACCTGGTCCTTACAAAACTAAAACTCTGTTGTAAATTTTTTCTTTCTAATCATTTCAGTGAGTCTCCATTTGGGGTACAAACGCACCATAGGATATGAGAACAAGAAGTCAAAGGCAGCTTAACCAACTTTGTCCCATTTAGTCTTTAGGCATCAAGAATGGTATTCTTAGCAAGCCTAAATAGGAACAGCACTTCAGAACCTGAGAAGCAGGAGTGACTTAGAGGCCACCAACCTAAACCAAAATGAAGGAATAATTTTTCCAACCTCTCTTCATCCAGCTCTACCTGAAAATATGATGGTGATAGCAACAGTGTCTGCAGCTACTCCCCAGGTACTGTGCCAAGCATCTACGTTCACTGACACTGAATCCTTAAACTGTAAAGTGACAAAATACTAAAAGAAAATAAGAGATGAAATTTTCCATCTAAAAATTGATAAAAACCTAAAGTCTTAATATAATAGTTACTACATTAGGGCAAATTTTAAATTATTCCTCTCTAGATGATCTATCATTTTACTACCAAAGAGACCACAACTACAATTACTGTTAAAACATGATTCCTACAATCAAGGAGTGTCTGCTTTGTTCTCAGTAAAGCAGTAATTGATTCACAAAAATATGACAAATAAAACACAGTCAAGGGCTGTGCGTGCTTAGTCGTGTCCAACTCTGCAACCCCATGGACCAGGCTCCTCTGTCCATGGGATTCTCCAGGCTAGAATACTGGAGAGGGTTGCCATGCCCTCCTCCAGGGGATCTTCCCAACCCAGGGATCGAACCCACATCTCCCGCATTGTAGGCGGATTCTCAAATGAGCCATCAGGGAAGCCCTGGGCAAGGGCAGCTGGGTGTAAATCCCAGCTGTGCCACTACTAGCTGCAAGAGCTTAAGCAAGACAGTTAATCTATAAAAACAAGATTTTATACATATTAAATTTATATTGTTTTGTTGTTCTAGTTGCTAAGTTGTGTCCAAATCTTTGCCACCCCATGGACAGTAGGCTGCCAGGATCTTCTGTCCATGGGATTTTCCAGGCAAGAATACTAGAGTGGGTTGCCATAAAGTGTGTATATGCATATAATAAATCTGTTATAAAGTTGGGATGGTTGGATGTCATCACCCACTCAATGGACATGAGTTTGAGCCAGCTCCGGTAGTTGGTGATGGACAGGGAAGCCTGGCATGTTGCAGTACATGAGGTCACAAACAGTTCGACAGGACTCAGGGACTGAACTGAACTCAAAGTTGTTTAAACAACTTCAAGTTGCTAAAAAAAAGTTGTAATAAAGTTTAATATACATTATGTTATAAAGACAAAATGTGATATATACAGTGTACACTGGACTGGTCAGGTTCCTTTATATCCTGGTGAGTTAAGAATTTCTTCATACCTCTCAAATTTTACTCATCATCTACCTTAATCAAGGTTGAATATGCCAAACCTAATTTTAAGCTTTTTAATTTTCTTCCAATTCTCTTTCTGTACACAACTCCTTTCTTTAGGGACATTCTGTTATACCCTTAAGATATTATAAATACTTCAGTAATAGGAAATTCTAACCAAAAATAAATTTTCACTCTATGCACATGGAAATTCAAAATATAAAGACGGTTTTGTACTACAAATGTTAAAATAACAGCAGAATAGTTCATAAAGTAATTTAACTCCTTTAGCTAAGAAAACAGTTAGTAAAAGTCTGCCCTCAAATCACTCCCTGCTTCAAGTTGTAAGACATTTCCAACTATGAATGTGTGAATACAGCCAATTATACTATTAAAATTGAGACCTGACTGCTGAAACATTTACAGATTAAAAGTTCAGACAGATGAAGACCACTGACCTCTATTCCTATACATATATAATAATAGAGAACTACGCTATTAAAAAAAAAAAAGAACTATGCATCTGATCCTGGCCCCAAATAGTATAGAGTCCAGCCCGTCGGGGTCATTCTTTCATTCAATAAACATTTATTATGCGACTACTGTGCGACACGCATTGCACACGCAGAGAACAAACCGAGCCCCAAATCTCTTCTTTCTTCCCAGCGTAAACGTTTCTCTCCAAGGTCCGGCACCAGGAGACCGAGCCCTGGCTGCCCTGCCCATCACAGACACCATACCCGAACCCAACGCGACCCCTAGACTTGCGGACCCACAGGCTCGACCGCTGGGTTCTTTAATAACTGGGCCAAGAGCCCTTAGGTCCCTTAGGGAGGCTGAAGAAGCCCTCCGCCCGGAACCGCCGGGTGCCCAGCGGAGAGGCCGGCACCAGGGCTCACACCCGCCCGCGCCACGCGCACAGCCCGGCGCGCGGCCCCGCCGCCCTCCGCCCTCCCGGCGCAGGCGCCGTCACCGCCCAGCTGGTGCGCGCCCCGGACGCCGCTCCCGGCTCTGGATTCGCGGCGGGGTCCCTCACCGGCCCCGGTCCCACGCGGCTGCGACCCCCACTAGACCCCACCCGCCGTTGCCTCTTACCGGTTCGCTGGTCCTGGCGCCGCGGCCCCCCGGCTCCCGACGGCCGCCTCGCGGGGCGCCTCCTCCTCGGCCACCGCGGCCGCCCCGGAACCCCCGGCCGCGGCCTCGGCGGCCGCCTCCATCTCCACCGCCACCTCTCGCTACGGCGGTGCCGGCGCTGGCCCGCTCGCGGTCGCGGTCGCGATCGCCGCCCGGCCGGCCGCGGCCGGCTCGGCGTCCCCGGCCTCCCCGAGCTCCTCGCTCCGCCTGCATCTGGCTGCCGCCGGCGATGCTGAGCGCGCGGGAGCTGGCCCCCCGCAGAGACGCCCTTGCCCTACCGGAAACGGGCCCCACGGAGGGGCAGGGAGCGCGGGGTGCGGGACCCGGGATGGAAGCCGGCTGCGGCCGCGGCGGGGGCGGGGCTGCCCTGGGGCTTGGCAGGTGGGGCCGGAGCCGAGGCTCCGGGAGGGCCGAGGGTTCGTAGGAAAGGCCTGACCAGTAGGAGCTGCAGGTCAGGAGCAGGGGTGTTTCTAGGGGAGGGGCCGTGGTAAGTAAAAGGATGGGTTATAAAATAAACAGCTAGTGTAATATGCATTCATTTTTGATTAAAAGAATAAATATTGATATGGTGTATTTGCATAGGGTCTTTAAAAGTATATATCAAAATATTAGTGTTACACCCTCCTGCCAAAGTCCAAGCTTCTACTTCTCACCTTAGGACACGCTAATAAATTGAGAGATGAGTTGTTGGGGCAAGGAATAGCCACTTGGTGGGAAAGCAGCAAACCGAGAAGATGATGGACCCCCCACCGTCCAAAGAACTGTCTCGCCTGAGCTGGGGTTTTAGGCACCCCTCTGCAGTACTCTTGCTGGAAAATGCCCTGGGCGGGGGAGCCTGCTGGGCTGCAGTCCATGGGGTCGCCAAGAGTCGGACACGGCTGAGCGACTTCACTTTCACTTTTCACTTTCCTGCATTGGAGAAGGAAATGGCAACCCACTCCAGTGTTCTTGCCTGGAGAATCCCAGAGATGGGGGAGCCTGGTTGGCTTCCATCTACGGGATCGCACAGAGTCGGACAGGACTAAAGCGACTTAGCAGCAGCAGCATACTAAAAGAGGAGGGAGAGGAGACAGTAAACTCAAACGTTTACTGGTTCCATTCGGCCCTTAGGAGAGGCCTGGTCAGGATGTTACTTGTGAGCTACACAAAGGCGTTTAATGCTCTTTACCTGGGAGGCAGGTAATGAGATGGGCTATTATATACAATTGAAGCTTATAGGCAACAGCCCTTTAGTGATTAACTTGTAATAGAATAAAAATGTTCTTCCATATTACACTAGTGGTTAGCTGTGCTGAGCCTTCCAGTGAGTTAATTTTTTTCCTTTTTTTTTTGTTTCTGTTTAGTCTCCTGACTTTCACGAATGAATATGTGTAATTATTAAAGTTATGCTGAACTCCGAGTTCAGAAAGAGGTATGAAGAAGGTAAGGGAAGACCTTCAGGTGAGAGGCGGAGGCTGCAACAAGCCGCTGGGAGTAGAGAGACAAGCTCAAAAGAATTTTTGTAGAAGTGACTCCTTTAGCTCACACTGAGTGCATGAGCGTTAATTCTCTTATCAGCCCTATGTGGTAGGTACTACTGTCATCCTATTTTACAGATAAGGAAATGTCCCTAGAGAAAGTAAACCACTTGTCTGATATGACACAACTGTGGTAGTGGTAGAACTAACAATCTAACTCAAGCTCAGTCTGTTCATGTGTATCTGTCAATGTCATTTATTTAGTAGAAAGTTTTGGGGACTCACCCATGTTTTGTGACTTAATATTTTGTTCCTTCTTATTGCTAAGAAGTAGTCCATTTTATGAATCCACTCTTAACTAAGGAGGAAAAGGGCAATCAGTTATATGGATACATGGGAGCCATTTTTAATTTTGTATTATAGAAACCACATGAAAATGATACAGAGAAGCGTTTACAGCATCCCTCATCCAATCAATATGGCAAAACATGTTTTCTTCCCAATCCTTTTCTTACCCTTTTTCACATTCATATACAGTTAACACTACTCATTCCTTCTAGTTATCTACTCTCTGTTAGGCACAATGCTTGAAGATTTTTTTTTTTTTTAAGAAAAAAGTAGCTCACTTCCCACAAGGAAGATAATAACTCTGTAGAGAGAGGACTGCACCATTGTACTGAGTACAGTGAGAGGTTCAAGGTGAAGGCGGGAAGGAAGAAAAATTACGCTGCCTAAATGAGTTTTCCAGGGCCACCTGACAAACAGACCCAGGAGCCAAGCCCTGATGGCTGAGCAGGAGTTTGCCTTGTTGATAAATGGAAATAGGGAACTACTGAAGGATTGTAAACTGGAGAGAAACACAATCTTTAAAACAGAGCATAGTTCTAAGTATTGATACTTCGCATATAGCGCCTCCCTATAAACCTCACAGCAGCCTTAAGAAGTACTACTGCTACTGCATGCATGCTATGTCGCTTTAGCTGGGTCTGACTCTTTGCGACCCTGTGGACTGTAGCCCACCAGGCTCCTCTGTCCATGGGATTCTCTGGACAAGAATACTGTCATGCCCTCCTCCAACCCAGGGATTGAACCCACATCTCTTATGTCTCCTGCATAGGCAGGTGGGTTCTTTACCACCACCTGGCAAGCCCCACTAGGTACTACTAGTGTTATCCACGTTTCACAGATGAAGGATCTAACACAGAGATGTGAATTAACTTCCAAGATCACAGAGCTAATGGACTGATTCCACAGCTAGTAATAGAATGATTGGAACTCAGAGCTGTCTGACTTCAGACTGTATGCTGTTAACTAACCACTATAGTTCAAAGGGTAAAAAAATCTGCCTGCAATGCTGAAGACCCAGAGTTCAATCCCTGGGTTGGAAAGATCCCCTGAAGAAGGAAATGACAACCCACTCCAGTATTCTTGCCTGGACAGTTCCATGGACAAAGGAGCCTGGTGGGCTACTGTCCATGGGATCACAAAGAGTCAGACACGACTGAGCTACTAACTTTCACTTTCATACTCAGAAAACCATTCCATACAGGACAATCAGAATTCTAGGCAGCCCTTAGGAAACAACTGGAAGAGTCCAAGTGACAGATAATTGGGGCCTAAATTAAGTTGCACGCTAAGAAAGAAAATAACGAGACAGATAGATGGGAGAACTAATAGGCTTCTTGTCCATTCCTAAGGGGGAGGTCAGTGTAAGAAGTTAGGGGTGATACCTAGGTTTCCTGTTTGAGTGACCAGGGAGTTGGTGATGCCATTAGTCAACAGAGGAAATACAGGGTTATGAGAGATGTGTCAGGATAATAGTATTTTTTAAACATTATATTCTGCATTCTTCTTTGTTACTTCATTGTCTTAATAATAACATTTGTCAATAGACACTATTACTTCTCACCCAATACATCAGTTTTTCTATCTTTTCCCTCTCTACTCTTCTCCATCTTTCCCCTTTATCCCCACCCTATCCTATTTTTCTCTCTTTTTTTAACCTTGTCTTTATTTGTGAAATTAAGACTGTCAGCGGCACTCAGAATTAAGTTATTCATTCTTAGGCTAAATTCTCAAATTCACACTCCCACCCCTAGAGAAACACCAAACAGGCAGATGGGAATAGTAGCAAGAATTTTATGCTTTTCTTTGCACCCCATAAAGGAACTAACAGAAGAAACCATTGGACAACCTGGGCCCTCATCCTCCGTGTGGCCAGGAGCTATAACGGTTTGTACATTATCTCTTCCTAATTCTACAGAAAGTTGGCTGCTTGAAACCGGTTACAGTGGGAATTTTTTAAAATTATTTATTTATTTCTGGCTGTGCTGGGTTTTCGTTTGCTGTGTAGGCTTTTCTCTGGTTGCTGCGAGCGGTGGCTCCTCCCTAGTTACGATACGTGGGCCCCTCACTGTGGTGGATTCTCCTGGAACTCAGGCTCTAGAGCTCAAGCTCAAGCAGTTGTGGCTCATGGGCTCACTCACTCCAGGGCATGTGGGATCTTCCAGGACCAGGGACTGAGCCCGTCTCCTGCACTGGCAGGCGGGTTCTTTACCAGTGAGCCACTAGGGAAGCCCTGCAGTGGGGATTTTTATACCACAGAAACTGGCAAAATTAGGACTTTTGGACGTGGGAGTGGAAACAGATAGTTAAATATTTACCAGCATGCCACAGGCTTAGGCTCTCCCCAAGAGGAAGAGCCACATAATTAATCTCACACCAGACAGCACAAATCGGGGCTTCTCAACTTTGGCACATTTAGGGCTGGATAATTTTTTGTGTGGTGGTGGCTTGTCCTGTGCATTGTAAAATTTCTAACAGCATCCCCAGCCTCTACCCACTAGGTGTTACTCAGTGGCAACCCTCCCTCCCCCCACTTATGGCAACCAGAACTGTCTCCAGACATTTGTCCCAAGGGACAAAATCACCCTGGTTGAGAACCACTAGCACAAATTGATTTAACTATATGACTGTCCTTCTAGACACCTCCAAAATTATGAGGTTGAAAAGATCAGTGGGTTTTACATTAAGCCAACCTCGTTAGGACATGGAGAGACTTGATTTGTGGATAGTAGGAGCTAACAGTTATTTTGTGCCTGGCAAAACTCCAAACACTTTACACAGGCTAAATTTAATCTTCATTAATATTTCTATGAATTAAAAAAATTTTTCTATGAATAACAGAAATACTACTATTCCTACTTTACAGATAAGAAAACTGAGTCACACAGGAGTTCAATCATTTGCTCAAGCTAATGAGTGACAAAATTGAGATTCATACCTGATCAGTCTGGTTTCAGAATCTGTGCTCTTCAGTCTATACTTCAGATGCCATCAGAAGTGCAGAAACTATATTACTTTGCCCTCCCCATCTATCAGTTCAAGGGTCTTTTCAATTAAACCAAGAGTGTTTAGGATATGGAGAATTCAGGGGTCTCCTGCTACTACCTAATTAGAGGACACCACTAGTAGAAATTATTTTAACCAGGATGTTGAGTGTATTCTCATCTGATTATGATCCACATTGGAAAACTGTCTGTCACCTACGACACTGCAAAAAGAAAAAAAAAAAAAAAGAGCTCTTGTAGTTTTATAAATAACAAAGGGAAGAAGGGAAGGAGGATTTTCTGCTATTGCTTTGACTTGATAATCCTGATTTTAAATATATGCCACTGCATGAATAAAAAATTCAGTTTTCCCTTAGGTAGTATTCATGAGATACAAAAGCAAAGTCCTGAATTACATAGGTGAGGCCTTAAGAAAACAAACCACTTTTTGGCATATTTTTACATAGATATGACCTATGATGTCAATTCCTTAAGGCAAGAGTTCTCAAAATGTGGGCAAGCAGCATGGTGTCACCTGGGAACTTATTAGAATGGCAAACTTTGGACTTCCCTGGTGATCCAGTGGTTAAGAATCTACCTGCCAATGCAGGGAACATGGGATCGATCACTGCTCTAGGAAGATTCCACATGCCAAGGGGCAGCTAAGCCCATGCACCGCTACTACTGAGCCTGTGCTCTAAAGCCCGGGAGCTGCAGCTACTGGAGCGCGCACGCCCAGAGCCTGTGCTCCGCAACAAAAGAAGCAAGTGCACCACCACTAGGAAGCAGCCCCTGCTCGCAGCAGCGAGAGAAAGCCCACGCTGAGCAAAGATCTAGCACGGCCAGAAAATTAAAAAGAAAAAAGAAATGCAAATTCTCAGGCTTTACCCCGGAACCAGAAATATGGGGATGTGGCCCAGCAATCAAGGATTTAACAAACGCCTCATCACGTGACTGTGATGAATGCCCAAGTTTGAGAACCACTGTCTCAAGGTAGTATTGGGTATTTAAATATGACAAGAAAGCCTACTAATTCCTAGTCCAAGACTGGATTTCATAAGCGCTCATTGTCTAGTGAAAGCAGATATTATGATAAGATTTTTTTAAAGGCCCTGTCCCCTTGTAAATATTAATATAACTTTTCTGGGGGAAAAAAAGCAGTTCCTGATTCTCTCTGTAGACAGGCAGATTTTCTACAGTTTAGTTGACTTCTGATGCATTGTCTATGAACGATGCAAATTGGAAAACACTGATAAGGTCTCTCAAAAAAGATGTCCTTTTATTTACATTGTGTTTTTAACAGCTGCATCCACTACTGAGGGATGCTCTCAGGCTGCAGGGGAAGGGAGTCTGGCAGGAGCCATCCTTTCAGGCCAGGATCCAGCCTATAACCCAATGAAGATGAAGGCAAGCGAACTGTCTGTCAGCTCACAATGCTGCTTTGGCCTTGAGCTGGAACTGGGGGTAAAGAACTCCCCAAAATCAACAGAACAAACTCTCAACACACAGAATTCATAACCTGATCCCTTCTCCTCTCTCCCTCCATCCTCATTCCCAGCTGCTGTTCTTGCTTTCTATATCACAGAGAAATAGAAGCAATCAGAAGAGACTTTCCACCACTGCCATCACCACAAATCCTAGGCTACCTATCTGTGCCTGTACACATGTACCCTACCTCCTCTCCTGTTCTCCAAATGGGTCTCAGCTCCCTACCAGTGTACTGGCTCCTCCCCTTGCTCACCGGCTGGAGGACATCTCTCCAGCAACATCGGATAGATGCTAACTGATAAAGCAGCTACTCACATTAGGCTGCAAAAATGCTATATTTCCACCTTTCTTAAAAAAAAACAAAAAACTTGTCCCTGCATTCTAGTCCAGCTTCTGCCCCAATTCTCTACTCCTTTCTAAAGCAAAGCTCCTCAGAAGAGTCATCTATAGCTCTCTTATTTCTCCTCCCACTCAGCCTCTAATTCACTACACAAGGCTCTCATGCCCACCACTTTACCAACGTGATTTATGATCTCCATGTAACTAGATCCAGTAGGTCTCAGTCTTAAACTTTCTTGTTTTAATTAATTTTTTATTGAAGGATAATTGCTTTACAGAATTTTGTTTTTTTTCTGTCAAAACTTAACATGAATCAGCCATAGATATACATATATCCCTTCCCTTTTGAAAATCTTTCTTGATTTATCAGTTTCATTTGATGCAGTTGATCACTCCCACTCTTTGAAACATTCTCTTGTTGCTTCCAGAACACACCAGGCTGGGGAATTCAAAGATGCATATATAAGGCATATCTCCAAGTCTGTTAGGAAGACTTGGACAATACAGTCAAGAGCGTCTGAACTTCCAGAATTTTACATAAATCCATTTGTGGCAGTACTGCCCAGACTTGCCCATGTCCTGGCACACATAAAAAGATAACACCTGCCCAATGCTGTGGGATGAGACAAGACTGATCTCAACAGAAGACAACCCACCTAGGCAACTCCAAGCCCTGAGGGTCACAGCACATGCATTGAAGGACTCCAGTTTATGTCTTCATGTAAAACAATCCCACCTCTCTTTTTCCAGATACAATGAAAATACAATCATTTGATGACCTCGGTAGTAAACTTTTCTGTCACATAACTGTAAAGGCTCAACAATTCTTATGTCCTCTTTTTCTTAGAATTGTAAAAGTTTAACTCCTTCAGTTCAAGAACTGTTGTATAGCTCTTATGTACACCATGGCTTGCAGCCCAGTGGTAAACACAGAACATGTTTTTAAAAACAGATTAAAATTCTGCTTCAGATATTATTGCTTCAGCAACACTAGGACATTTTTTTTTAAGTGAAAACAGGTTTATTTAGAGAGATACACATTCCATAGGCAGAATGCAGTCTGTTTCATAAGGCAAGAGTGGCCGACAAGCCCTTTCTTAATCACCATACACTCTTGGACAGCATTCTATTCTATCAAGAGTTAGATAGAACTTACCTGCCAGAAGAAACCAAAAATGACAAGTCCAGAACCCCCCTTAATCACACATGTTGTCACTGGAAGTTGGAAGTTCTTTCTGATATCTAACTTGATGGCAGGTACCATGTGTTTACACTTACTTTCTATGATTTATCTTTGAAAAGAGGAAGGGGAAGCAGTATATGAATACTCTATATAACACATGAGCTGGTGATATTGGTGTCCTGACATCACTGGACTGTAGATGATACTGAAGTTTTCCACTGTGGTTGTAATAGAAACAATGAGGAGTGGTTCAGGCGTAAAGCTTCTCAGAGAAGTATTTCAGAAAAGCAAAGCCCCAGATGTCATCAAGGCCACTCCACAAGGAGAGAAATTCATTTGGTACAGTGTTACCTTCTTTGTTTTTATGCTGTTTTACTTCATTTGTTGACAACAAAGAAGCAATCTACCAAGGTCAGGAACAAGAACACTTTTATTTCTCCCAGATTCTTGTTTTCTGTTCAGTAGTGGAAAATAAACCAAGGAGAATTATCTGCTCTCTGTTGATTCAGGCACCCTAGAAATAAACATACTCTCAGCACTATGGTGAAAAATGGTAACTTTTATACTTTGAGTAACAAGTAAGAAGGCTTCCACAGTGGCTCAGAGGTAAAGAATCCACCTGCAATGCAAGAGACTCAGGTTCAATCCCTGGGTCAGGAAGGTCCCGGGGAGGAGGAAATGGCAATCCACTCCAGTACTCTTGACAGGAAAATCCCACGGACAGAGGAGCCTGGTGGGCTACAGTCCACGGGGTCGCAAAGAGTAGGACATGACTGAGAGGCTGAGCCCACATGCACTCAACTAAACAAGAACTCAGAAGAAATATATATAAACACTATATACACTTACACACACACACACACACACACACACACACACACACAAATTTAAGATTCACCCCTCCATAAATATAGTTTCTCAGTCAAAAATCTTTCAATGATTCAAAAAGCTTATTGTTGAATAGTATGATGCCTTAAAGTCAGTTTTCACCCACAACTATCATCCAGCTATTGTTACAAAAAGAAATCAATCTTTCAGTCATGGAACCTACTTCATGTCCCAAATGACTTTGTGGAAAGGTCTGTACATTCCCAGCAGCTTAGGAATTGGGGTGGGAATGGGGGGAATCATTCTCCCAAAAGTGAAGCAGTGGGAAAAAATGAAAGAATAGAGGGAACCAAAGGTGGAGAGGAAATATGTGTTAATTTCAAAGAGGAGCAGTAAAAATAACTCGGAAGGCAGAGGGGGATCTGAATTGTTACTGGACATTTCAGTTGGAAAATTCCAGTTTCACCAGCACATTGTAAGCTATGGTTCCCCTTTTCTAGGAAGTTCAGAAATTACCCTCAGCCTTGCTATGTACAGTTCCTAGATCAGCAGCATTAAGAGGTTTCTTAATTGCAAGCCCCACCCTTCTTCAATTTAACAAGACCCACTACCCCCCGCCATGTAATTCATGAGCATTTTGAGAAGCACTGATCCTGTTCTGATCCTGGGGGTCTTTCAGATCTAATGTGCTCACCTTGAACGGTACAGATCTAGAGAGGGCACTGGCTTTCCACCCTGGCTCCACGTGAGACTCACCAGAGTAATTTCACAGCAACATGGACCCAGGTCTCTTCACATATTTAGATTTTGAGTTAACAGGTCTGGGGTGGGACCCCAGACATTAGTATTTTTAAAAAGCTCCTAGATTATCCTAGTAAATGGCTTAGGGTAAGATCCACTTACCTAGACTAACTCTTCATTTTGTAATAATTAAAACCCCAAACTGCCACTAGAAAAGGACCTGGTGGTATCCCTACATTATCTGATTTGGGAGTCCCCAGACAACCTGTAAGGTGGATACAGCAGATATTTTTGTACTCTTTAACAAATATTGTTATGTCTGTTTAATAGAAAATTAGCTGAGAGCTGCTTTCACTATACTATACTATAGAGCAGTTAAATAAATATCTTTCTGGCTGAAAATAGAGGAAAGTCAAGGCTGAAAATTAATACAACATCCAGTGTTTTCCATTGTGAGTCTACAAGAAAAGCCTGAACTCACTTTAAAGAATAAATCACCAGTGCCAATTATATGCGAGGAAACTGGGCCCCGGAGATTTGTCTCAAATCACAAGATTTTAGCTGAAATGAGAACTCAGATCTCCACGCTCCTAGTTCAGTATGTTTCCCACTAAACTGCATTTCCCAAGTGTGATCCATCTTGTGGGATTACACAAGATACTAACCGCTGTTCCACTGAAAAATATTAGATACGCCAAGTCACCTCTGGGTTAAAACAAATTCAGGAGTGTCCTTGACCTCAGGACCGCTCAGCCTTCACTGGGCTCCTGTGTCTTCTGAGTCTCTGAGAGCTTTTAGATGGCATTTCCACAACTTACCAGACTATGGACACACTTTTTTCAATCAAGAATCTTAAGGTGGTCCTATTCCAATGAGCCGGAGAAGGCACTGGCAACCCACTCCAGTACTCTAGCCTGGAGAATCCCATGGCCAGAGGAGCCTGGTAGGCTGCAGTCCATGGGGTCACGAAGAGTCAGACACGACTGAGCAACTTCACTTTCATACATTGGAGAAGGAAATGGCAATCCACTCCAGTGTTCTTGCCTGGAGAATCCCAGGGATGGGGGAGCCTGGTGGGCTGCCATCTATGGGGTCGCACAGAATCGGACACGACTGAAGGGACTTAGCAGCAGCAGCAGCATTCCAATGAGCAGACTTTGAGGAGGACTGTAGGCTACTTCAGAGAAGGCAACGGCAACCCACTCCAGTACTCTTGCCTAGGAAATCCCATGGACGGAGGAGCCTGGTGGGCTACAATCCATGGGGTGGTGAGGAGTTGGACACGACTAAGCGACTTCACTTTCACTTTTCACTTTCATGCACTGGAGAAGGAAATGTCAACCCACTCCAATATTCTTGCCTGGAGAATCCCAGGGACGGGAGCCTGGTGGGCTGCCATCTATGGGGTCACACAGAGTCTGACACGACTGATGTATGTGACTTAGCAGCAGCAGCAGCAGTAGGCTACTTGGGTTAAGTGGTTGGAAAAAATTTGTTCTGCCCCCAGAGGTAGGGCACCAACTCTAGTAACTGAAGGGGAGAGTATCATCAGTACCATGAAGCATCTGAAACGGCTGGCTCAAAGTAGCAGAAATATGGCCTCATCATTTTATTCCACCTTATCCCTTAATAGACCATGCCTCAGACCCATACCCACAGTAGGAAGGGTCATTTTTGACGTCCCTCTTGCCCGATTGCTACCTTGTAATGAACATTTTCCTGTGTAAGTCTGTATGCAAAGCACTTAACCCGGATTATTTTGTTTAATCTTTAAAACAGTCCTATGAGGTAAGGACTCTTAGTGTTGCTGTTTAGTTGCTAAGCTGTGTACGACTCTTTTGCAACCTCATGGACCATCAGATTCCTATGTCCATGGGATTTCCCAGGCANTGGGGGTGTGGCCGGGAACTTTTTGAGGAATTTTTAAGAACAAGGGAGCTAACAAGTCTGAAATGTGCAGTGCAGGCCAGTGGGCTGGAAACCCAGCAGGAGTTAATGCTGTAGAATTTACTCTGAAGGCAATCTGGAAGCAGAATTCTTTCTTCTCAGCCTTTTGCCTTAAAGATTTCAACTGACTGGAATCATCCAGTCAGCAGTTGTGGAGGACAATCTGCTTTACTTGAAATCTACTGATGCAGCATGAAAACGCAAAAGACCCTGAATAGCCAAAGGAATCCTGAGAAAGAAAAATGAAGCTGGAGGAATCAGGCTCCCTGACTTCACACTATACTACAAAGTTACAGAAATCAAGACAGTACGGTACTGGCACAAAAATGGAAATACAGTTCAATGGAACAGCGTAGAAAGCCCAGAGATAAACCCATGCAGCTATGGTCACCTAATCCACGACAAAGGAGGCAAGTAACACATGCAATAAAGAAAAGGCAGTCTCTTTAATAACTGGTACTGGGAAAACTGGACAGCTACATGTAAAAGAATTAAATTAGTACACTCCCTAACACCATACACAAAAATAAACTCGAAATGGATAAATGGATTAAAAAACCTAAATGTAAGATTAGACACTATAAAACTCTTAGAGGAATACATAGACCACTCTTTGACATAAATCACAGCAAGATCTCTTATGATCCACCTCCCAGAGTAATGAAAATAAAAACAAAAAATAAATGGGACCTAATCAACCTTAAAAGCTTTTGCACAGCAAAGGAAACCATAAATAAAACAAAGAAGACAACCCTCAGAATGGGAGAGAAGCTGTCAAAATACATGCTGTTAGCATCAATTATCTTGGCAAAATAATATTAGAAGAAAATTTTGCTTTCTAAGTTATAAGTTTTTACATTGCTTGAACTTTTACAAGGAACATATTACTTTATCATAGGAAAAAAAAAGACAATTTAAAACAATGTGTGACATTGCAAACAGCCCCAGAATGGAAGAGGGGGGATCATCATCTTTAGCCGCTGGGGCAATGTTTGAACCTTTTAGATGAACACTGGGCATACATGGGGAGTTTGTGCATTAAATTGGGGAGAAGTGATGTGATGGCAGGCTTGGCTCACAGCAGCGCCTCAATAATGCTTAATGACTGAATTTATCACTAAGCTCAATCATGTTTAATAACTGGACTTATAAAGTAGGTACAACTTGTCTTTTTCCCAAGTGCATGAAAAAATAGGTACTTACCACCAGAGCTTAAAAAACAAAAGAGGGTCTTCCCTCAAAAAAGGAAGGCAGGCCATAGTCTAAGGGAACTTAACATCACCCATTTTCCCCTCTTTATTGCCTTCCAACAATTCAATTCCCTTTTGTTCCCATTGTGATTGCCCTGTCATCTTACTGGTTTTTAAAATTGCCTGTTGGAACCACAAGAGGGCCTCATATGCAAGAGAGGCTCTCAGGCATTGGTAATTATAAAAAAGCAAAGGGAGGAGACACCTATAAAAAGTGTCATCAAAACTTTAGAAATTTCAGCATCTTGCTCTCAGTAGGTGTGGGGCCACATTTAATGTCCTGTTGGAAATTATAAACAACGAGTGGAAAATAAATTCATGCTGGTGAGTGGAGCTAATGAATTCCCCTCTCTTCCAGGTGCTGACCAGAAGAGGTGGGATAGAAAAGAGAACTGTCTAGAACCTGAGACTCCTGATGTAGACTCTTGCACCAGGATGGAAGGGGAACCTTACCACAATGCATCTACCGTCAACAGCACCCCAGTGAGTCACCAGCCTTTGGAACGCCATGGGCTGTGGGAGGTCATCACCATTGCAGCTGTCACGGCGGTGGTGAGTCTGATCACCATCGTGGGCAATGTCTTCGTCATGATCTCTTTCAAGGTCAACAGCCAGCTGAAGACAGTTAACAACTATTACCTGCTCAGCTTAGCCTGTGCAGATCTCATCATTGGGGTCTTCTCCATGAACCTCTACACTACGTACATCCTCATGGGACGGTGGGCTCTTGGGAGTCTGGCTTGTGACCTTTGGCTTGCGCTGGACTATGTGGCCAGCAATGCTTCTGTCATGAACCTTCTGGTGATTAGTTTTGACCGTTACTTTTCGATCACAAGACCCCTCACGTACCGAGCCAAGCGTACCCCAAAGAGGGCTGGCATCATGATTGGCTTAGCCTGGCTGATCTCCTTCATCCTCTGGGCCCCCGCGATCCTCTGCTGGCAGTACTTGGTTGGGGAGCGGACAGTGCCTCCAGATGAGTGCCAGATCCAGTTCCTCTCTGAGCCTACCATCACTTTCGGCACTGCCATTGCCGCCTTCTACATCCCTGTTTCTGTCATGACGATCCTCTACTGCCGCATCTACCGGGAAACGGAGAAGCGAACCAAGGACCTGGCTGACCTCCAGGGCTCAGACTCCGTGGCTGAAGCTGAGAAGAGAAAGTCAGCTCGCCAGGCTCTGCTCAGGTCCTGCTTCAGCTGCCCCCAGCCCAACCTGGCCCAGAGGGAAAGGAACCAGGCCTCCTGGTCATGCTCCCGAAGGAGCACCTCCACCACTGGGAAGCCATCCCCAGCCACCGGCCCGAGCACTGAGTGGGCCAAAGCCGAGCAGCTCACCACCGGCAGCAGCTGCCCCTCCTCAGAAGACGAGGACAAGCCCACCACTGATCCTGTCTTTCAGGTGGTCTACAAGAGTCAGGAAAGCCCACGGGAAGAGTTAAGTGCTGACGAGACCAAGCAGACTTTTGTGAATGCCCAAAGTGGAAAACATGACCATGACACCCCCAAATACTTCCTGTCTCCAGCTGCTGCTCATGGGCCCAAGAGTCAGAAGTGGGTGGCCTACAAGTTCCGACTGGTGGTAAAAGCCGAGGGGACCCATGACACCAACAACGGATGCCGCAAGGTAAAAATCATGCCGTGTTCCTTCCCAGTGTCCAAGGACCCCTCAACAAAAGGCCTCGATCCCAACCTCAGCCATCAGATGACCAAACGCAAGAGGATGGTTCTTGTCAAAGAGAGGAAGGCCGCCCAGACCCTGAGTGCAATTCTCCTGGCTTTCATCATCACTTGGACTCCTTACAACATCATGGTCCTGGTTTCTACCTTCTGCGACAAGTGTGTCCCAGTCTCCCTGTGGCACCTGGGCTATTGGTTATGCTATGTCAATAGCACTGTCAACCCCATTTGCTATGCCCTCTGCAACAGAACCTTCAGGAAGACCTTTAAGATGCTGCTGTTCTGCCGATGGAAAAAGAAAAAAGTGGAAGAGAAGTTGTACTGGCAGGGGAACAGCAAGCTCCCCTGAAAAGTAACGACTGCCCTCGAAGAATACCCGCAATCAAGGTCCTCTGAGGATGGGCAAGCTGGTTCTGGTTTACTTGCCAAAAAGACATCTGTCCTTTTGAGTCCCTGAGAACTTTGTAAAGGATCAAGGTCTACTGTCAAAGGGAAGGAGTCACAGCTGCCGCAATTGCCACCATACTGAATGACCCTTGTCTATGACCAGGACAAGAGTGTCTGATGCCACTGGAGCTTGCCACTGAAGTGGAGAGACAAACTCATGCCCCTTCACAGGAGGAGGCACCCTGGGTCACAGTGACCAGTGGCCGAGGGAGCTCTTGCCTAACCTTCTGTGGGGGACAGCGAGAATAGAAACCTAGTCCCAGAGTTTTGTGCAGCACGTTTGTGTCTGTGCAGTTGGCTCATCTCAGCGGAAACCGAGAAGATGAAGTCAGTGACCCCTGTTAACAAGAGCGATATTCAGCTGGCTTCTGGGACTCTATTCCTTTATAAACTGATCAGTATTTATTATGCTGCTATTGTGTGTTCTGTACTGTGGTGTGTTTTCCTGTTCCTACATCTGAGCAAAGCTCTTGCTCCTCCCTTTCTCAACTGATGCCACTTCCTGGTACCCAGAGGCCAGGCTGGTCCCCACAGAACCACCCTTCCCCTCAGAGTCCGGGGTCTGGAAGGACACTGGAACCTGATCACACCCAGTCCTACAGAGGGGCCTCTATTCTGCTAATAAAGACCACCAGGTCTCCATGGTCAATTATTTTGCTTTTACCAATGGGAAGTTTTTCCTTTTACACAAATACTATGTATTCTAGTTTCTGCCCTTTTGAACCCATTTACTGAGGCTCCTCCTTAGGAAGATTTATTGGATGAAAGCTGTTTACTGGGTAAAGACCTTCTCTAGTCTATTTAATCACAGTTCTCAAATGGTTTTCAGAAGACTTACATTCTCATTTCTTCACAAGGCAAACCTGAGGCAAAGCACACAAAACAAATTTGGTTTTGCTCCATGCTTTTGAACTTCTTCCAGTCCTTTTGGCAGGCCCTCATCCAGACCCCCAATTCACACCCCGCACAAGCAGGTCACTGTGATGCTTCCAGTCAGAAGTGCTATTTAGAGAGACAGTGGGGGAAAGGCTGTTAAAAAAAAAAAAAAAGATCTTTCAAATCATGGCTCAAAAATGACTGACTTATTCATTCATCTCCAGATTTCCCAAAACGAGAAGCCCAGAAAAATACAGTTGGGGTCTAAAAAAGCTGGCTATGGTCATTAAAAATGACTATGTTTTCTTTACAAGCAAAAATGTAGGTGACAATANAAGGCTGTTAAAAAAAAAAAAAAAGATCTTTCAAATCATGGCTCAAAAATGACTGACTTATTCATTCATCTCCAGATTTCCCAAAACGAGAAGCCCAGAAAAATACAGTTGGGGTCTAAAAAAGCTGGCTATGGTCATTAAAAATGACTATGTTTTCTTTACAAGCAAAAATGTAGGTGACAATAATATATAAAAATAAAGTTATAACATAGGTTCCCTGACGGTCTAATGCTTAGGGCTCCACACTTCCACTGCAGGGTGCACAGGTTCGACCCCTGGTCAGGGATCTAACATTCTGCATGCTATGCAGTGTGGCCCAAAAGGAAAAAAAAATGGATCAAAATACATGTAAGTATCAGGATCATCAAAAGAAAATTTTAATTGAAATCTGTGTATATAAATAAACCAAATCTAAGAGTTTCCTTTGATAATTCTGAAAATTAACTAACATGCAAAAAATTAAAATAATACAATAGGGCATAAAATTACTGGTCCACAAAGAAAGCAGCAATATAGCACACAGCAAGGATTTTAAAGTTGAAGCACTTCTGTCAGACAGAAGCTCATATGTAACCTGTCGACTATAGCTGCAATTGTATGTAAAAATCACTGGACTCCTTTTCACCTCATGTGAGCCAGTTCTTTTTCAGCCTCCTCTGCTAAGGGGATGTAAAAATAGAAGGCTTCGTCATCCTGGGAATTTGGTAAGTGGATATAGGAGAGCTTCAACCTTCCACTGAAGAGTGAATTGGCCTCCTCAAGGGAGTCCCAAGAAGGCTTCACGGAAGTGGAAACCCAGGCCTCTCCAGCCCTGTAGGAACTTAATGCTGAGATGGAACATCTTAGAAGCAGTGTAGCTGCTGAATCTTTATGAAGGGCAGGTTGATGCCTGCTAAGAATTTGATAGAGAATATTAATGAACTGGCTCTGTTCTCCAAGACAGAGGCTCCCAGGTCTATACGATGCCAACAGGGTGTGCAAACCTGTTCCACCAGCTCTAGATAAACAGTTGATTCTTTTAGTTTAAGGCTTTGACTCCTGACAAAAGTGAAAATTCCTTCAAGAGGATAGTGCTCTGAGCTCATTCACTGTTCACAGCAGAGAGAGAGATTAAGCTAATTCAAACAAAAGGACACAGAATGGAGGGGGAGGGTTGCTGGGGGCACATCTTTCTCACTCCACAATTGCCTAGAACTTAAGACTTTTGATTCGTCTTTTGTGAAATTAATTGAGAGGCCTAGGTCTCCATCATAGCTTTGGGAGGCAGCCAGTTATGCAGACTACCTATGTCCCTTAACAAAGACAAAAAGGATGCCTTAAACTACTAGGGGAAGCTAGACTTCTTTAGAACAGGGCCTCTGGTGGGGTCCTCAGAATGAACAGTTCCAACTGTAAACTACAGGGATGGGTGGGTTGTGGGCCAACTTTGGATTTTAGGCCTTCTTATGTCCTATCTCCAAAGCTCTTTCTGTGGTAAATTACGTGCAGCCTTGATTAGTTGCCTATTGGATGCTGCCATGTTGCTAATACTGTGGTTTGTTTCTCCTTGGTGTGAATTTGATGGCTTTGTCAAGGAATCTGTTTTCAGTACAGTTTTTGGTTAAAGCATTTTGTCAATATTCCTGGCTTCTGCTTTGTTGCTTTGGTGAATGTCCTTTGAGGGTGATGCTGATGTTTGGCTCTGTCATTGTGAAATCTGTACCTAATCTCTGGTTAGGAAAATACCATTGTCTCCTGTAAATACTGGAATTACAGCAAAGGATGTGGGAACTGGGCTGCTTTCCTGTATTGTACTAGCATTATTCTGGATATTAAAGAAATGTAACCACACAGTAGTCCAAGGCTAAGTGTTAAATAAGAAAATGTTCTCAGTGAGCTTGCTAGATCCATCTATGTTAAAAATTACACACACACTCACGTGGCCTGGCCTTTTAAGAGCAGAGGGATTGATACATGACATAGACACATGTCCCCCTTGTCACCTTTGTGATTTCCCCTTTCCTCTCATTTACCAATAACCAAATTAAGATGAAATAATGCTGACAAAATTCCTTTGACTAAAATGCTTCCATTTCCCCCCAGGACAAGGGAGATGAGGCAGGCCAGAATTCTGGAGTAGTTTTTCCCTTCTCCAAGGGATCTTCCCAACCTAGGGATAGAACCCAGGTCTCCTGCATTGCAGATGAATTCTTTACCAGCTGAGCCACAAGGGAAGCTATGGCAATCTATTTGTTCAAAAAGTCCTCTTCCTACTTTATATGTCCCTTGAACAAGCCTCATATCACCAGATGCCTTTCGGCTCCTGCTAAGAGTAGTTCTCCAAAGAGTTCAATTCCCAGACTTCGGCTATGATTTTCTAGAGAGTCATCCTGCATGAATGCATCTCAGTGGTATTCCAGCAAAGGAATGGGTACTCATCTCTAACAAAGAGCTGCTCATNATCACCAGATGCCTTTCGGCTCCTGCTAAGAGTAGTTCTCCAAAGAGTTCAATTCCCAGACTTCGGCTATGATTTTCTAGAGAGTCATCCTGCATGAATGCATCTCAGTGGTATTCCAGCAAAGGAATGGGTACTCATCTCTAACAAAGAGCTGCTCATACTCAATCCATTTATTCCCAGTGTCACTCACTGGGGAGCTGGTGGGGTTTTTTTGGCAATCCCATATATATCCAAATACGGGTTTGTAGTCCAGCTATTTTCAGTGAAAATTCATGACGCTACTGACCATGGTGTTCTAACTACAGGCCAGTCCCCCTATTGTAGTTTACAGTAGACTATAGTGGGAAACACTATGGCTGGAAGACAGGTTTGACCTGGGATTTGGAGGACTACTCTTCTCCCTGAAAAACTAGATAGCAGTGACTGGAAAATCTTTTTGTTGGAGCCTTTGTACCCAGAAGTAGAGCCTATCTTGGAGAGTCAGAAAAAAAAAAAAAAAAACTATTACTAGGTTTTGTTTTATAGTCATTTTTACAATATAGTGATTAATAAAATAGCATATAATTGCTTAGAAAATTTGGGAAATAAATAAGCAAATAAAAAATTACCAGTAATTCTACTACCCAGAGATAACCTCTGCTAAATATCTAAGGGTCTCTCCTTGTGTACAGAAATAGACATTTTAAAACACACAAAGCTGCTAAGTACTGTTTGGCATGGATTATATCCAACATTTTACTTAGACGCTCTCAAGTAATTCTTTGGTCTTTTTCTTTTTCCTCAGTTTGGTTTCCAGGCCTTTCAGAAAGGAGTCTTGCCCTATCTGGATATAGCCTAACCCTCCTATTCCATAATCCAATCCCTTCTTAAGGTAGAGGTCAGGTAGGAATGCAGAAGTTAAAGAAGGTACCAGTAGGATTCTGCAAGGATAGTTTCAAAATCAAATACACACAATCACACACATACTTACATACATAAAATGAATATGTGTGAGGATAGAGAAGAGCCTCGGGTTCAAAGTGGCAGCAGCTGGTTTGGAGTGGGAGGGCCGAGAGCATACTGGGAACTCAGAGTCCTCTGAGATGCCTTGCAGAGCAGAAACTTCACTCCCAACCAGTCCCCAAAGAGGATGAAGAAGAGAAACTGTTTCACGCCAGAGATCTCTGCTGGATCACATCATTTAAAGACATGACGTTGGGTCAGAGATGAGCAGAAAGCAAGTGAGGAGGGAAGCCTTGTTTTTCTTCCATTATCATCTCAAAAGTTTTGGGGTCCTTGAGGTTCCTACTAGAGTGCGGGCTTTTGGGCAGTGATTTTCATAACCTGCAGTTTGTGTGTTTCAATTGCACCTGACTCTGCAACCCCATGGACTTTACTAGTAAAGTCCTCTGTCCATGGGATTCTCCAGGCAAGGATACTGGAATGGGTTGCCATGCCCTCCTTCAGGGGATCTTCCCAACTCAGGGATCAAATCTGTCTTCTGTGTCTCCTGCATTGAAGGCATATTCTTTACCCACTGGTTATCAACAGTCAGCCACACTGGGTGACCATGGAACACCATACATGGGGTTTTCCCTTACCTTTTGTCTTGAGAGGAGTGAGGTATCTTTGAGAAGGTAAGGTAAATTCAAGCCTGCAAGGCCTCCAGGTCCTCACATCTCTTCAGGTCCTCCCCTCTCCTCCTCCGCAAGTGCTCCAGTTACACGGCTCTTTCAGTTCCTTCGGGGGCCGACCTCCCTGCCACCTCAGTTCACACTGAGAAGCTCCTCTCTCTCATCCCTTCTTCTCAGGCTCAGCCTTGTTAATTCCTATATAGTCTTTCATACAGGTCACTTTCTCAAAGAAGTGGTCCTACATTGGCCCTCTACCCTCTCATACCGTGTTATGAGCTTTTATAGCACCCAGGACTTTTCCATGGATCACCTATCAAGGTCTTCATTACACACATGTACCTGCTTGGTTTTTCATGTCCATTTCTCCTGCTAAACTCTAGCTCTAAAGCCAGAGTTCACGCTATTTTGCTCAATGATGAGTCCCCTCACTTAAGAGACTTTGGCACATAGAGGGAGCAGATAGCTGCAAGGTTAGGCTCCAGGGTTTTGTGGGTTTTTTCCAGCATAGCTAGTACCTGTGTGGTTCCCTGAGAAGTAAAAGCTTAATCCACGAGTCTCTGATCTCTTTGATGATTTGAGTTGGGAATCCCTAAAAATGATGGTGCTGTATGTTGCAGCCACCACAGAACTGTTTTAGTGGATTTAGCGTCTTCCCACACCTCCTTGAGGATAGGATTGTTGTATCACTAGTACTTTACCATCCAGGTATCTTACAACTAAGAGAGGAAAGTCGGAGAAGTAAAAAAGTGGTCCAAGAAAATGAAATTCTATCATGGTGTAAGCACAGGCATGAAAAGGAACCCCCCCCCCAAAAAAAAGGCTCATATCCAAGCCATAGGGGCATCTGGAAGACTTTTGTCAAGGGTGATTTCCACACTAAGCTCTAAAGAAAATGTAAGAAGTAGACAAGAGAAAGGGGTAGGGGAGAGGTAGAGAGTTCAGAGGAAGAAATAAAAAGGCCCAGAGGTGAGCACACATGTAGAACTTAAAGTGGGGAAATGAGGAAAATTCAAGGTTCATCTGGGAAGAAAGTGACAAGAAACGAGTCTGTATGGACCATGGTCAGAGGGTTTATCTTGAAGTCTATGGAGTCTACAAAGGATTTTTAATTAGGGACTGACGCCATCACATTTACCTTTAGGTGCAGTGTCTGAAGAAAGATCTTTACAGTGTCTGAAGCTCTGGGCACCAGAAATTAGGACTAGAACTGCTTTGTCCTGGAAGTCAGTTTCTCTTGACTACACCACCCTCTTCTGAGTGTTTGGAAGGAGAGAAGCAAGTGCCCAGATCATGCCAGCAGAGGGAGGCAGAGGGCGTGCAAGCGAATAGATGTAAGGCTGTGTACTGATTGTGTGCATGTGAATCTTTAGTCTTTTTGGTTTAGCTTGTAAGAGAAGCACTGTAGGAAATGGTTAACAGGATTTGCTCTAGGTTACCAGCTGCTGAGTCTGGGCAATTTTAACCTTTGTTTCCTCATCTGAAAATTAAAGTGAAAGTGAAGACGCTCAGTCGTGTCCGACTCTTTGCGACCTCATGGACTATAGCCCACCAGGGTCCTCCGTCCATGGAATTTTCCAGGCAAGAGTACTGGAGTGGATTGCCTTTAAGAATATTAATAATTACAGGCTTTCACTGGACACGTATAAATAGGGTTAGTATAAATATTAAGTGGATTAATACACATAAAGTGTTCTAAACAGTTTTACTTATGAAGTAGATATTTCCTTCATTTTACAGATGAAATCCATAGTCCATTTTACATTTGATGAAATTGAGGCTTGGAAAGGTTTCTTTTATAAGATCATATAACTAGTAATTGATGAAACAAGGACATGTGTTCACCCAATTTCTCCTTTAACTCAGAAAGTTCCTTGTGACCCATTCATTCAAGATGATATGGAGGCAACACAGCCCGATTTTTCACTGACTGAGGGAAAAAGAGAAGGCTTTCAGTAGATTAGAGATAACTTTAGACAGCTCTGGAAAAGTACATAAGTTAGGACATGTGGGTTCAAATAATAAGACACCTATTGGAACTAGCTTAAGTAAAACACCGGGTCGGGAAGATCTGCTGGAGAAAGGGATAGGCTAGCCACTCCAGTATTCTGGCCTGGAGAATTCCACAGATAGAGGAGTCTGGCGGGCTACAATACATAGGGTCGCAAAAGTCAGACACAACTGAGTGACTTTCATCTTCACTTCCAAACAACGTAGCAGAGCTCCAGGGAATGTAAGGGAGAGAACATAGTGGCCCCAGGAAAGGATTTGGACAAAGGCACAGTTCTCAGAATTCATCTTCCACTTCAGCTTGGAACCTGTTTTCTGTAGTGTACGTGACAGAGCCATGAACATCTCACAAATTTATATGTTGCAAACTACTTCTTTAATCCCTCAGTTTTCATTGCAAATTCCCCAGAGACAGCCTTTGGCCTATGGCCTAACCTGGATGGCAGGCCCGCAAAAGCAGAGCCACACAGCACAAACAGTGCTGCTGGGACGACACTTCTGTGGACTGCACTCTNTTGTTTCCTCATCTGAAAATTAAAGTGAAAGTGAAGACGCTCAGTCGTGTCCGACTCTTTGCGACCTCATGGACTATAGCCCACCAGGGTCCTCCGTCCATGGAATTTTCCAGGCAAGAGTACTGGAGTGGATTGCCATTAAGAATATTAATAATTACAGGCTTTCACTGGACACGTATAAATAGGGTTAGTATAAATATTAAGTGGATTAATACACATAAAGTGTTCTAAACAGTTTTACTTATGAAGTAGATATTTCCTTCATTTTACAGATGAAATCCATAGTCCATTTTACATTTGATGAAATTGAGGCTTGGAAAGGTTTCTTTTATAAGATCATATAACTAGTAATTGATGAAACAAGGACATGTGTTCACCCTATTTCTCCTTTAACTCAGAAAGTTCCTTGTGACCCATTCATTCAAGATGATATGGAGGCAACACAGCCCGATTTTTCACTGACTGAGGGAAAAAGAGAAGGCTTTCAGTAGATTAGAGATAACTTTAGACAGCTCTGGAAAAGTACATAAGTTAGGACATGTGGGTTCAAATAATAAGACACCTATTGGAACTAGCTTAAGTAAAACACCGGGTCGGGAAGATCTGCTGGAGAAAGGGATAGGCTACCCACTCCAGTATTCTGGCCTGGAGAATTCCACAGATAGAGGAGTCTGGCGGGCTACAATACATAGGGTCGCAAAAGTCAGACACAACTGAGTGACTTTCATCTTCACTTCCAAACAACGTAGCAGAGCTCCAGGGAATGTAAGGGAGAGAACATAGTGGCCCCAGGAAAGGATTTGGACAAAGGCACAGTTCTCAGAATTCATCTTCCACTTCAGCTTGGAACCTGTTTTCTGTAGTGTACGTGACAGAGCCATGAACATCTCACAAATTTATATGTTGCAAACTACTTCTTTAATCCCTCAGTTTTCATTGCAAATTCCCCAGAGACAGCCTTTGGCCTATGGCCTAACCTGGATGGCAGGCCCGCAAAAGCAGAGCCACACAGCACAAACAGTGCTGCTGGGACGACACTTCTGTGGACTGCACTCCTTCCCAGGGAACCACCAGTCACAGGCATAGGCTGGATGACAAGTCAGCAGATGCACATTAAAGGAAGGAAAGCTCCTATAGTCAGAGTTTAGATTTTCCTCTGCCCTTCCCCACTGTCCAATTTTGTTGATATCCTCCATAATGTATCAATTCTACCATTCCTCACATTCTGAGAATAAAATAATTTACTCTGGGGGAAAGGAAGAAGTTTAAGAGACCAGTGCTGTGCTATGATGAGTCGTGTCCGACTCGTTGCAACCCCATGGACTGAAGCCCACCATGCTCCTCTGTCCATAGAAATTCTCCAGGTAAGCACAGTGGAATGTGTTGCCACGCCCTTGTCCAGGGGATCTTCCCAACCCAGGGATCGAACCCAGATCTTCCACATTGCAGACGATTCTTTACTGTCTGAGCCACCAGGGAAACCCAAGAATACGGGAGTGGGTAATCTATCCTTTCTCCAGGGGAACAATTCCCCAGGAACTGAACCAGGGTCTTTCGCACTGCAGGCAGATTCTTTGATAGAGACCAGTAGGTGTATATAAACCCTCCTAAGAGGTGACTTTTGCCCAATTTTTTAAGACTGCCAAGAAAAGTAAATCTGGTCACTGGCACTTCACCATTTTGTTTACCATGCCAACAAACTCTTCTTCACAAGAAACTAATTCCTTTTGCTGTATTTAAGTCCATTTTGTTTTTTCAGACTTTACCAAGGGGTACACAGTTCATCAGAATTTGCTTTAGAAAGATTATTAAGCATTTGAAAAATCCCCTTAGCATTTACCAAACTAAAAAATTTACCAAACTAAAAAATTATAGCCATTTTAATTCTTCTTAAAGTATACCTAGTTAATATAGTCAGGGGTCAGTAGAATCATTTGTATAGAAAAGTATGAACATTAATCCCTGGCAGCTTTTCTCTAGACCTGCTAATACTGAACACAGTACTCTTCAAATCAGATAAATGATAAGTAAGGGGTTAGGGCGCATATAGTTGGAGAAGGGATTCAAAAGGCTTTCACTGAATCCCTGCAAGAGCAACAGAACCTCCATAGACCTGAAATGCTGTCCAGCAGCTATTTGCTCCCCCAATCTCTGGAGTTACCATGGTCTTTCTCCCAGTTGGGCATCTGTCATGCTTTTTGTGAGCCAGATTCCTTAGACCATTGATTCTGCTTACCTATAGCTCAGGATCAACATACCACCTTCTCTGATCCAGTACCACCCAAATGACTGGCTCAAGTCCCAACCTCAGTCCAATCAGCTATGGGTGAGAAGATAGGTCCATCCAGGCCTATAGAGAGACAAGAGAAAAATGAACTTTTTCTCTTTCCTATGTATGATGCACACGATTTCATAACAGTGATTGCAAGGAAGCTTTCCTTATATATCTTCTCATGGTCCCTTATGGATCACCTCAAAACACTTTTAAGAATGACTCCATTTCTTAATCTTCATGCCAAATTTTCATGATCACTTAATTTTAAAGATTTTATAACTTTACTAGTTATTTCAAATATATTTTAAAATATCCAAATATATACAGTAGGAGCTCATTGAGTGTCAATACTTTATACATATACACACACATATAGGTATATATATATATATATATATATATATACNATCTTCTCATGGTCCCTTATGGATCACCTCAAAACACTTTTAAGAATGACTCCATTTCTTAATCTTCATGCCAAATTTTCATGATCACTTAATTTTAAAGATTTTATAACTTTACTAGTTATTTCAAATATATTTTAAAATATCCAAATATATACAGTAGGAGCTCATTGAGTGTCAATACTTTATATATATATATATATATATATATATATATACACACACATATAGGTATATATATATACACGGAAAATTTTTATTTCAGCATTAACTATGGAGATATAGATGTGAATCTTCAATCATTACTAGTTATAAATTTTAGTGCAAGTAAATGCTTGTCAAAGTTTTCTGTTGGAAGTGTTGTGCACAGCTAGTTTTTTGGCTCTGCCCATTCCTCTTGTTTACCACCTAACATTATTAATTTACTCCTCCATCTTCCCAGGTTTGCCCAGGCTAGCGCACTCCTACCTGACTGAAGGCATTGTGAAAGGTTTCAGTTCCCTATGCGCCCATGATAAAGTTGTTACTGTNAAATTTTAGTGCAAGTAAATGCTTGTCAAAGTTTTCTGTTGGAAGGGCTGTGCACAGCTAGTTTTTTGGCTCTGCCCATTCCTCGTTTACCACCTAACATTATTAATTTACTCCTCCATCTTCCCAGGTTTGCCCAGGCTAGCCCACTCCTACCTGACTGAAGGCATTGTGAAAGGTTTCAGTTCCCTATGCGCCCATGATAAAGTTGTTACTGTGGGAAAGGAGACAAGCTAATACTGGGTGCTACTTGGGGGAGGGGGAATTTTCCCTTAAAATAGCTATTTTAGTATTTCATCTTTCTTTTCCAGGATTAAAACAATGTTCATAACTTATAGGCAACATATGAATTTCTCAGAATCTACGCTTCTCAAGTTCTCTAAATAATTAAAAGTACTTATACCAACTGGATATTCTCATAAACCTTACAAATTAAAACAATAATTGACTTGGATAACAATAATCACGCCTAAAACGCTAAAAGGAGAGCACAACTAGGTCCTGCCTCGACATGCTCTTTGAATAGCACTAAAAGACTGGGTCACCAGTTTCTATTGTGTTCTCTGAACTTAGTGCTTAACAGAATTTTATTGGGTTAAAATACAAAATGCATATATAAGCCATCCTAAAAGATGAGTTTTTGCCCAGTTTTTAAACAGTTGATCATAACCATGCAAAAATGTGACTATGTGACCTGGAAGGCAATTTTTAAAAATAAAAATAGTTGTTTCAGTTTTTTCTTTAAGATATTTAATAAAAATATTTTCAATAGTTTTTTTTAGTTGAACACACACACACATACACACACACACCCCCAAACTTTCTGCAAGTTTGAGTAACTACTTAAATGAAAAAGGTCTCCTTTGTCATTATTGATCTCAATATTTTCAAAACGTTAACCAGACTCGAGATGAGTCCTGAGGTTTTGACTCCTAAAAAGCTGAAAATCTGGGAGCTGTTGATACATCCCAGGTACTCAGAACTTCCTGACAAGAATGCGCAACTAAGATCTGTTTTGCACAGAGCTGCTATTCAGGTTTAATTAAGCAGAAGTGGAAAATTTTTAACCACAAAGGTTATACATATTTAAAAGGAGATAAATTTAAACTGAATCTAAGAAATACTTTTAAAAAAGAGAAACATGAGTCTCCATGTGGGAAATAGCAAAAAGAACCCAAGGAAGAAAAAAGAGAAAAAGTTGGCACAAATCATACAGTTCTTAAGGCTAAGAAATAATAAGAACTGGGTTAAAATTATATTGGAATTTGGGGTCTGAAAAGGAATTTACAAATCCAAATCTCTCAGTTTTACAGATGAGGAAACTCGAGGCCCATTTATTCATTCAACAAACATTTATTATGTGTCTGCATGCTCAATGCTGGAAACACAACAATGAACAGGACAAGAGATGGTTCAAAGTGGGAATCTGACTTGCCCAAAGTCACAAAGCAAGTGAGCAACTCAACAGGGGCTCTTTGCACTCAACTCCATACTGTCTAATATACCATCATTTCTGCACCTGTAAGCACACTAAGTGTTTGATGAAGGGTCTGTGCAAAGATAAAATTTTCATATACAACCAATGCAATAACATTCTGTAGTATGATAAGGAGTATATATATTTATATTATGTTCAGATTGTGTTAAAATCTATATAAAATAATCACATATACTTTTTTAATTAGCATGGAAGTACTAATTTCTAGCTTATCGCGTATTCCATGTGCAAATTCTGACAATCCAAATTTTCAAACTTTTGAACGTAATTTTTGGCCAAACAACTCTGACTCTTATTATATTCTGGCTCTCTTGAACTGCAACTTTAGTTTAACTCATGCTCTGATATTTTAGCTATTTCAATAAATAATTATTTTAAAAGACATAGTTCTTCCATTAACCAGTTTATTCATAGCTTAACTAGTGTGGTAACTTTAGTGTATGTAATATAATCAGAGATACAGTTTTTAAAATGTCCTGAATCAGAACTTCTTTTTTTTTTTGGCCAAGTCACATGGCATACAGGATTTAGAGCCCTAACCAGGGACTGAACCTGAGAGTCCTAACCCCTGGACAGCTAGGAGATTCTTTTTTTTAATTGTTTTTAACTTATATTTTAAAAAGAAAACTCAAATACCTCATTTCAAAATGAAAAATGGCCAACAAAGACCCAACACAGCCAAAATAAATAAATGAATAAATTAAAAAAAATTTTTTTAATAAACAATGGTACCTATTGTAAGGAAAATAAGAGTTTAGAACCAATCCTTTTTTTTTTTTTTTAACTTAATAATCTTAAGAAAGCAACAGGGGGGTTCTTTAATAGGAGAAGACAGGAGCCCTACCAGAAGCAATACTGTAACACCAGAGTTCTTTAAACTAAAACGATCCAAAAGAAAACTTGCTGTAAGTTCAGTTCAGTTCAGTTCAGTCACTCAGTCGTGTCTGACGCTTTGCGACCCCATGAATCGCAGCATGCCAGGCCTCCCTGTCCATCACCATCTCCCGGAGTTCACTCAGACT